>OZ020166.1:20529930-20976954 GCA_963971145.1 Sussaba pulchella
GGGTCAGTCACCGGAATTATAAAGCACGTAAAGAATAAAATGTCTGATAATAACGACGGTTTTCACGCTTAGTCCGTTGCAGGTGTATTCACGGAAGTGTGTGCTATACTCCCCCTACTGACATAAGTGCCGAAAATTATATAGCACAGAACGTCTTGATTAGCTATCTGACCGGTTTTTTTCCGTACCTGAAGCTTGGAACTGGTATGGTGCTAGATACAACCCACAACCGTATCACAGAATAGAACTTCCATTGGACGCGTGGATTATACCGGTCAAAATCGGCGTTTTATGAGACAGCTGGTATGAGGTGCGTGAACTCGTACCAGATATTTAAAAACATCCTGCAAGTCACGATGTGGCGCAGAATCGAGGGAGTATTATAATATATGTATAATGTAATATCGAGGGCATGTAGTATATAATATAATATTGTAATAATGCTACGCCGGCTCTTATTGGGCCATTTTATTGTCTGGTCATGCCAATGACTGTCGGGTTGAAGTCAGAAAGGTAACTTCCGTGGGAACTTAAAAATAAATTAATGGGTTAACGGGACGTGGTCGGCAATCGGGGATTTCTATTTTTTTCTAATTATTTTCTATGTGTTAATGATAACACCATTCTTTAAACACCACAAGAATTATGCATTACGTGCGATCCATATATATTTTTTGTGACAAATGCTTGACACACAGCGTCATCATGTTTTACTTAATTTCGTCTTTGATCGCGTTTCGCGTTGTCGACGTTCGACGACGGCATTTCTTCGAACATTATTTCTGTACAGATCCATCCGGTCGCAGATATTTTTTGCCATACGAAACAGTTATTACCTTCACCCGTTAATGTGCGGGTTTCACTGCATTATCATAGGGACCTAAATGCAGCATTGTGGATGAGATGTACGCAAATGCGTGAGAGTTTATGCCGATATGTGTGCGTAGTTCATTACTCATACGAATATAATATTCATACATATATATATGCATGGATTGTGTGACAGGGTGGAGTGGCCGAGAAGAGGAAACTTGAAATCGCTTGCGTATGCATTACGCGGTATATAATAATTGACATCCGACAGGGAGTTATAATATAATAGGACGTTTCGAGTGGGCAATTAAATTTCACCGCCCAAGCGTAGAGAGAGCGAAGAGAGAGAAAGCGAGGGAGAAAGAGAGTGTGGGAGAGAGAGAGAAAGAAACAGACAGACGCAGAGAGAAGGGACTCCGGCAGGTGATATGTGACTGACAGACGAGCCGCGGATCGTTGGTATAAATCGGACGCAGCGAAAATGTGCAATGGTCGAGAAATAATCGAGAAAGGCAACGAAAATTCCATGTTGTTATCAATCATCAGAAGCAGTGCGTCTAATCAGCGCGGGAATTATCTCGATGACACGCTGGTTTTTGTGCTACGTGGCAATTAAAATAAAAAACTTTTTTTACGATTTTGAGTCTTGCAACTGAGGTATGTATGAGTAGTACGTGTTGCACGTTTCACGAACGGCGTAGTACGCGCTAGGTACCTACTATGCGTAATAGTCCGGGGCAAAGAGAACAGAGTGGCGGACGTGAGGTTGATGTTTCCAGTGCACCCGCTCAATACGAGTGATTTATGAAGGATTAACGGGTCGCAACAGGCTTCGGCCGATCATCGTCCAGCCGGTACATTCCACTGAATGAACGGATAAACGAGCAGTGTCGTTTTTTTCGTATGATTATTATAGCTGCTTTTTGCCGTGCAAAATATGTTGGTTGAATTCGTTCTTTGATTTTATCGCCATTAAGCCGAGAGTCGCCAGCGTGCAGTCGTCGTCCTCATTTTGAATGTATGAGCTTGAAGTGCCCTCGGTGAGAACCACTCGACGGATCTCGAGTCAATACCGGGGCTGAAAGTCGAAGTTTCAAAATAAACAATTTCAAATTCTTCAAAAGTTGTTACGACTTTCCATTGAAGATGCGTTACATAAATCTGCCTTATTCACATGCGTTTGTTCTCGTATTTCAACGTAGAGTTGGAAATCTTCGTCATGCATTTTTCAAATTATTCACCGTTCATATTATATCACAATAAATTTGTTATATTATTTATTATTTATATTATATCGTCAAGTTTTAGGCTAACGATGTTTGCATATATTTTTCGGAATGTTTTGCGCAACTTTGATGTTTGCAGGTAGATTGATATCGTGAATTCAAAACACCGAAGGCCCCTTGATGCGTCGCTGTGTAATGTTATGTAATACAACTCAACGCCACTCGTTTTCACGGATGATTTGGCGAATACGCGATATAACGAGTAGGATTTCAAAATACTCGGGTGGGTTTCCCAGACTCCACGGTATTATATGACCGCGGTTTGCGGTGGCAAACTGGTGTAGGGGCTAGACGAGCATCGTAACGGAGAAAGCTCTATGGGGGGCGATGGGCTTGATACCGTCGTGGGCTTTCCCCGCAAGCCCCGGCGTATACCGACTGCGCAATATGCGGTCTGCATTAGCAATAGCCACCGCTGTTTCTCCTCGTTGGATCCTTCGCTTCCTCGCATGCCCGACGTATTTGCGGTACCGTGTGTTATACCGAAGAGAATAATAACTAATGCACGTCGCTCCCGCATAGACGAGTAATACTACTAGCTTCTGAACGTCGTAACCGATACGTTTTCAAAGCTTCACTGCTGTGTCATGCGCGCAAGCTCGACACCAATAAAACCGGAATTTTATTCATCAATTTTTAACGAAAAAAAATACTTTAAGCTCATTTTCAATAGCCTTTTGACTCAAAATTTTCTCTGTTGATGCAGAAATTTTACTGAAACCGCCTGGATGGTTCTAATTCCACTCGTTTACTGTCGAAAAATGCTTTCGATGAAATTCTGCTAGCTCCGAAAGGAAAATAATTTCATGGAATTTTACATGGTCATCCGCTACTCCCAGGGTCTTTGGGTACCCACCAATAGAAATTTATTAATGCTATACAAATAAATCTATACAAAAACATATTAATTATAATGTTCATAATGTTCTGAGTACAAGGCTTGTTCATTCCGCCCTTTGGGCCTACAATGTGTAGCCGAACCGCTTTACCAGTCCTGATTCAAGCTGCGAACAGATACAACAGGAGAGGGGGTTGTAAATTGAGATTGGGTTCCGAATATTCTAGTCAAAAATGTCAGGAATCCGGTAATTCGATGATAATCGATTGATCATGCAAATTTATTCAACAGCCACCAAGATGCACGAAGATAAAATAAAAAATGTTTCCACTCACGCATAAACATCAAGTGTAGCTTGTCTGAATTACAGCGTAGGTACGCCAACGTCGCGAATTTGCAAGTGCGTAAAGGTCGAACAGATAATAATTATACCGCAGAATATTATATACCATGATGAAATTCCTGAATCTCGCTACTTCCACGCAAACCCATAATTAAGAGTGATCCAATCTCCTTACAAAAAAAAATAATTTAAAAAACCAAGGGAATAACGAAAGTGCGTGTACGTCTGACAGGTATAATTGCGAATGAATACAACGTCTTATAATGTCGTGTAAAGATGGGTGATTTAATTCGCGACTCATTGTCGATATTTGTGGGTGTGTGCGTGCACGCTATCGCGAAAAGTGCGCGTTAAGCAGGTATGTGTAAAACGTTTGGCAGTCTCGAGAGAGCGAAGGAGAAAAACGACTGCGAAGGAGACAAGAGCACGAGCAAGATGCGGGAGAAAAAGAGAAAGCAAGAGACGGAGGTACAAGGACTCGCGGAATATTTGCTCAGGTCCTCAGGAGCACACGGAGTTGCGGAGGGTAGGTCTGAGGGGTGGAGCTCGGTTCCACAGTTATGCCAGTCACGCCTCGGCCTTTAAGGCAAGGTCTTTACCCGCCAATTTGACAGCCAACTCCTCCGTCTCTTTTTCTTTCTCCCCCGTTGGACTTTCTCTCTACCAGCCATATCCAAGCTCTCACTACCCCTTTATCTTTCTCTGTACCATCGCTTAAGCTTACCTCTATCTCTATATTTCTCTTTCGTTCTAGCTCTGAGCCCGCTTTGAATGGGACATTCCGCAAAACTACGCGTGCCCCGCGTGCGGGCGTACGCCCGGGGGTTGGCGGATGGCGGTGGTGCGGTATGCGACCCGGGATCTGTGGAGAAGTCGCGAGGGCGCGCTCTCCCGCTACCAGCTCCCAAACCCGAGCAAACGACCAAAAGTCCTAACGAGCTGCAACGACTAGCCGCGTACGTGAGCCCAGAGGAGACGTCTCATAACTTGAGATCTGCCGAGGCAGTTTCCGCTCCTCCGTGGGGAAGTACTATAACGTTGCCTACATATAGATATCGCGGGGGCTGCGATGCTTTTCTCTGGGTTAGCTGATGCTGCCGCGTCTGCTCACCGTGTACAGTACGACCGCGATTTTCGGTCGAGTCCTTCACCACGGAGCGCACAGCCACCGACATGCTGACGTATGTCCGTCTCATCGCATGCTCATGATTTGTCGATGTTTGAAAAAACTACAACGTCCATCGCACGCACTACATTGTTTCGTTGAAAGAAATAATCCTAAATATTTAACAATTGTCCTATTCCGTGCGTTAGGCAAATAATTATCAAAAAATATTCCAGTGCAAAGTACTCTCACGAGTTCTTACGCTCGATAATAATAGCAGCAGAATGATCTATGCTAATTTATGATATCGAATCTCAAATTCAGTATTTAGAGCCGTTCAAGACTATATAACAGTTGATTATACAGTGCAAGTAGGGTAACATTTTTTCGAAGATTGCAGGCTGTAAGGAACATTAAATGGCAGATCCTGACAAGTACTTTGGCCCGAAGACCCCGACACCGTGAGGGGTCTAAACCAATTCACTTAATTTATTTCCATCATTTAATTTTTTAGTGAGCGCTGTATAGACGTCGTGCGTGCGTTGCATCGGCGAAGACCGTCCCATTTTCGGGTGGAATTAATTTGTACGTCGTGTACGAGCCCCAACTTCGGAGACGTCGGGTATCTCTTTCGCATTTTTTTTCTCTTTCATTTTCTTTTTTTCCTCAATTTTATGCTGCGAGAGTTTGTAGTAAACTATATTAGTATGTATGTGCAGTCTCTGAACGGAGGGAGGAAAGAAAAAACGACGAGTGGGAGCTCGTGTGGTGTGCGTGGGACTCTTGCAACCATTCTCAAAGAATTTCGAGAGCGTACGCCGTCTATCAGTTGACGCAAATAAATGGTGGATACTGTATCAGGATGGGCACGGAGAAAATACAGAAAGGAGACAGATAGAATGAGAGAAGAAGGGACGAGCAAAATAAAATACGTAAAAAAATAAAACAATAATACGAAAGAAACAGAAGCGGAGATTGGAGAAAGTGCGACGGGGAATTAAAACGAAGCTACCTGGTATTACTATTTTATTCTTTTCTCTCTCTGTCTCTCTCTCTCTCTCGTCGTTTTGTTGTCAGTATGCAAAGAAACCAAGACGAGTCCGGCAGGCGGATATATCGTAGTCCGATAGGGCCCGCGTACGGTAACGCCCTTGCCGCTCGCTTCTCTCGCTCCACAGGCCTGCAATAGAGTACCTTGCCCTGCATTCGCACTGCACGTCTGAGAGTCCCGCTGATGCGGAAGTTGTGCTGGGCGTTTTCGGGTGTCAGACCTTGCAATACGTTATTCACGTAATTGAGTGCTTATTCGCGAAGCCATTTATACTTTCACAGCCCAACCTAACCCTGCATCGTGCATGCACATGCGTGAAATATTTCGGGGCATAGAAGCTATCTCTATATGTATATATGATACAAAGCACATTGGCGAGTTGTTTTCAAACAGAAGCACTTTCCCTCGCCAGTTCAACTAGAACGTTCTGCTTCCATTTTCTTTTTATTCACTGAGACACAATTTGGATTATCGGTCTATGGGCAGGATCTTCTTACCGTTATACGTAAGCACGAAAAAGGATTAGAAAAAGAAAAAAAACACTTGTTTGAAATTGAAGAAGAGAAGACGTATAGCATTAATCCTCAAAGTAAAAGCGCAGTATGGATTCAGCTATATATAGAATTACTGCTTTTCACGGACGACCAGCGGTGGCACGGGCCAGAGAACTGACGGGGGATGGAGGCGCGCAGCTTCGCGACGAATTGCTGCTGAGTGACATCAAAGGATCTTCGGGTCTTCCTGTTCGTCCATGCGCGATGAAAAAAACGCTGTACCCCGGCCACATTTTCGCAAAGTCTCACTTTTCTATAAATAGAGTTTAATCATCGTAGGTCCAGCCCCACAGTTTCATGTTTTCGAGAGGGATACATTGAGAGAGAGAGAAAGAGACGAGACGAAATAAAAACGGAAAAAGAATCTGAGTATCTGCTACCGTTACAGCCGGCCGGGAGCCGCTTGGTTCAGAAGCGCGGAGCATCGAAAGAACGCGATCGGGCGAACGCAAACGGATTATGTGCGCGAGCGGGAGAGCTTCACGGACGAGCACCCGGTCCACCCTTTTCCCCACCCGCCCAATTGCATTGCTGACTAAACCTTAAAAAGTTCGTCCAGCGGTACCTCCGGAACCCCGCTGCAGCATCGTCCCGTCACCGTCGGATTTATTTTGGCGGGAGAGAACGAGCCGAAGACTCGAGGCAACCCAGGCCGCAGCTACACGTCGTATATAATCCATCGTCGAGGTCCATTTACAGCGCTGCGGAGGCTATGGATGCGGTATAACGGACTTGGTGGGAGTAGGAAAAAGCCGCTCGGAAAATACACGCAAGTTTGCATCAAAGTCCCGAGCGAACGAGCTACCTCGCATTAAAGTCGTCTCGTCTCGATGAATTTGTATTCGCTGTTCATATTTTTTGCTTTTGCTTTGCCGTTTTTTTGCTTTTTCACCGACATTTCATGTTTAATTTTTTTTCCGTACCATAATAAAGCTCTGGGTGATTTATGCGATGAATCTCGGCCCACCTCGAAATAGCAATTTCGGGGTTATCGAAACTGATAACGCTGATACTGCACCATCGTCGGTGTTTTTAGGCGGTGGATGGGAGGTACTATTATGCAAATGCATCGTATAATGGACACACGATTCCGGGGGAAATTTCGAATGGTTATGGTTCGGTTACTTCGACACTGAGCCGACTGCCGATTTTCCGCGATAACACACCAGAATGACACCTCTAACGATCTACCCAGGAATACTAATGGTTAGAGGTAAGAAGCCGTTATCCGTGGAATAGGGCCGATAAAGCTGATATGGTATTAACGTTGGGGCCATGTAGATCAGTTAGAAGCCTCGAGGGCAGATGCTTTTTTGAACATTTAAATCGATTAACCACTAATGCAACTATCCTTATATTATTAAAAGCTCAGTCCAAAAGCTCTGACTATTTCTATCGGAATTTTTATACCAACGTCGTTAAATACGCAAAAGTGTTATGTCGTTACTACGAAAGTTTGTCCCACTAGAGCAGAAATAAAATAAAATCGGAAAAAACGATAAGAATTTGATCTACCCCTGTGGAAGCTTCGACTGATTTACTAATGGTCGTGAAATCTGTTCGAAAAGAAATCAATTCTGCATCTGCATGGGAAAGGACGATTGAAAGCTCTTTGCTACTTTTTTGTTCATTCACTATAATAGCCAAGGATTAGGTCTTCATATCCGGAGCGCGTTTCAGGATATGGCGCGGTAATGGAAACCTAATTTATGACTGAATTCCGTCGGATTTACTCGACACGTGTTGGATCTATTATTTTTCGAGAGATTAATCGGACCTCCGAAGAGTTCCAACTCTCGTGCGCTTACCACACCGGCTACTCTCTGTCAGGTTTGCTTTCGGCTTCGCTCTGAGAGGTGACGTCGACATCTGCCCGAGCCATTCAACGTTATGTCAGAAGCACGTTTTATCGATTAATATTCGTCGTCGTCGTTTATAGTAGTCGTCGTCGTTATCCTCAGCTTCTTCGAGGAACGAAGGGGAAAACCAACCCGAGTGTGGCTATTCCGATTCTCGTGTCGCTCTACGTGACTGTAAATCCCCAGGCTTAGTTATCGTGTGTCAGCGGATCTCTACATTTCACGAAAATACATATTTATCGATTTTTCCATTACTGGGAAATTATCATCATTATTATTTTGTTTATTTCTTAGCCAGCCCCTGAGAACACCGACTCCCCTGTGAGACGTACGGGCATAACTCTCATTGATTAATCGATTCATTAGAATTTATTATTATATCATTATCGTCACTTTCTGGATTTATCAGGATAACGATGGAAGTAGAGCCTCATTCGTGATATGTCATGTTGAAAAAGCAATTTTCGGGACACTTATCTTTTATATATAATAGAAGACGTTATTTCCATCAGCGGCCTGACGATATAATCGATACCTAAAATGGGGGAAAAGGAACAGTTTCAGAACTCGAAGTGCGAGACTACTACAAATATCCTCACATATCGCAGGTATGGTCGTGGGTAAGAACATAAACAGACTTATTTTCCGCTTCACATGAAAGTAACCATCCATCAAAGTGGAAACGTTGTTTCCGCGAGTCTGACGTTTATGGGACAGTAAATAGTGGTCAAAGTTTGCACAGTCCTGTCCTTCCTCCTTCGCTCAAGATTTTTTCCACGTTTCTCAACCGCCGACCGATATTTTTCTTCGGTTTGCCTCCGCAAACTCCGGATCGTGACCGAAATGGCCCGAGTGAAGTTTGCGGCCGGAAAAAAATAAAAATGGTTACGGTTCATTGCCACGAACGGCGACTTCTTGCTTGCGAGGATGGTATTTGTGACCGCTGTGTGTGTACATTGGTTTTCGGTCTATGGTAGTGGAAAGACTTCTGTTCTCAAGTGCCCAACTTGGTTCGTGCCAATCGTCAGCCTGAAAAGAAATTGATTTCCGGGAAATTTGACTCATGGCCGACTATAATTCGATCAGTCCCTCATATCTCACCCTAAAAACCATGTCTTTGACATGTTCTGAAAGTGTTTTACGTTGGTTTTTTTTGTTCATTCCTCGAGAAAATAACGTTCGAGGGAACGGACGTGGAAGTGGTCGATGGAAAGATTGGCTGCGAGTGAAATGCTCTGGCACATTGGGCCGCCTGTAAAAGCAGAAGGTTTCTCTTGAGCTTGGTGATTATGAACGGGTGACATGTGCCACGAAATTCGAAGCCTCAAGCGGAGAGCCAGGCAAATAGGGGCCTGAGGGAACTTCTTGACCCAGACACGTCGAAAGACTTATGACGAGCAATGGGAAGGACGTGCGTACGGGGAGTGAGCACCTTGTATATGTGGATTACGATGTGTGATATGCGTTACGTATTGGTTTTACGTGTGAGGCACACACGGGGCCAGTGACAGAGTTTGGTATTTTTGGATCTTCCGGGTCAGGGTTGGAACGTGAGCTACAGGCTCGCAGCAGTACAATTTTTTTTGTCTTGAGTGCACACACGCAGGATATGCATCTGACACATATATTTTCGTTGGCTTATCCCGGGGTGAGGAAGGCCGGGGATTGTGGAATTTGGATCGTGAGGGTTATTCACACATTGCTCAGTTGAGGGACTAAGGGACTTCTTCTCGAAACGGCTTTCTTGAAAACGATGGAAGTTCTTAAAAGAAAATATTTAATGGCATTGATATGAAAGCAATTCTTCCGATTCAGAAACTTTCACTTTTCTTTGAAGAAAAAGTATCGGAGGAAGAGGCAAAAATCGATACTAAATTTTGAAAGAGTCACGAATTTCGGCGAAATAAATCCTCAATACTGCTAAATAATTTTTCAGAATCATGAATAATTTTTTCTCATTTTTTAAGTCATTTTTTGACGCATAATCTTGGATTGGTAAAAATTTTTTGAAAGAAACTGAAAGAAAAAAGAATGTTTAATAAATAAAAAAAAGATAAAAATATTTATTGTACAAGGCAATGAAAAAAGGGAAATTGAAACTGATTGTTTATTTTATTTATGGAAAAAACAATTTAGAAAAATAATCCCTTTTCAGGAAAGTCAATTCGGAATGTTCCCTCAAAATTCATATCTTCACATATGTGTAGACTTTCCCTCGAGCCCAACGATAACGTATTCCGCGAATCAATTTTGTTGAAACTTGGGTGGGTTTCAACGAAAAATGGAAACAAAAGAAAAACCGGATGAGCGAGTACACGCCGTTCATGGGGAATTTTGATCGATCTTTTCCGCACCTTGGGACACGTGATGCTCGGTCATCCAACAAATATCCGTAAAGCGAGGCCGCGAGTCAGGCGGTAAGACAGTTGCCATACGTTATGCGAGATCGCAAGATCTACCGAAAAATAATCATCGGTTTGGTGAGACGTAGGGCAAACGTTGCCGGACACAGGCAGTCCCAACGTTTAACCGTTTAACCGTTTAGATATTATAGAACGCTCAAGCTCCTCCCGCCGCGCCGCGCGCGCGTTTCTCGCGCTAGCCGCTGTGTAATTTGAGCCGAGCCAGATCGGGCTCTTAGCCGGATAGCAATTCCATAGATTGACGTATTTAAGAGAGCGTAAACACCCACTTTTCTTATACGGTGTATATACACTATATAGCATGATTCTTATTCGGTTCCTCGTCATTAGAATTTCGAAGGTAAACGATCGTTCGCCGTTCCTAGACACGATGGTACGCCATTAATAATATCATTCTGCAAAAGCCTTTAATCATTCAATCAATCCCTGAAAGTTTTACGATAATGTTATTTCGAATTTACAAGTGGTGGAGATGGGAAAAAAATTAACGAGATTGCTATTTAAGATTTCATAGGGAAAAAACATGCCATCGCACTGTCTTAGTCATTGATTCATAGAAAAACGTAGTAGCAATGGAGTTATGAATTCTTTGCGACGCTTTTTGCAGCTCATCCAATATCCCAATCTATTATCCAACCTTTTTTCCGTGAACGAAGTTCACCACGTTTCGGAAGATGTCCCACCAGCGTACCGGATAATCGATCGATCGGTTATTTTTAATATATACGCGCGCAAACACGAACCCACGTAGCAGCCCAGCGACGTAGCCGATTTTCATCGTGAACCGTCGTCCATTCGACAACAAAAGGTATCCCAGTGGCTAAACGACACCAAGATTGCCGGAGGTCTCGACAATATTTGCGTCGCCATTTTGTATTTTTTCTATCCCCCGACCCAACCCTTGTTAAAAGCAATCCTCTCCAAGTGCTTTCTTCGTCTCTCTTCGTAAACGAGGCTTTGGATACCTCCCCCGCAATCAGTAGTCTGCCACCTGGAAATAAAGTCTCCCCCATTCATGATGTCTCTGCGATTGTGTGGGATTCATGACGCGCGCGAGCGCGCGAACGCACACAGGTACGAAAATCCATCTTCTCGATACCGCGTCGTACCTGGAAAACGGGTCCAGACATCGGCTAGGGTATACGGTATGTCCAACAGTGCGTGTATCCGTGAGTTGGTGTCGCGCGACGCGTCCGTCGGTCCCGTTGGATTCGAAGGGTGGGATTGTGTACGAGCGAGCGTATAGCGAGCTGCTACCACAAAAGAGCAAGTTCACATTGTGGCGCGATATATACCCTAAGTGTCCCCAAAGCGTCCGGAATTGCTTGGAAATGGTCGAGACGACCTCCGGGGGCTCCCGATGCTGCGCCTACACCGATGAACGTTGCTATGTACGTATGGAAGCATTCGCACCGGCTGCGAGAGAGAAAGAAATATCGCGGCCTCTCTTTTTCTTCCTTTGCCACGTCCGATCCTACTCATTCTCGACATTTACTTCGCGTATATGCCATTTCTTGATTTCTAATACACGCACAAGACGGCGTTATTCGAAGCCCAGCCTGGCTATGCGCTCGCCCGGTCCTATTATACTTCCTCGCAGGCGGATGACAATAGGCCCAGCTGAAGGAGAGACCAAAACATTGAGACATATCCCTTGTTGTCCTTGTCACCAGGGGTGAGGCAGGACCCACCCTGACAAAACCTTGCGGACTCACGCGTATACGGCACCACCGACTCCAGCATGGTGCTTGGCACAGTATAGACTCTTGGACGTTATTACGAAGAGATTTGAAGCTCGTCGTCAACGGCGAAGATGTTGAATTGGCTACGTGAATTGAAAATCGTTTTGACGT
Source organism: Sussaba pulchella (assembly GCA_963971145.1). Lineage (NCBI taxonomy): Eukaryota > Metazoa > Arthropoda > Insecta > Hymenoptera > Ichneumonidae > Sussaba > Sussaba pulchella. The sequence continues at coordinate 20,542,056 of OZ020166.1, forward strand.
ATATTTTGTATTCTTCTTTTTTTATGGATTCGGAGATTCCGTCCGAGCGGTGGCACAGGATGAAGCTGACGGGCTGGCTGATGTGGAGGATGAAACATTATTTAAAATGAAAATGTATTCAAAATACTTGTATTACTGAATTATCGGGAATTATAATTCTTATTAAATATTAAAATCCATTGTAATATGAGAATTCAACTCAATTATCGGAAATTATTGACCCACCAGAGTTCGGATTCGATCAAATTAATACAAGATATAAATTCAACCGAACCTACTTGGAGATCGAATGTAAAAAAAACTCAAACTTCATCGACTTTATAATTTCTAGAGAAACAAAATGTTCGTATTTTAAGGTTTTTAAATATCAAAAAATAAGCTAAAATGCTCGATACGCAATTGAACTGCTAATGCGATGGCATACAGGGTCAACTTCATCGTACCGTATTGCACTGGGCGACGACTGGGCAGGAGTATATATTGTCGTAGAGATGAACGTTTGTCACACTGTGACACCGGATTCTGCGATATTGAATAGAATAGAAACGAGTGTCGTTGCTCATATTTCGTGAAAAATATTTACTTCTCCATGGCGCTCAAGAATCGATGCACGGTGTTGCGCATTTGTTCACTGGCTATAAAGCACGATGTAATATGACCAACAGGATTATACCATGGTTTTCCGTATTGTCCCGTCAACGCGTAAGAAGTATAAATAAGATCCGCCGCAAGATTTTGGTGAGGATTATTTGATCTTTTCCTGGCAAAACTTCGATGAGACCTTCGGTGGAAGATTTTTTTTTCCAATAGCTGTATTCAGAAAATTTGATCGTAGTGTTTGCATAAGATCGGTCAGGAATTCAATGAAGTTTCCGGTACACAGGAGTAGGTAGTTGTCCTCTATCGACCGATATATTTACCGAAAGCTAGGTAGGGTAGTCGTGTGTTGGTTTTTTTTCTGGTCATATTTTCATTCAAAATGATGGATGTAGAGTAGGTCTACATGAAGTGACGTTTGTCCTTCATGAATTTATTTACCCTGTCCATCGCAAAAATGTTCAAAAATGCAAGTTCACAATTAAAAAAAAAGATTTTCCTGAGGAAATAATTAATCGGGTAGGAGCGGAAGAACCTCAAATACGATCGAATTTTAAATTGTTCAGATTCAAATGTGCTATCGGTGTTGTGGTGTTGGGCTGTATTCTAGACCCTGGGCTGAGGCGAAGGGTCTTGGAAACCGCGTATGAATACCAGACGACGTGCCGTTATGTTGGATCGTGGGTTACGCATGCGAAATGCCAGAAATCCTCGGGGCGGACCGCGGAGTTACGAATGCCAGTGGTACGAATGTTGCTGCGCGAAGACGAAGGGTGCAAGCCGGCGGTGAGCGTGTGGAATCGCGAGGGTGGGATTTGTAGCGAAGCGCATTGTCGAACGATCGATCGATCGATTCCGACGGACCTTCCTCCGGTTTTCTTCCTCTCTCACTCTCGGACTCCATCTCTGATCGATCAATAATCTTGTGGCCGACTGCGCGCCTCGAATAGTTTCGAGTGTCGGCCAATTCCGTCTGGTGATGCCGGACAATGCGACCTCAGGACCGTATTAATTCTCAAAATTGGCTGAATCACCGTCACGCATATTATTTTCCACACTCTATGTTTTCTCTTCTTCTCCCGAATATTGCTTTCTCTTCACAGCTCTTATTATCCTCTTCTCGGTTACATAAAGAATCTATTTTTCTTTTTCTGCGTAAACGCTACCGATCGTCCCGTGCATTCTGTTCGCGATTGAGTTTTTCCCGCTCAGCGGAACATTCATTGTTCAATGAAAATTGAACTGGAACAATGCACCGGCTTCGATAATAGCGAAAGAAATAAAAAAAAATGAAAATAAAAAGGAAAAAAGGAGAGAACAACGAACGAAAATAAAGGAATATATGAAAAATGAAGGTGAAACCGGCTGGACTGCCGGTCGATCGGGCTTGAAAGCCCGATCGGCTCATCGGCCAGACGAGCCTGACTTAAAAGCCGTTAAATATCCCGTGAGCCCGTGGCTCTCTGTCTGTTGCCTCTGCCGATGATTCAGTATTTATGCGCGGACAATGCCGAAGAAATTGGCTTTTCGGAGGTCACCCCCGTGGCTTCGGCCGCGCTCTAGGAGGTCCTTCACGTGTGCGAACGTTCACTTTTTCCCGTCGGTCAGGCTATACGTGCGGCCTATATCCGAAATCGATGTAGCTTCGATGCTTTTGACGATTCCGCTGCCGTGTTTCCATCTAGGGACAAGTTATCACCTGGCGCCCCGATTCTCATAAATAGAAATGTTGCTTCGCCACGAGAGTAGAAAAAGAGAGAACAATCATAATAATGAAACGCAACGATTCCGAGAGCAGCGATTAATAGATAAAGTTCTTTTTTCTCGGTCGGCATGATTTTTATTTTTTTCAATCTGCTGGCAACGACAGTGTTCTTGTAATATCAGTCAGTAGTTTGAGGATCGAAAAAATCTGCAAACCTGAGATTTTCCGTACAAAAATAGAAGATTTTACCATTTTGTAGATCAGAATACTTTCATATTTTCTATACGAGTTCAATCAACAATGATATTAAGAATAATAATAATAATAATAATAATAATGATAATATAATAATTATCATTATAATTATTCTATCAATAATATAATTATTATTATTATATCATAATAATAATAATACTAATAATAATATTAGAAAAAATACCAATAATGGAACATAATGTGAATGAATTAATGATTAATAATTACATTTTTTCAATACTGAATAAGACCAACTATGAGCTTTTAGTCCTTCCAAGTCCTATGGGATTGCGCTCAATTCCCCGAAGGCGACGGTTTCAATCGACGCCGAATAAATCCTCGAGGGTGTGCTGACGATATATATATACCAAAGATCGGGCATGAATTCCCACATTTCTCGTCATTCAGTGCGTGTCCCTCGCTATTCGGGAATCCTCTCTAGTCCGCCAAAAAACAAGATAAAACGAAGCCGCGACGTCTTGGAAGTGAGAAAGAGTTGAGCGCGCGAACCCTCTTGGGAGCGGCAAATTCACGCCGAGTGCGATCCCCAATCGTCCGTTCGGTATCCCCAGACGCGCGAGCGTCGAAAAACGTGGATCGCGAGAGGACGAATCCCGCCAAATCGTCAGACTTTACGTCGCTCGTGAGAAGTTATACTCGTGACGTGATCGCGTTCTCGCCACAACGCGCGATATGGACCATCGTCAACCCGGACTGCTTCAATCCCCGAGGAAAGGACGAGCCGAAATATCTCTTCCATCAATCTCAAGGGAACCGGTTAAAAGTCGCGAGGGATGGGGCGTGAAGCAAAAGCGTCCTGTGCCTATAAGAAGCAGCGGCAGCAGCAGGTTGACGATAAACGAAAATAAATTTTGAAAAGTTGAAAAATCAAGGTCAACCAAAAAGAAAATAAGAAATTATGAGTCTGCTAGATAAAGAGAACCACTTGTGTCTTGGGACTGCCGGAAGATCAAAAAAAAAATGCTCGGCGCATGCAATTATATATTTACACATTTTTTTGGCATACGTCACATTGATTCAATAATAAAACATCCGAATAATGATGATCTATGAACCTTAAGGCATTTTAAATCGTCCATCGTGAAGAATATTGTTATCATACATAACTAAAACGAAATGGAATATATAATTCCTAGATGCAAATCTCGATGTCGCTGTCGGCACCATACAAGAATCAGAAACGGTACCGAAGAATGGTTACGATTATTATTATTATCCGTATTATTATGGTAGGCATTATTGACCTTCTATACATTGAAACAAACGATACAGCGGAGCGCAGCATCATTGCATATCCGCGTGCCCGACGACATTTCAACGTTAAAATACGTCAGAGAGGTGGAATAATAATTGCTGAAAGGCTTTCGACGCGTATCAACCGACGCGCGCGTTATTCGCCCCGACCACGAGTATCGTCCTGTCGCGTATTTATGGTGAGCATCGGGTTCGGGGCCGTCCGTTCGACCTTATTTTCCAACAAGTTTATTGAAATGTCAACGCTTGAACTATGGCCGTGTGCGCGCCACGGTGTGCGCCGGTGTAATAAATGTGCTGCGTAATGGGGCACGGCAAACATCACACCGTGAAGATTCTTCGAGCGCGTCGCGACACCCACGTTCAATCGTTACGTAGTTTCTTGTACAATCGACGTCGATGACTTTCTAACGAAAAATGGAGAAAAGAAAGAATGATCGGATGGTGCGATAAAAACGGTGTAGGTATTGGTTATTTCCGGTACCAGAACTGACACGAAGGTAAAATAAATTCTTGTTCTGCAAGATTTCTTTTAGATCTACCCAATATTTAAAATTCTATGCACCTGTGAAAATTTTAGATTCTAATAATAATGACAATATAATATAATATAATATATTAATAATGTTTTTTTCCTAATTTCCTAAATTTAATATTATTACGATAGTTATTATATTCCATTTTACTAGTACCAGCTAGTCGAAAAATTATAACCGGATTTCGCAGAGAAAGATTTTTCGCGCAATACATGTAAAATCCATTCGTTCGTGCTTTTTTTCAAACCCACGCAAGTTATAGGCTGACATTCGAAACGTAGCTGAAACCGGTGTTCACCCTTCACCGATTATCGCAAACCTCGAACCTCGAAGAACACGCGCGTCAAGGTTGTACAGCCGCGATCGCGCGTCAATGGCTGTAGAAAAGGATGACGAGTTGCCTCTTCAGTGCTGACAGGACCATAAGGCTCGACGAATCCACGCCTCGTCACGAATAAAATTTCTTTCGTCATGAAAGAAGCGACGCGAGTGTACGAGTGAGGCTCCTTCTCTTATTTCGGACCTCCGAAGACTTCGACGAAAACCCTTCCCCACGCTAAAGCGACATCTCTCGACCTATACACTTTCTTTTTCATTTTTCCGTCGTCGTGCTAATGCCACACGACATTGTGGCATGTCGCTGGACTTGTATGACACATCGTTTTCGTGGAGCATGGAAACGTTCGAGCTACGACAGTCGTACAACGTCTCAACATCCCACAAGGGCACGCGCTCGTATTTATTTATTTTTTCCTTTCCTCTTCCTACTTTTCTACTTTTTCGGGCTTCGGGGGGAATCCTAGGAAAGACGAATAATTACGGACTGCAGAGTGATTGAGAGCGGTCCGTTTCCTCGGCCACGAAAACCCCGGAAGATGCGGCTGTGAAAGCCAGCTGCACACGTTGAGGCTATTAAAACGGTTCGAGAAATACAGGACGCAATCCTTGTCTACGTGAGCCACTCCTGGACGGCTGACTCCTAAGACATACAAAATAATAATGAAAATGAAGTTAATAATCATTAATATTATATTATCGTATTATTTTTATTATAAATAAATGATTTATTACAATTATAATTATAATTGTAAGAGAGTCGTAGCCCGGCGGGGCCAATAGGGCGAAACGTTAACGAATAATCATAGTGAAAATAATAATAATAGTACCAATAACGCTAATAATTTTATAAGAATTATATAGTGTTAGCAATGCAGCTAAAGCATCAACAATCGAACGCATCGACTTTGATTTACAATGATAATCATAGAAAGAAAATTTCAAAATTCGTTTCATACGACGTTACACGGTCTTTGGTTAATACTGTGATAATAACCCCCGTTCGCTTCCGTTGTAAATCATATCGTACTTTGGGCACCGGCACTTTGTTGTGCCCAGGCTCTTCGAATAATTGAGCTTGACGTTTTACGATCTTCCACTATCGACACACACACATGCGCCGGCGGTTTAGAATTCTCGCTCGCCGAGTTGCGTCGTGATATAAATCATCGAGGTCGAAGAGTGTTCAATTATGGACTATAAATAATCATTCTTTCGAGTTAGCGTCCCGGATTATCTTTGCTAATATTAGACGTATAACGGTACATGAAACCGACCACGAAGCTGATCTACCAAAGCACAATCATACACGAGCTATCGTGCAATAAAAAATACGATAAATAAAAAATACGTTCTTTGTAGTGGAGAGGAAAACAAAACATTTTTGATCGATGAATCAGCAACATTACAAAGATTATAGAATTAATTTTTATGGGACGTTAATACATGATGTCCTGAGAAACGCTAAGAGGCTTCGACTTCGGAGTTCCTGGTGTTTAATCTTCCACAAAATCTCGATTGTCACAATCGTCGTGAATTCGGCAACGTTTGAACAACCGTGACTGTGGGAAGAACGATGAGCTCGCAGTGTGTTTAGTACGCGAACGATATATCGTTGTTCTTCACGTTCTCGTCGTCGGAAAGCTTTCAGACCCAAAGTTCATACCAAGTTGCGTCTACCACTTGTTTCCGTAAACTCCGCGGGGACAATGCCGGTACACCATTAATCCGAGACGAAACTTCCGTCCAAGTTCGCGGCGTCACGACTGTCCCAAACAATTTTCCTTCGTGCGGGAAAACGGATACGCTTGAATGTATGAAAGACCGGTAAAAAAATATACAAAGAAAAAAATTGAAAAGAAAGTTTAAGTCTGTATTGTGAAGAAAACGAGAAAAATTGTCCGAATGTCGAGAGTTGCGCGTGTTTGTCACGCAATTGTGTCGTTAACGCACGTCTGTAGCTTCTAATGATTTCTTCGTGTAAAAATAATGAACCCGCACATGCGATCCTCGAAAGGACTACGAAAAAACTTAATCAATTCGAACGACCGGTCATTCCGAAAAAAAGAACTGACAAATTATTACATTTATTTCAGACCGTGCGCGATGACATCTCGAACATTTTTATAGTCATCGTGATGTAGACACGATTTTGAAGTGGTTAAGTCACGAGGTTTTGATATCGGTACTTGAACGATCACCCGTTAGAACCCTCGGAATATGGTCTTCGCGTTAGACGCGATGACTGTTTTAGGGGGCGTTGCCGCGTTGGCGATTTCGTGTACGACGATGATGGTTTCCGTCGGTTCGGTTCGGAGCTGCGAAAGCTAAAGAGAATCGTAGAGAGACGTTCGAGACGGTCGTTCGCCGCGGGAGATACTAAACTCCGGGGTGAAGAAAGAATCCGAGTGTTCGACTAACCGTCGGAACGTCCGAACCGAACTGGTATACTATTCTCGTCCGAGGAGAGTCCTATTGTATCGCAGGTAAGGGGCGCCTCCATATACGTATATATATATATATATATGTATCGTACAGCCACTACACGTTTTTAGGACTAACCCTTAATTATCTTTTACCCGAACTTGCGTAAAACGTCCCTTTATTGACCGAATTGTACAAAAGGCCTTCTTTTGTTGCTTCGTCCGAAAAACATTGAGACACAAGTCTGGAATCGATTAATTTCTAACTTTTTCAAGGAAAGAAAGCTGTTCTAGGTCGGATCAGCATTAGCTGAGATAGTATAATGAATGGATTCATTAAAAAAGCATCCAACGATACTGACTGAGCAGCGTAAGTGGCGTATGTAGGATCTGTGGAGGACAAGTGGCTGGAAAGCTTATCAGATTTCATTCTGTGACCCGTCATCGCTGTCGTCGTCGTAGGGAAGATCTTGAACGTCAGGCGTGCAGATACAAGATGCCAGGTCACATAGCCGACGAGCTAAGCTACATAGCGAACGTGCTGCCGGGTATCATCATAGACATACGTATATGTCAGCATGTCTCTCAAACTTTTTTCTCAGCGTCATACACACGCATGAGGCAATTTGGAAAGAGACGTCCGCTGTTCTTTAAAAAGTCAAAACAATTAATTGGATCGTCAAAGAATGTTCTATATACCCGTTGCGAGTGACGCGTCACTAATTTATTAAGTGACTCGATAAATTACTCTGAATGTTAAATCTATTTACTTATATTTTCCAATCATTCTTAAATGACTCTAGTTATTGGATGATCCCCTCTGACTGACTCATGTTTCCGAATTTTCCGATAAAAAAATGCTTGTGTATATATTTTTTTCTCGAAAGTATTACGAATACGATCGTTTAAATTTGTTCAGTGATTTATGTAGTTATGCGAATAAGACACAAGCGGCGACTGAGAAACCATGTAATCATTTGATCTTTTGATTAAGGAACTGACTCGGGATCGTGTGCAATGATAATAAAACGAATACCCATTCTTGCATTTGCATCGTAAATTTCGCAGTTCGAAAAAAAATTGAGGAAAAAAAAGGTGTTTCTAGTAAAGGAGGGCATGGTGACTGGTGGTGTGTGCGATATATGATACCTGGTGGAGCAAAGCCCCTATGAACGTGCTCCGGGGTAACGTGGTAGATTTTATCTCGAGATAGGATGAGAAAATTAGGAACGGCGCACAGTCGAGGCGCGAGAATTTGGGATTCCAGGTTAATTCATACGAGCGAGGCTCGTATAAGTCAGATCTCGTCGCGGATAGGACAACGTTTGTACATTTCCGACTATAAGCCGGGTTTTCGTTCTTGGTTCTTCTAAAATTCAGCTGTCTCTCGACTCTGTTTTTCTTCTTTTTAGTGTATGTGTGTATACGCATACATATATATAATTTATACTGACGTAGCAACCCGAACAGTCGAAAGACACTCGAACAAGACCCGTATAGCCTTGCGTCTGTTGTCGCAAAGACATAAACTTGTCTCTTCTCCTCGATTCTCACGTCGCTTTAATAGAGACACCTTAATCCTTCTCTTCCAAGAAAGATGGCTAATGAAGATTTTCCATGTACCTCCCAACTTGTTCTCATTTAACGTGAATCGTTTCGCAACTTTTTTTCTCACTATTTTGTATTTTTTACTATCGACTAATTCATAGCCTCGGAAAACAATACATTTTTGAATTATATGCCGATAAAATCAACTCGTATTAGGTACTTATAGCCACAGTAAATTGCATAATTTCAAATTCGTGCAAATGTATCTCTGCCGGTTAAACCGCAAACATTTGAATTCCGGGGATTTAATTTTGGAGAGAACAAAGTCAAAGATAGCGGAAGTCGAGGATGATGGAAAATTTGGTACGGCTTTTGTCGCCAGGGAGAGAACACCGTGATAGGTAGAGAGAGAGAAAGCAGGAGATAGAACCAGAACCTCAGACCGAAACCAGTGCAAATGCTTTGACTAGAGTTTGCCAGTGGAAAACTAGTAAAGACCGCGAAGACAGACCAAGGCTCTCGCATTAGTATATATATAGGCGACTTGGCTCAGGGCTGGTTTACGTATTACTCCCAGCAACGTCAAAGGAGTGACGAGCATGAAGAGCTTTGTCAGATATATATACCCTCGCTATCCACTCGCTCACGTATACCCCAAACCTGCGTCCTACTGTCGCAAACACGTGTCTCCCTCTATCATTCCGCATATAACTAACACATATTCGACCTCCCCGTAACCACGACCTCCACACTCAACCTACACCTACCCGTTAACTCACTATCTGTAACTCGAATACACCCGGCAATATGTTCGCTATTGCTTGCGGTATTAGGCACTGGTCGTTTCGTCCGTAACACGACGGGTCCACGATTGTGTCAGATATTTGCCAGCATCTACGGCGTAACGTTATATCGCGTAACTGGAGAACATGCCAGAGAACCAAAACGCGCAATCCTCTTCCATGGACACGTATAGGTCTCTCATTCCTCGTATTTCGGTTGGTCTACCGTGAATTTTCGTGCAAACGCTTGCTCGTAGCAGGACCCGAATCTCTATATATATTGCAACACGTACCGACGAACAATGGTTCACCGGGGGTGATCGTAGTTTCGCCGTCCGGGGTCAAATAAATCAAAATCAACTCGATAGCTCTGTTTCTTTATTCCAGTTGATTTCCCGACGAAATTTAATTTCATTGACAACAAATACACTTTTTCAAACTAAAATGACCGAAAAAAAATAATTGGGGAAAAAATTAATTCCCATCGTTGAAATCGTTGCTAGACTGACTCATCTAGCCCCGATCTCCGGTGGTTTATCATACGTATGGGGGCGAGGGGTTGTCGTGCGCGACACAAGCGCCTCTCCGTCGTACCCATTTACGTTCTATTCTGAGGGATGACATGGTGGCAATATTTGCACGCTCCTGACGGCAAGACAATGGGGATGGGACTCGACCCCCGCTACAGGAGCTATGCGATATACACAGTGCCACCATAGAATCCCTTTCTCTATGATCGACGATCTTCTCCACCCTTCGGTGCCATGGTGAACCAAGCCCTCGTACAAACGCAGCGTACCAACATAATATGACGAACAACGGGCATTGGACTATATTACCGTGTACATGTATGGATAGATGTATACAGCAGAGAAGCTCCTCTCTTTAAAGGCAGCACATCACGGAAATCTCACGCTCATCTATGTGCTCCAGCAGCACCCCTTCCCCCTTTCCGATAATCGTGAAGAGGTATTCTGTCTGGCTGGTGAAAAGACATCACAGTAATTTCGAATTGTAAATCAATGCAGAGCTGTCCCAGGTTCGTTTGGTTTAGCGGGGTGGCGTCGGCAAAGAGCCCGCGAGCTTTCTCCCCAGCTTTCACAATTGTTCCTTTATTATTCCCCTCATCATTTTGTCCCTTGAGGGCATTGTCTAACACTCTCGCTCTCTCTCCCTTTCTATCTTCTCATTCTCTGACTCTCTTCACGTAATAACGAGAATTATCCCCCGTGATCCAGCTGCGAATTGCTTGATCTGAATTTTAACTGTTTAATGACTTCCTTCTTTTTCAAATCATCTCTACGACCGCGGAAAATGGTCTCAGGGTTATTGCGGGACATTTGAAAGCAGACAATCGACTGCTGTTATTCCGGAGGATCATCTTGCCATAATAAAGATAATGTCAAGTAACTAAATTCAATCATTTGATTCAACAATTTTTATATTACGAGGAATCACATTTTTCCCATCTAAATCTTAATATTTTCTTAAGGTCAGATGATGAAGTTATCACTGATTTTATTATTACATCGATAAAGTGGAGCCTAATTTTATTCACAGACTATTGAGTATTTTTTTGTGGTAAATAAAAAGTTTGCATTTTTCCATAAAGCGATTCAACAAACTCAAGACTATTCATCGGCTGCTGATGGATATTTTATTGCAGAAAAAGGCAAGAATTTACGTTCGAACGAATATTCACTTACATTGCAGTTCGTGCACAACGAACGCACGGAACACTTTCGAAAGGGGTATAATTTCGCGTAGGAGTCTCGATCGTTGGAGGAAACGACGGAAGAGGCGAAAGGTGGGGGGAGGGGGCGAAACGCTGAACTTTAAAGGAATTGTGGTTATCGATCACCTTCTCTATTTGCTTCCCACGGGACTTTAAGCTCCGGTGGCACGCCAGTGACGCTAATTTAGAAGCGAAACGTCGCCTCGGTGATCGAGCCTAGCACGCGGTCTTGCATGTGCACTTCCTCTTCGACGTTCCACCGCGAAGCTTTAGTCAAAGGAAATTTATACGGCAGACCTATACACGTTGGACCCCGCAGGATAAGTAGCTTTTGGCTTCCGTGTGCGGGGGGATTCGACGTGAAAGTGTGGCGAGCGGGTAGTATAGCTAAGCCAAAACCTACCGAGGCCCGCCGTAGTCGAAGAATTATAGTACCGAAGTGGCTGCTCAGTACGGGAGATGCTATAAAAGTATATATCTGCTTCGACGTGGTAGAGAGAAAAGCGACAGTTTTTACGGTCAGGAGGGGGGGGGGGGTGGTTCCTCTCGAGGGTTATAGGGGGACAAATTGTGAAAAGAATGATGTATTGGTCCATACTGCGTACAAACACGGAGACGAGAATGAGAAGGTGGACAGCACGGTGAGCTCAAGAATCGGAGTATATGGCAAGAGGAAATGGCCCAAAAGAAGCAGGATGAGCTAAGAACGTGAGGAAACTGCAGGGACACCATGGGAGGGCGACGTGGGGGGGGGGGGGGGGGGGGGGGTTGCATTTGCCAGACAAGACCTCCCTGTAGCGAATCGTTGGGTCAACGAAACACGGTCCTCGGTGTCGCTACCGTGAGTTGTGACCGAGTTGTCCACCCACTGTGACCACCCGGGCGGTCAGCTAGACTATTGTCCGGAGCTCGAGGGAAAAAGCCACCCTCTTAGCCGCACGATGCAGCTTCCGGAATAAGGTAGGTAAGGTAGGACATATACTGCTCCTCCTACCCTCATTAAACCTCGTTTACTCCAGTGACACGTTGGCCCCACGAGCACCTAGGCATGACCGTCCGTGTTGCGCTGTGCTGCAAACTTTCTCGTCGAATTCTTTTGCCGGATTGCAGGTAGGAAATATGATACGGCTCTTGAAAAACTCGGTAATTTTTTTCGTTGTTTCTTTTTCAAGCCCCTGGCCAACCTTTCCGGAACGAGTTGGTACTTATTCAAGTGGTGGGATTGCAATATGGGGGAGTTTTGTATAATTGATCTTCGAATAATCGGTTTAGAATAAATATATGCACGTTAAATAATGTATTGTAATTTTTTGAAGAATTCACCCAATGAATATGTTACAAAAATTTATTTCACGTGTAATTGATTTTTTAACAATCTTCCTGAACTATTTTTGTGGGCGTGTGTGTATTATTACTTATGCTTAATCAATGTTTGGTTGATCGTTGAGTTATGGGGCTGAATGTATTTCTCGTTTCTGTGTAGTGTCACATCTGTTAATCTCGCGTTCCAAGCTGACGTACATGTTTCTTGACATGACGAAAGATGCATAAAAAACTCTTTTATATCACGCATATCTCTGGAGTTGTCCATCGTGTTACTTTGTTCCGAGCCTGTTATGTGGCCCGAAGAGAAACCACATTGCTCTCGAAGCTCAAACCGGACGGGGAATGCGTTCGGGTCGTCCAAGAGCGATTAGTCGTCCGGGGGATACCGTAGCATCGTATACATAGCTATACGCTGCTTCGTAGCAGAGCGCACTGTCCAGCGATCGTGCAAGATGTTCTCTGGAGCCAGTGATTTATCAAGAGCCCTTTTTGACTAATCCCTCATTCATCCCCGTGCACTATCGTCACGCTCAGTGATTATTCTACTCTCGGAGAACCAGATTATTCGACATTAACCAAATCAAAGTGAAAAATATAACGGAGAGAAATATAGCCTTCCACAGATTTATCGTAATAATATGCGAGAACTCGTTCGGCCCAAAATAGCCCGAGAGTCCCTCGTCCTCGCTCACTCTTTGATACCCTGATCGCGGGACTGGACCATGAAATGAGATAAAAAAAAATTAATGAAATTACAAAGAAAAAAAGATAAACAATTTTCAGACTAATCCGCAGCTTACAGACTGCGAAGATTGAAACACACGTTTTCTCAATAAATACATAAATTTTGTGAAGCAATGGACGATGTTTTACAGTCTATTTCGTATACGTAATAAACTTGGAGAATTTTTATTAGACATCGGAAATGACAAATGCTAACGAGTCGTTGAACATCGTTCGCGTGTTTTATAAAGCCATTATTGGGCCTTAAGTGAATACGTAAGCAGGACCAATTAATCAAACCGTCGAGCCAGCACATCGTCTCTCCCTCTTTCTCGCACGCGACTGGGACGTGGGTTCCTCCGTGTTCAATTTTCCCAACTCACTCGCGTTCACGGTCTTCTTTCGGTTTTTGAAAATTCTGACCCGGGCCTCGTTCGGAGTACTTCGTGTAGGATACGTATATTCTGCATGAATCTTGATATTGTTGGCACCACATGATAGTTTCCTATAAAAGGTGGTGGTTCTTCATTCAGCGACCCCTGCCCCTCCCTCCTTCATCGGCCTCCCGACTTTTTCGATCAGATGTTTAGGCACAGCGATGAATTTGCATTCCCCCGTGCAATTCCTCGCCAACCCGCAACTATATTCCATCTTCCTCGATTCCTTCTTTATCCCCATGCGGAGTTCTCCACTGGCGGTTTACGACCACGAAAGCTGTTTTCGCGAAAGATTTACCGACGACGCGTTGCACCGTTTCGACGTTGCGGGCGCGCTGGACCTGTGCCACTATTTTCTTGCCACCCAAGTACTTACACCTATATTTGTATGCCGACCTCTTGCAAGAAGATTACCTTCTTTCACTTCTGACTCGTCTTGCTGCTGTTGTTGCTGTTGGGCACAGCTTACCTATTATCCGCTCACGCATCTTCGATAAAAAAAGAGGGAGGGGGGGCCAAGCCTTACGGATCCTTTGGTGAAGAGTCAGATCAGCATCGTCTGAACACGATGGAAACTTTCGAAGCCATTGTAGACTTGTGTCGAATATTCGAGATGACGAACCAGTCGTAGATTTTTCGTTCGAGACTTTTTGGAAATAATATTTACGTTGTATACACCGGACGAGAGGACGGATACACACATACACACAAATACTCGTGCGCAGCATCCGGCTTGAAATCATTTTGAGTAGTCACACGAGAGCCCATCAGTCGGATTATCCGATTTAAGTCTCATCTTCGACCCACCCACCTCTCCCTTTCTTCGCCGTGCAAGTCCGTCGAGATGTGCCTTCAGATAGTTTGTTTAGTTTTTTGCTTTTTCTTTCTTCAACGGCTTCTTTGAAATGAATATCCTTCGGCGCCGCGGGCACGTCCATGCAGATTTCTTCGAGTACGGAGCTATTCACCGGACCGCACGAGGCACACAACGGTTAACCGAAAAGGATTTCTCGCAAGTGCGTGTGGCAAGGATCATTCTGGTGGTCTGTCCAGCATCAATCAACTCCACAACAGAGATCTTAGCATATGCGACTATACAGTTACATACAACTGGTCGATATTTATCTTGCAGCAATTTGATGTTTTAATTCGTTACAAATGGTCGAATAATTTAAAGACAAATAAATAAAACGGTGACTTCCGCGAGATTCATTGCATTGATTAATATACATTAAATTATAAGCGGATTCTCTTCTTTTTTCTTCGAAATCTGTTCTAAATTAGATCGAAAAATTGTTGCAATTTGGTACCGCTAATTTTAGAGTTATTCGAGCTGGTTTGAACTGCCTCCGAGGTGGCAATCATGGTGTCCTCTGCACGCTCGAATATACGTTTGGCAGTCAAACTCGAATTATGGCCGACCGATCGTAAATCAATGAGCAGTTTATGAAATCTCACGTGTGTCTCGTCCCAAAGTGGGTAGCCCTAGCCGTTGCGCACCTCGGTTATTGGTCGAATGCACAAGGGCGAAGGATTACGACGAAGTAAAAATGGATTGAAATCCGGCATGTGGAAGAGGATGAAACAAGAGAGTGATAAAAATGAAAAAATAAAACAAACCGGTGACCTCGAGTATATTGTGCGAAGGTGTGCTCGAAGTACCGAATATATTCAGCGATTGTACGTAAGAAGGAAGAGCAGAAAGAGAACGAGAATCGGACGGGAGTGCGTTCGGTTCTGACTGAAAGGCCGTCCTCTCTCGTTGGCCTCAGTGAAATGCTCGATGGTCCCGTCGTCCCGTCTCGCGGGTGCTGTGGGCCACAATTTCAACCACGGTCATATTTCACGGCCCCCAGTGAGTTATGGCAGTCGGGACTCGACGCAAATGATTTAGGTTTAATAACGACGGGTCCGCGTGAGGTAGTTCGGAACGATGCGACCGAGAGAGAGTTGGAGAGGAGCCCGGAGGACTCCGTAGGACTTACCGAGCGTTGGTCGGGTCAGTTGGGCATTATGTGGGAGCTCAGGGGTCGTCCAACGTCTAGCGGTTGTCTCCTGGTTTGTCCGTGGCTTTTGCGCTCGGAGACCGAGAATAGCCCATCAGCCGAGTATCCATGTGCGTCTCGCCTACACTCAGAAACGTCTTTCGACGTTATTCTTTCACGTTGTGGACCCGGATTGCGCACGTCCGAGTCGAGAAGAGTTGTTAACGACGAAACGCGAAGAATATACGGAAGACGAGAGTCTGGAAGCAAACCCAAGCAATAAGAATAACCCACGAAAGTACAACAGTCGGTTCTTCGGTGTTGTACTAGAGAGAATCTCGTTTCGTTGCCCCGACGACATTCCTGTGAATACTCTCGCATCTCCACGTCATCTCACGCCGTAATGACACATATATATGGAGAGACTGGAAGCGGAGCCATGATTCTTCAAAGATCAACGTGGCTTTGTCAATTTGAATCCATACTACACCTATATTCGGATGAGGCACCAGTCACATAAATTATCTTTTGTCACTTAACATTTCTTTTAAATTATTTCAAAGAGTATCCATTTTTTAACTCAAGAATTTGTTCCGTACAATTAAAAAAAGAATTGCCGAAATGGCTAACAATGTTAATAATCAATCTTTGGGCTTGAAAAGATTGAGCTAGTTCAGTCTATTATTGTACTCACCGGGACTGACTGAATCGAAAGGTTAACAGAGACGTACAACGGTGACATCGAAAATACCATACGCTTTCGAGATTTCTGACTCAGAGTCGCGTGGATGCGTGAGTTCGGCACATATTGGTTCGGTTCGGTCGTGTAGCTTCTATATAGCAAGAATAATCGTACTGTATCTACATAATAAATTTCGTGAGGGAACGGGAGGCACGAGAGAGGCGCGGGCTTACTCGCTCGGTTCTTGCAATATTTATGATGAGACTGGAATTTCGGTCCTACCGTCAATATACATATATCTCTATGCATGTATAAGCAGGACGTTGTATGCTCGCGTGTGAGCGGGCTTCACGCGATAACATAATTTCCTTTTTCCGTACGACCGGTTATCTGTATTATTGAGAACGACGGGAGGACGCGGACGCAACGCGCGGCGCGTATATACAGCTCGCTGCTCCTGGCGCGTTCATAAACAACAAGCTAACGCGCGAACGCACTCTCTACCGGCCCTCAACGCTTATCCAACTTGCGTGGTTACATCGCTTTCAGGCCTCTATGAAGACGGCCTCCGATTGGAAGTAAATCGGTTAACTACATTTTCGCTTAACCCCGTTGGGACGACTTTGACGGGCGTATAGTCACGTCGAGACATTTTTTCTTCGGATAAGTTGCGTCTCGACTGTTTAAATCAAGGCGTTCATGGAAAAATCTTCACAAAGCGGGAGGAAGACGCGGGGAATAGGAGATTGCTTTCAAATATGTAACGGGAGAGAGCTTCGAAGCATTAAAAATACTAATGAGTGTCGGTTTCGATGTCCGATGGGTGGATTAGATCATAGCGAGGATTATCGGGGTCAGCGTATTGAATATTCGCTCGTAGGGGAAGCTGAAGAATTCGTGATATAGTGTCGATGATGCTTGTTTCGGGAGAATCGCTTTGACGAAGCATCGAACATGAACTACTCCCTCTTCTTTCATCAGCTGCAAAATAACTAATTAACTATTTTTTAAATAAATTTATTAATGATAATAATAATTATCGTGATTATTATCAATTTTTATTAAATTTGAGAATTGTTGAATATTCTAATTTATTTATGAATCAATTTCGTAACCTAATAGATAATCAAAGTAAAGAATTATATATTTCTATTTTTTTATTTCATATGTAATTATATAATTATGAATAAAGTCATAAATCGTCTGTAAATCGTACGCTTTCGGCCTCCAGAAGATTTATCGCCGAGCCTAATAGCCTGCATCGATATAGACATTATCACGCGTCAAGTACTGACTTTAATATGCTCTACAGCGTAGCTCTCTGTCCTACGTCAATTATTCACGTCACACTATCGAAACTCGGAAGTTTCCCGGTTGCGTCTCATTTTTCATTTTTTTTCTTCCGATATTTCTTTTTTCCCCACCCCCTCATGTACTTCCTCATTTTTGCTTGCGAGTCCCGGGCGCGACGGACGAGGAACACGACGTCCGGTGCGAGCGTGCAGGCGTGCAAGTACTTACGATGATTGGCGAAGCGTCGAGCGGTGCAACACGCGAGCGACAAGGACGAAGAGAGCGAAACGCGCGCGGAAGGGACTTTGGAGACTCTTGGAGCATAACAAACGCTTGTATAAGGTTGAGCCTTTATCGTCAGCGCGGATATCGACAGATTGACTTCCCCTCTCTTCTCGTAACCGACTTGCCGGGCTCGACCGACGACTCCCTTTCTCATCCTTACATCCCTTACGTTCGCGATGGTCTCTTCGATGCTGGCCCCTCTGGCACCTGCGCTTTCTCAACAACTTTGGAATCCGAGTGTCGCCCAGCTGGCCGTACAACCCCCGAGCCAGTTGAGTTATCAGAGGTGCACCTAGCATCAACTATTAAGTACCAAGTTCGGGGTGCAGAAACGTTGAACTTTATAATTCGATCGTCGCCCAGAAGTAATTTTACGACGAAGCCACCTGCTGAAGTTCACGAACGTCCGGGCTTCGGTAGTTGATTTATATAGATATATAATGCGTGTGGGTGTGTGTGTGTGTGTGTGTATGTATATATTTCTATAAAGCAGCGAGTTGGTTTTTGGTTATCATGTTGTACGTCGTGTATACGCGAACGCCGTACAAAAGTCCGTGCGTCTAGAATTAAACTTGACTCTCGATCTCGGAACCACGGAGAACGGAATGAGAGGCGTTTAACAACGTTAATGCCAGTCATTTTGCTTCATCGGTGGTTCGCACGTTATTTCGACGACTTGAAACACTGCGCGGAGTGAATTCAAGACAGAACTCGGCGAAATTGAAATCATGATTAATGAAGATACTATTCAGCATGTTTCGAGCTACACGTGGTTAAAAAGAACGGAAAAGAATAGTTTGGAAAATATTTTTTCATTTTTAATTACCAAGTTCAATGAGAAAAATTAATTTAATCATTTAAAATTAATTAAAGTATGCAGAATAGATTATATCAATTTTTTGCGTTCCATTTTTTTTCCAATAGAACACGATTGAGATACTCCGTGTCCGATGCATGACTTGATGAGTGAACCGTCTAAGGCGTCTATTGGTGTAGTGCGTGGCTGAAGAGTACAATTCCCCGTGTCTCGGTCTACCATTAGTCACCTCGGCCGTGGTTAAAGCTCCCAGAGAAACGACGAGCAACACGAAGAAGTATCTTTTTGTGTCTTTACAGTATTGCAGCGCGTGAAAACAAAACGATTCAAAGAGGAGGACGTGTAATGAAGCTTGGATTCCATTTTTCACATTCAACGTGTACATGGGTAAGACACGAAGTAACAATACATTAAAATCTCTGGGGCGATCTTTTTTTATCGTCACGCAGGAGATAACACGAACGCTTTAAATAAGTTGTACTGTGACTTCAGGTGAGCGGATATAACTGTAAAAAAAAAAAATTTTTTTAAATAAATAAATAAGTTAACCGTCACAGCTTAGAATTGTTTCACATCCCATCCAGCTTGGCTCTTCCGCAATTTCCAGAGTAATGTCAAAGTAATAATCACGCGTACGGTAAATGACGTTTGGCATTAATCGTTATATATATATGCAAATGTGCGAATAACGATGTGCTTGAAGTAGACCAAGAGAGCGGAATTTAGTTTCCGTCGTGGCAACAGCGCCATTAGCGTGACGCCGACGCTCGTCCCGCTTTGTCAAAGTACGAGTAATACTCGTACAGCGGTAAATGTTGAAAAAAAACCCAAGCTGCTAGCTCGAGGCTCGTGAAGAGGAAGGGAAAAAAAAGAATTAATACAGAGCCGAGTGCAGGGCCCGAAACTTCGGTGGCGAGCACAAAGCTGGATCACGAAGAGACCACCTGCAGGCCACGCGATGGCCACTAAAACGAGAACTTAATACGAGAATGATAACGAAAAAAAAATCCAAGAGGGGTAATCAACGAGCGAATGATGGGCGAAAATAAAAAAAGAAAAATAGAAACAGATAGAACAGAATAGATATGCAGAAACGGAAAAATAAAGAAACAAATATAGTTGCATATATATTTATAGAATTTGTAGAAAAAATGATAGATACATTTTTTCATATAAATTAATACCATATTATATCATTTTTCTCTATACAGTCGGTAGATATAAACATGCACATATATATTTGTTTCTTTATTTTCCATTTTCGTCGATCATTTCCTCCTTGATTGCTTCTTCTGGTTTTTCTTTTTGTCATTATTCTTGTATTAAACTCTCGTTTCAGTTGATGTCATATATTATCTATACATATATATAGTGTGTACATATATCGAGAACGAGTTGGATGAAAATAAAAACAGAGTAAACAAGATTCGTAAGGGATAGGACGGTCGTTAGTTTCCGACTCGTCGAGAGGGGTTTCGTACCTCCCGCCCCTGGCTCGCAAATCGCTTCGATGACTCGATCGTTACTCGCGTGCGATTTCTCTCCACGGTGTCGCTGATCCTCCCGCTGATTTTGCTTCTGCTCGGGAAATTAGCCGCTACCCACAGGTACATCGTATACCATAAACCCACCCTCCCCCTGCACGCCCCTGCTTAGCCCCGTTCCCCGAGGGGGTTTCAGGGAGCTACGCCCAGTGTGTGGTACGTACGTACCCCGTCGGCGATTCGAACTCTCGTCCAACACGCGCACTGGTAGCCTTTTCTGTGCCTCAATCAACTAGTGACAATTTTATGCTGCACGCACGATTGAAAAAAAATGAAAAAATACTACAACCGGCAAGTAATCAAAAACTCATTATCGTGATTTATAAATAGCACTTGACCGCGAAATGGATTCCGTGTGTACGACTCGTACACGGTCTGTGACGTGTGGATAAAATATTTATAAGCAGTTGTATAGCAATGTGTGGTGTGCGTCTGTGTGCGCGTGTGGAAGGGGGATGAATGGTAATTACTTATAAAGTAGCTACCGCCTCACCTTCGTTATATCAGCAGATGGATGACTGAGATTCGGACTGGCTTCCCGCGGGTTTCACTGCTGTCGGAATAAATAATTCTTTTGAAATTGAAGAGAATCTACGATATCTTGGTCTTGGAAAGCTTAATAGAAAGCGTAAGACTTGTACAAGTGAAAAAGCAAAAAAATATGTATTCTACTAGATTTCACCCTAAAAATATATTTTTCATATAACTGATGGAAGTTTGTTATAGTTGGATAGCGAAAGAAGTGGAGGGGTAGTAGCTTTTAACGAGAACGATGAAAAGACGGGAAGGAATATGGGACACGACGGGCGACGAAATTTCGTTTCCGCGAGTACTTGTAGCCTCTTGGATTTACGCGGAAATGATTTTCCACGACGTGCATTAAGCTTTCCGTAAATTCGATGAAATGGCAAAGTTGAAAACGTCGAGAAGCAGAAGGCGAGTGCGGAAAGCGACAGTTCGGCTTATAGGAATTTCGTTTTGGTTCTGTGATGATGGGTGGCCATGCTTACGCCCCACAAAAGAGCGAAATGGAGACAGAGAAAGAAAGAAAACAAAGGAAACCTACGTACGATAAGAGACGGAGCAAGGGGCTCGATTTAGCGTGCCCGTTGGACCAAAACACCCTTCGACACTGCCTCGAGGGTAAAAAAAAAAAAATCTCAACTCTTGCGAGTATCTTACCCACAGCTAGCACCAACGTCCGTCCAGTCAGCCATTTTCTCTATAAATAATAGTTCTCGAAATGCGTATCGACACAATCGAATACCCTCGACTGTATATATACACCACAACCTTTTTCATCGAGCTTTTAAGAAAACTAGAGTGGTCTCTCCCCCCACGATTCGCTTGACGCACCCACGCCACCCTAGTCCGAGGAACGTATATCGACGAGCTATCGTGGATCGGGCTCTTCAATTTACATGTAAAAATGTGTTCGACCGATTCTCAACGTTCATGTGAACTTTTGCTCCGAATTTCGTTCACGGAACCTACTCGTTCGGATGCAAAAACAAACTGATTCGAAAATTTATCAAAAGTTCATCATTTTTTTGTCCACACATCAACAGAACCGTTTTCCGGCAGTTTTTGAAAGAAATTTCGAATTTCATATGCATTTTTTATCCTTCTCCGCAATTGAATTTGGGTTGCCGTCGATTCTCCACCCCCATTTTTACCCACCAAATTTCGCTAGAAAAATATTGTACAAAAGGAAGAAACCTACATTATTTTTATACCTCCATAATTTATTATAGAAATTCGTGGGCGAACCGTGAAATTATCCTCAAAGTTAAGGAGTACATGAAAAAATAATTTTTTTTAAATGTGTGTTTCCAACGAAAAATTCTACAATTATTATTGCATTCGGTAATTACTCTAGGAACTAATATAGTTCCGTGGAGCGAAAGCGCTCAGAGTGGCTGATTATTATTTTTTTTACTATTTCGCTGCAGCGTATGGTTAGCACCGCACGGTTTGTACGCATCTGGTGGAGGGATTCGGGAGTGTAATTGCAGCTTTAGGTGCTTATTGCGAAGTGGGAAGTACGAAAGGTACAATTTTCCGCATAGTGGTCGTGACCATGATGCTCTTTGCGCATTTTTACAAAAAAAACAAACAAACAGAATCAATGCGTCAGCATTTTAACGCAGTCTGCGTTAAACTTAATTATAGGTAAGCATTGAATTTTTTCTACGGATTAAACGCGTCATAACAGACAATTTGGGCCTCATTTAAGCCCATTATCCTTCACCCGACGATGCATCCTAGAGAAACCGGCTTTTTCTCGAATGCCTTACAACGCGTACTGTCTGCTCATAAAAAAACGTGACGTTTTGCTTTGTCTTAAAACCTGAAACGTGTGGGTGTGACGGAAACAAGAGAATAAGGAAGGAAAAATGGGGAGAGTAAGAAAGGCGAAAGGATCCTAGGCGTCAATGCCGGGGGTTGAAAAAATTGAGAAAGATATTTTTTGTGAGAAATTCCGAGTGAAAACTGGAAAAAAAGACAAACGTTCCGCTGACCGTTTGCGCCGGAGGAAATATTTTGAGGCAGAGCCAACAGCGGCAACGAGGTGGAAGAAGCAGTCACGAGGAAGCCTAGGTCTAGTCAATATTTTGAACTGTTCGACACGCGGCTTCTCGGGTCGCAGGAAATTTCTGGAAATTCCTCGGCACACAGGACCCAAGGGAGTCCGACAGGTACACCTCAGGTATGTGTATGTGTCGTGTATACATATATATTGTACCTATGGGCCAGGGATGAACTGGCAAACGCCACCGTGACCCTCCCACGACGATAGCCGCATGTGACTTTTTCGTCGTAAAAGCCTTCACGTTTTCTGAGGGCCATCGGCTTATTATGCGCTTATTATAAAGTCCCCAAAACCTTGTGAATGCACTATTTATTTATTTACAGAGCTTACCGCAAATTCCCCGAGTCGAAAAAATTTGTCGCACTTATCCATGTAACTGAAATACATTTTTACCTGAAATTTGCTAGAGTATCGTCATTAATTACAATAATTCTTATTATCATTATTTTATTTACGAGCGATGCATTATACGAAATAACGTGACCTTATAATGATAGTTGTAAATTTTGTTTCCGATTAAAAATAATTTTGTTAATTTTGGCACTCTAGGCGCACTTTAAAAGTAAATTATTCTGGACTTGGTTCAACCACCACAATCAAGAATTCCTCGTCGATTGCAATCCCCTAAAAAATGTATTAATTTCTCGTTAACGAATATTTCACCGTCCAACGAGTTCATTCAAAGTAATTGGACCAATGAAATCGTGGTACGTCTTTGCCTCTTCCTCTTCCTCTCCCGCTCTCTCTCTTTCTCTCAACACTTGCCCGCAGTCTGCCCGGAGCAATAGCCCACGCTTTTTTTCTCACTCTTGGTATATCTCGTCAAGCAAGATTCGTTTCTCATTAAACTATATATACTATATATACACATATATACGTTTTGCAGGAAAAAATAACTAATGATCTTTCAGTTCTATTAGCGCGGTACGAGGTGCTTCGTGGCCCTCGCGGCGCGCAAGAGGTTCGAGAAGTGAGGCGGCGAATATATACGCACACGGGATGAAGAAACGACAGACCGAAACACGAGAGGGGTAGAAGACCGAAACCGGGGGTGGGTCAGCCTCGTTTGTTCATCCTTAATTACTTCATTTGGGACTCGGTTGTCTCGGCGCAAATTGCGTTCCGTTTTGATTACCATAGGCCACGACGAGGGCGAGTGAAACAGACACGACCGAACGCAAAAAAAATGGAAAAAAAAATACGCTTGTGCTGGCCAGACGGAATGAGAAAACAGCGATGCAGAGGGAGAGGGTTTGTTGCGAGATGCGTTTCGGACGTAGCGGGAGATGAGGTTGAGACGAGAGCAAGTGAGACGGAAAAAACGAGAGTTGTGTTCATGCTGTGTTACAGCTCTGGTGGTTACGTACTATATATACGAGGCCGTGAAACGCGAAGGCGGTGGGTCGCGCGAGCAACGGCGCGGTGGCCAAAACGTGCCGCGAGGCGATGTGCAAATGGCCTCGGTCCAATATGCAAAAGTGTTTTGGAGAATTATTTTACGCCGGCCCGCTGGGACTGGCGCACTGCGGGGACTCCTCGGCCCCTGCGCATCCCTTTTTCCCCAGACCCTAGAGCCTCACGGTCTGTTCCGCTCTCGAGAGGCGAACGTCCGTTGGCCAGCGCGGACTCAATTGCGCTCGTGAAACGTCTGGGTGTGCAACCAACCCTTGCATAATACGGGAGGGCTGTAAAGCCCAGCGTACGTGCAGAATGTTTCTCTACGTTATTTAAATATATTCAACGAATCTACGATAATTCGTTTAGCTTAGGACTAATGATGAAGTTTTTTTACGTAAGCAAAGGCTAATAACCAGCTCCAATAATAGATAGATAAATGAAAGAAACAAGAAATGAACAACATAATATATTCTATATCGTACATTCTATTACGTATCTATATTTTTGTTGTTATTTATTCAATTATTAGTAACATAATATATGTCGATAAATTTCACAACGCCAAAAATAAAACAACGTGTTTCGAAAAAAATTGATAAAATGCTCGGATCGAAAAAAACGAAAAATTAGAAACATGGAAATTGATTTCTTTGTTAGAAAAAAGATTATCGTTCGAGATGGGTCAATCGCTGTCGAAGGTTCAACGACTGTACGGCCGACAGACCCTACGAAGCCACCGAAGGCTCGCCGGCCCCGACGAGACCTCGGCGGTCACGCCACGAATTAAGTATTCCCGTGCGCCCGTAGCTGTGGCGAGGGCGTCACACTGCTTTCCTTCCTTCGATATATATCCCCTCGTCGAGCCCTTCTGCCCCGCTTGTAATTCTTTACCTCTCTGCATATATTTTTTCTTTGCACTCTCTCTCTCTTTCTTCTGGCGCGGTCGTGCCCAGCGCTCGCAGAAGAGTCCTTCGAGGGTAGAAGACCTCGACGATGGTACCAGAAGCCCTACAGAAAAATGTGTAGGAGATGCAGACCTCGGCACTTGCACTGTGCCACCGGGGCCTCCGGGGGGATGTCCCGCAGCTCTTCCTCTCTCTTTCTTTATCTTTCTTCTACACGTGCACCCTTTCCCTGTCTACGTATCTCCAACGATGGGAACAAAGGCCTGCGACGACATTATTTCTTTTCGCCACAGAAACAACACGCTCCCGGACATTCTGAACGGCGAAAGAGAGAAAAAACGGGCGAGCAAACCGCACCGTCCGATGCCTCTTCGGACCCTCGAAGAAATGTACGTCCTGTAAAACATATAAACTATAACGACACCACTGTCCCCCTAAGAAAAAACAATACACGCTCACTGAATTATCCACAATTCGTAATATCTCGCAGTCGCACAATCGTACACACAATAGATACATAAAACCTGCCGCATGATACACCCAATAAAAAATAAACAAATGACCGGATATATCGTATTGCGTCAAGTTCCGTCCTAACTTTGGCAAACGAAAAAGCCTTTGTAACAAATGCACTTCATACACGATGTCGAATTATATAATCTATCGATGCAATACGTAAATGTGTAAACGCGTGATTTTGCGTAGCGGTTTTACCGGTTGAAATTAAAAAAATAAATAAATAAACCAATGAATGGAAAATAAAATAAATAGAAAATAATGCTTTTGGGTCGATTGGACTCCCACACGGATTCGCCTCTCCACCCTTCCCGGAAATCCGCTCTCCTGTGTGGACTTCCAACGCTCTTTCGTTGTTTTATTTTCGATTGGCAGAAAAGCGTTCGAATAGCGTTTAGTGATGGTCGTACGTTATTAAAAAAACGAGAAAAAAATCACGAGAGGAAAAAAAAGGATAGTAAAAAAAAGTATTCAGAGGCTTTGGCAAACGCGTTTGGGCTCACTGAACACGGACTCGCGGCCCCGGTATGCATTCGAGTCCGCGGTGTACGTGGTACGGACTGTATACACATGTACAGCCGCGCGTTGCAGCGGGTACCGAACCGCGCGCGGTGCGCATGCATCGCATTCTGTGCGTTATTTTGTGTGTATACCGGAGGTAACTATCTGTTACGAGTGTGCGAAACGGCTCGAACAACCGCAAACGGAACAAACGCACGGAATATTTACTTCTGCCGTGGCGTCGCGACCCCAAAGAGAGAGAAATGCGACGATGCCGATGGCTTTCGGACCCCGTGTGCTTGCGCTTCGCTAATCCGGAATTGCAATTCTTCGGCTCTGGCTAGTAGTCACGAGCGACGTTCGGGGATGTGTATGTGTGCGCATGTATATTTGCGGGTGCATAGGTATAGGTAACAGTATGCGAGCTAAGGCGAACGAGAAGCAAACATCCGGTATTGGCTGTTCGACCCCCGTCGACCCCGATTAAAACGATATTCCGGATTAACGAAATAGAAAATTGATAAATCGGTCGGTACAGATGCATACATAACTGCACGCACGTACGTACATTACACGTTCTCGGTACGGTTATATCCGGCGAGTTGGGTATCAGAGCATGAAAAAATGGTGCCTCGAAACATAAATACGGAATTATTGAAAGGTGTATACTGCAATGCTCGGAATGGAAATGAGTATCGGGGCATGGATGAAGGGTGAAATTATTGGCTATACGTTACAGCGATCGGACGTTTTGTTGAGAAACGTTGTGGGATAGCAAAATCGGTTGAAGCTTCTAACTCATGTCGACTCTGGTGATACCAACCCCATCGGACACGCAGAGGTTGCTTTAGCAGGGGTAGAAGATATTGAGGTTGGAAGCACGAGGGTTTTTTAATAGTCGAAGGGATGAAAAAAGTTGGACGAGACGGTATCGATGCGACATAGTCACTGGCCACCCGCGGTAAGCCGTGTCCTATACAAAAAAAATATGACAGCTAAAGGGGATTCGTGTACTTGGGCGGCCAGTGATTGTACGGCGCGGCGGAATAAACGGGGTTGTCGTTATACTCGAACCTACACGCGTGAACACGTATCACACCTATTTATCGTGAAAATTCAGTGCCCTCTCGTTGGCACATTACGGATGGATTCGAGGGAAATATGAGGCCGTTTATCACGCGTTTTGAATTGTAGCTTCGAAAATCGGGGGTTGGGCGAAACGAAGCGTCGAGAAAAATAAGATGTATAGCACGAACGAGCGAAGAAAGAAACGAAAAAAATGAAATAATCGACACGGGAAGAGCAGAGAAGGGAACGAGGCATGCGAACCGGATGCGGAGATGAAGATGAAATAAGGGAGGCAGGTCTGAGCCAAGAGGGATGAACCACTGGGGTGTGCGGACAATCGTAACGAGCGCGAATCCCGGCAACCGTGAGGAAAATCTACCCTCAGTCGAAGAACGCGGGTTACCGTGAGTTCGACGTTACACTTCATGGCGGAATATAAAAGGCCGCACTGCAATACCGGAGAAATACTTTCGATTGAAAAAATCGTCGTGGCGAAACATTACAGTGACGCTTCGATGCCGATTTATCATTTTTCTACTACGTACATGAAGTCCTTTTTTGTAGAAGATTTTTTATAGTATTTTTTTTTGAATAATGTCGGACGATTCAAGATACGGCGTGCAATCCGAAAATCATGGTTGAGAAAATCGGTCTGACGAATTGAAAGAGCGGGCGGGAGTCTCCGTGAGCGCAAAATAACTTGCACTATGACTAAACAACTTCGAAGCAATATCTACAATATTTACGTTGTGGGGGTTTTGCACAAAACATTTCATTTCCAATTATTTGATACCAGCGTGTTACAGATTAAAATAAAATTTTCCATTATTTCAGTGCTTATATGAAGACGTTCAGAAATAAGGTTTTGAAGCAATGGCAAAACTTTTTACTGCCGCCGTGTAATGGACGGTGACTACCCCTATTTTATTTTCCGTTCGATGAACGCGGGGTTATAGGACGGAGCTAAAAATCCTAGCAGTCAGAGAAAGATAGAGAAAGCGAGAGAGAACCGGGTTGAGTTCGCGTTAACGCTGTAATGGTACCTAAAGCCCACCAAAGTGCGTTCGGATCGAACGAGTGCTCGGTGAGGCCTGCACCAGATCACGTCGAGCGAACACAGCGTGGCAGATCGAAAAGGGCGTGCGTCATTCGGCTGGTGTACGAGCGTATTGGACGGTTATGGGACAGAGAACGAATTGCGATCAGCACGCAGCCGTATAAACCCCGAAACAGCTACCAGAATTCGTTATGGAACGTATAATACAACCCGGGCACCGGTGCTCTCGCGAGCGAACGCGCCGCGTGGCTTGTTGGCCCGGCGCGAATCCCGCCCATAAATTATCGTGGTTGCCTAAGCGATGCCTGTATTGTAATTATTTAAATGTAGAGCGAGAGAGAAAAAAAACGCGGCGAACGATTCTCATCGCGGAATGAAGGGGAATCGCGGTTCGGGGTTTTCGGCACAAAGATCGCGCCTCAATTTTATCATTAACCGTTGAAACTACCACCAACAGTTCACAGAATTCGCATTGTAAGAAAATTAAATAATAATGATAATATTCCCGACTACAAAATATACATTTTTACTTTTTTCCCCGTAAGCCGGTATAACGCATCAACATAGTTCCTAACAATTTTGTTTGACTTAAGACAAGTTGCTTCAAGTTTCGATTAAATATTGTCCGAATATTTTCGTGCGCACTAGAATGGGTGATTACATTTAGTTAACAAAAACTTTCAGGCTTTCAACGCTTTTATGAATAATCTAGACGAGAGTTCATGGCGTACCATGGTTGTATCAGTTGCGGGTGGTATAAAAAAACTTTTTAATGATAATAATGAAAAAATTACGAGCTCCAGTTTTATCATTATTGCACGTACTGCGAAATTACGGTTGGTACTTGTACGCTACGCTGTAACATGAAGTGAAATTGGTTTACGGTAGAAGCGAAGAAAATGGTAATAATTCAATAACGTAGTTAAAGAAAATCGTCGTAAACGAGTTTTTTTTCCTACGGAATTATATGTCGAAACATAAAAATATATATTTCTGAAATATCAAGTTTCGTTTCCAATCTTCGTTACATTTTGCAAGAGTAATTTTTTATCGTCTCGAGGAAGAGAGAGAAAGAGATATGCATATTAAAAAACCAGGGACGAATATAAGTTGCGAAGCGTAATTTATATGCAGTAAAAAATGCATCCCCTGAAGAATATGCGAGAAGCTCATGATTTGTCGAGTCCGTAGCTAATCTCAATCAAACGTTTCTGTTTCGTAATAACTTTTTTTTTTTCATTCGAGCTTCAATCGGAATCTCAGCGAAACTGAATAATTTCGCAAGCACTTTGGTACAATTTTCTCGAATTGCCATAAATCTACGTTTTTAACGATTTTCTTTTGCCGTTTGGTTTTCAATCTGAAGTAAAAGAGAGCGAGAGGAATTGTTCAGAACAAGCTCGGAATGGTACTCGAGGAGCATTGCATATCCGAGTAAATTACTATCTCCGTCTCTGTCGCCCAAAGTTGCATTTGTTATGTGCATAACGTATTGGCATTTCCGGGGAATTCGTCGTGACTTAAGCGTCGTTATGTTCGGTGAACGACGAAGCTTACAATCGGAGAGTCTTGAGGGAACTCGAGAAACAATGCGTCGGGCGGTGGTGGACTCGGTCGGCGTTCGCGAGGCCGTTGAAGGGGCCTGGAATCATATCCACGGAGTCCAAAGAAACTACGTATCGAGGCCTCAGGGGGATGGTCGTGGCCCGACCAGCAAGCCACTTCGCGAGGGTGAATAGACGGACTTCCAACCACTCACGCGGAGCATCTTGAATACTTTCCAGTCACGTATTCAACCCCCTCGATTTCAACCCTCATTATACGCCGTGCTCGCGGAAAGGAAGGAATGAAAATAATTCTCTCTAATTAAAAATATCTTCGTATTCATAATTTACGTCGCCAGACCCTGTAAATGAACCGAATGTCTCATTAAAACGTAATTGAAGGTTTACCGTTGTGACGACGCTTCGGATAAGCGTATTCGTTTAACATTTTTAAAAACATCTCAGAAAAGCTGTATCCGAAAAATCTACTCGTTCTCCCGTATTTCGAAGATTAGAAAAAAATGGATTGGTTGTAATTTCCGTAAACGCGAAAAAACCAATGGACGATCAATGGAATCCAAGCGAAACGACAAAAACACGATAGAGACAGAGAGCGAAACCTTTTCATTATGTTTGCGAGGATTCCACGCCCGGGGGCGGTATCGGCACGATAAATTGCCAGCCGAAAAAAAAAAACCAGAAAAAAACCACAGAGACACAAAAGAAGGCGAAAATGTGAAAAGGCGAGGCGAAGAAACCGCAAAAAGAGGGCAAAAAAGCGAACGAACGTTTGAGAAAACGTGAGTGTATAAAAATAACGTCCGGCAACAATGGCAAACCCGAGGTAACGTATAGTGTCCGGAGGCGCGTGAGTTACCGCACCGAGATTTCCGGCTTCTTATCCCACGCGTTCCACCGTAGAATTTTTGCTCGAACCGTGCGCTCGACCGTGGTCCTGTGACGGCGCGCGCGCTGTGCGAGCGGATTCTTCGGTGAAAAGACCCGTCGTGGCATGGTCGTCGTCTCGTTCGCTCGTTGCGCGTTATATTTTACCTGTCCACGAGAGGGCCGAGGCATACGTGTCGGACGGAGGAACGAGAGACGAGGGACGGGACACGAGCGCCTCACGCGGTGCGCAATGCCTCCTCGGCTATCACGAGAAAGAGGGAAAAGTGCGTTGGATAAATGACGTGTCATTCATACCCGTTGGGGCTCCCCCTTGATTCTGATTCATGGCCAAAGTCTACTCGTATTACTCACCTGATGTGTGTTCTACTAATACTGCGGGACGTCACGACCTAACCGTGTCTCGTGTGGCTGTATATATGTGCGTGTTCGTTTTTTATTATTTAAACTTTTTTTTTTTCGTTGTACTTGTACGTCACGCGCATACATGTGTTTCTCGGTATTGAACCAAAAGATTAACGAATGTCTGGCCTTCCATGAGTGCTCGCACGATCCCCAAGGCTATCTCGAAATCGTTACGTAAATTACACGTTGTCAAAGTTAATTATTTAATTGTTTTTTTTTTTTTTTTTTCAATATCGGTCGTTATTCACTAACCATTGGTCATTATTGGAAAATTCTACGTCCCTCATTATTTTGCGGGTTCTCTTTTTATGTTTGTTTTTTTTTTCAGTTATTCGTGGTCAAAATTTTTTGTCCACTGAAAAAAATACTAAATTTTCGATTAATGTACGAGCGACGGATATCGAAAAGGATAACGATGTCAAATTTTTTCATCGTTGCACGGCGAAATTTTATAACGTTCTGTAGAACATCAAAATCGGAAAACCCTCAAAAAGTAAAATTTGGCTCATTTATCTCTCTGTTATTTGTCGCAAGTTCGGCATATTTCGGCAACCACGCAGAAACGTCCATTATGCATTCACAGACATAAAAACAGTAAAAAAAACACAGCCTCGTACCAAACATGAGCAATATTGACGAACACGCGAAAATGTCAGAATAAACTTTTTAATGAGTGTTTGTTCACGCTCGTGCATTTTAGCTGCCTGCATAATCATCGTAAATCCCCAGATACGTGAAAACCTTTATCCCATTTCACGGTTTAAATTTGCTCCCCGTCGTGGCCCCATGTGATTTTTATTTGCATTCGCATAATTATCAAGAGGAAGTTATTATTTGGCGTATATTTACGGTAATTTTTGCGCACGATCGTCGTTGTTTAAATACCTAACGAACATATCCACCACGTTCCTGCTGAATATCGACTTTTTTGCGTTCTTTCTCGTTTATTCTCATTCTTCCGCACAATTAAAAATTTTCCAAAACTATTCCTACAAATATACAGCAGAGGAAATGGGAGAATCGTCTATAATTAAAGAAACTAATTGTGTAACCCGACGAGAAGAATAAAATACAATTTTTTTATATATCACGAACAATAGAAAATTTCCGAGTTTCACAATTGTATGTCCAGTGTTTAAAAAAAAAAAAACGTTTTACCCTCACGTCCTCAGGACCATGCTGTTACCGTAACGAGAAGCGGGATGTGCGCGAAGAATCACGAACAGAAGGTGAAGACCTTCTCGTTTCTCGAGGTGGCAAAAACAACGCAAAAAAAAATAAACAAGTAAAGAAAGAAAACGAGCACATGGAGTTTTTCGAAGTCGTCGAACGACGTAACGGCACCGGCACACTAGAGTTAATTTGACCGGGGCATAAGTATAACTCGTTTCGCTGAGTGTGCCGAGGGCGCAACGTGGCAGAGCCAACAATAAGTTTTGCGGACAGACGTATCCTCAGGCGAATTCTCGTGCTCCTACGAACGTTCCTCGATCCGTGACTCCTCTCGCCACCGCGAAACTAACCGATGCTCGAGGATCGCTGTATATCCTCCATCGACGTACTGCATCCCGTCGTGTATGGACACATAAATATATATATATATATGTATACACATACGGCTTCAATTCCAGAAGTCAAAAGTTATCTACCGCGAGACCCAGCAAAAGTATACTCTTGTGTATATGTGCATGCGTGTGTTTGTTGCCCGAATGAAGGAAATATAAATGCTAAAGTAAAGAGAAAAACAAGAAATTCACTGGTAACCTCAAGCACGTCATATGTAGTATCGATGTACACTGGGGATGTATCCCTCGAAGGCATAGCCTCATCACCCGCGTCTTCTTGCACCACCGAGTTTTCACGAAAACCCATCCTCATACATACACGTATACAAGCATGCTATGTGACGTTTAAACCATGGGCGTACTCCAAGTACTTGCGATTGAGAGACACATACATGTAATTGAGATGTAGTAATGTAATGTATGTTTATTGTAACACACATACATGTGTTATGCACTTCCGAATAATTTTTTTAATTGCTAATATTCGGGAGAAAATGTGGCGTCGATACTTTTCTAGATCCACACTAGTCATTAATGTGAAGATGAGACCTTCGTACGATCTATAGATGCTTATTGCAATTTTATGTTTTATAAATCAATTTGGTTGAAAATTCGAAATTAATGAAAAGTGAATTATTATCAATCATAATTTATGTTCGAAAACTGTAGGATTTGTTGGAATTCAACATTTAAAATGAAGGTTTACATAACGATTAAATTTTAACTATTCTATTTGATTCACTTGTTTTTTTGTTGTAAAATGTGATTTGTTAACATATTTTGTGTAAGTCAAGTTTACAGTAACAGCTTATATTAACAGTCATTAAATACTCGGTAGACATCGATGACGCAGTGACATATATATATATGTACAGCTTTTGTCTACTAAGAGAGCGTGGAAAACGAATTCCCAAGAATTTACCCTTGAGCGTTTCTAAGTATCCAACGTCAGTCCTTTCAGCCCAGGTCTGCCGAGAGCTCGTCGTGACGATGATAGCCGCACGACGGCAACCTCATTAAGGTCCGCCGTTTCTCGTCCCGCGCTAAACGTCAAAACATCTGCATTTTTTACGCCAATTACGGCACACGTTCGCGTTAATTTTCCGACGGTAATACGAGACGACTGTGCGATCCCACAACCGCGAGATCCGACCCTCCCGAGTCTCTCGTCATCATTCGTACAACGCTCTTCACCTTGCAGTCTCCGACGCTTCTTTTGTGACAGTTTGGCTCGACGTTCCCGGTGGAATCGATCCTTTTCATTTTACCTACGTGTCACAGCGATGATGAGAACGTGAAGAGAGGGGAGGGTTACCGGGGGGGGGGGGGTGGCGCGGTGGAGATTCAGCGAGAAAACGAAACGGGAAGCTTCATTGTCGTGGTGGTACAACGAGCACGGTTCAAACGGAAATGAATCGTTCTTTCTAATTAAATTACAACGTATTTTCGCGTCTAAAGAAACGCACAATTACCGCACCGTGATTTTCCTTTCAATTAAATTTGAAATAATTACCATCGTTCGTAGAATGCAAACTACAAACGTGAAAAACGTATTTAAAGAAGCACAATGTGTGCGTTGAAAACATTATTGATAATTTTGTGAACCACGGAAAACGATCAAACAATTTTTTACCGTAATCTTTTTGAAGTTTGCATATCTGTTTTCATCCTGAAACGGGATGATGCACTTTTCCATTTTTTTCATGTTGCTTCAGGCCAATTCACGTTATTTCGTCCGGATAAAAAAAAATAACTAGTGCCATAAGCGTCAGTCAACTGCATTCATAACAGATTTATTTGGCGAATATTAATTCTTGCATTCAACGAAAAAGCTTTGATGCGCGAGTGAAGCTTTTTTCCTTCATTTGTTTCTTTCATAAATTCGTCACGTGGATTTCCAAACGAGTGATGGACGCGTTCGATGCGTCGAAGGGGAAGGGGGATGGAAAATATCGCCTAGAGTATATTGGAGAGCGTTGTCGATGATATACGAATGGAGAATATGAGAAACGCGTAGAAGCGGAATGACGTGTGCCATTGGAATAGGAAGAGCCGGTCGGATCCGAGGTTGATGCGTCGCTTTCTAGCCTTCCCCTCGCTCTCTTTCTTTCTCTTTCGCTCGCTTCCTATTTCTCTATCGTAGCCGATACTGTAGTTTGTGTATACCGTGTGCTATAGATGTCGAAAGGGGGTCAGTTTTCCGTTTGGCATAGCGTGAAAATACGGGCACGACCGTGGCCGATTGCATGCGGGGGTCTCGAGGCAGTCACGCCCAAATACTATCGCTTTTGTATTCAGTTCCCGTGATAGATCCAACACACGGCGGACGGGTTTTTCTTTTTTCCTCTTGGCCATCGTATCGCGGCGATCCCCCGCGGGGGCTCCGGTTCTCCGACGGCATCTCCGACTGTCAGCCGCGGCCGTGTCCAACGGCGCGGTGCTGCTGGAGAGTCATCCTCGTATCTCCCCGTCTCACCCTTGCCCCCCCCCCCCTCCGCGTCCCATAATACATATACCGTCTCACTTTTCCGCGCAGACGAACGGCAATTTCGTTTACGTGGACCGATGCTCACAATAGGGTCTCACAAAGGGATGATCGGGTGCGCCAATAAACCCAGGGGGTTACAGGGGAAATCGGACTCGTGCGCCGGATTCTATCACGAGGATGAGTGGATCACCCAATAAAAGGTACACAAGCGGCAGCAGCGTGGCCCAGCTCTATCGGAAAGCCCTCCGCCGTGCACCAGAATCGGAAGCTGTGCAACCTCGACCGTTTGCCGAGCTTCGACGATGCTACTACTGGTGATTTTGCCGCTGCTGATGCTGCTGCTGCAACGCGACGCGAATCCCATTTTACGCCGTACCGTAGAAAATCCCGGGTTTTATTGTTCATAGAGGATCTGCAGTACCGTCGCCACTATCGGCTCTCTCTGTGTCACCGTCAAACACCGACTATCCCTTTTTCTCGCAATCTCGATGTATTCGATCACGACACTCCATTCTACGATACGGTTCCTCGACAGTAATTGGTCACAGACGTTACGAATTCGATTGAAGCAAACAATTCACTAAAAGTTTCGACATTTCTCAACGGAAATCTAACAACCCTATTTTTCACCTGTTTTGTCGATTATTGTGAAATTTTTGTAACAATTTGGCGAACTCGATTTTTTTCCTCACGAATTTCGCACTCTGCCGTAGTAGACCCTTTATGCAAGCTTATACACAGCTCAACTCCAACCCTCTTCAATTGAATCGGATTCTGATGCTCCAAAAAACAAATTCAATTTTCGCTCTACATTACAAAAAAAAAATTGGAAGAAAAAACCAAAAAACTTGTTTCCATCGGTGTAACGAAACTGAAAGGATAGGGAAAAGTGATAAAGTGGATTGAGCAACCGGGAGACAGAGAGTAGTCACACCAGTAGCCCGGCGACGATATATAACATTCGGCAAAACCAGCGGAGACTTTGGGTTTGCCCCGGGTTGTATGTGAGCTGGTGGTGGTGCCGGTGAGTTATCGACACGCAACGCGAGCCACTCGACGCGAGAACAATGGACCTGGTGCCGGTGGCGGCTCGCGCGAGGACAAGGACCAAACCGTTGGGGAGTCGCTGCGGATATTCCATACATACGCGTATGCATAGAGATATATATGTATATATATATATCTCTGTAGCTTTGCACACTACGTAATACACGTATCGTCGGTACCGAAAGTGCATTGGCATCTGTAGAGCTTCACACATGCGTCGGCACTCCTGGGCAAAACTCGAGTCAACGATAATCGACTCCCGTGATCCTCGAAGTCTACACCCCGTCGAGTATATTTCGCTCCGACGATACCAGAAACGTACCCTCACAGACCTGGCACTCGAAAATATCGTCGAGATCTCAACGATGCCACGAGGATACACGCGTCGATGGCGAAACAAGGGCGCATACGCACTCGCAAAGTGGTGACAACGACGGCAACGTTCGAGTTCAGGACTCTTGACTGAGAATCCTGAAAACGCGGCGGTAGGTCGCTCGTCAACGCAATACACTTACCGCGGAGAACTCACGTTGCAACAACGAACAAATTCTCGTCGAGCACTCGGTACAAACGTTTCTCCGCTTGTTTTCAACGACGAGTTTGCGGAGATGACGTCGGGAAGAACGTTGAGAAAGAGCATTCGACGTGACGTCGCGTTTCGCCGAGCAATGCTGGAATAAATAACGTACCCGATAGCGTCCCCTTAGACACGCTCCATCGCACTTCTTTCTATATGTAGATTCTGTGATACATATAAATATTTATTGATAAATATTGAAAGCCTTATATCGTATAGATCAATATTTTTGTTATAGTTTATACTATTGAATATTATACTGTCCATAATATGAATTATTTTTTATTGTCATTATTATTCATGTTTAGCTATATTTATAACTACTGTGATTCAAATATTATTTATAACCTCAATTAAATTATATCAGAATCTCTAAATTACTCTATTATATTAATATTATTTAATATATATTCCTACACCGTTGTAGCTCCTCTCGGGCTTTCCCACAGCAAAGAATTCTGACGGAGCTGAAGATGACGCTTGGCCCGAAAATTGAAACGGCTGGAGAATGCACCCTGAACATAGCTCGCAGGGATGACTCTTGCACGATGTTGTTCCTGCGCTTAAACCCCAAAACCGGGTCTCCTCTCGTCACGGAACTAACTGTAATGAAAAGCATTGGACGCACCCCGCGCTCCGTTCACTCGCGTGTTACTCGTCGTAGCTACGATTATAACGCGCAGCTAAACCAAACCCCTCCCCAAGCATTACGTGTTTTTACAATGCATCCCCATTTACCGGTCTGTCCCGGGTTTGTCCGACAATCGGATATTTATGTTTCACCGATGTACGTGTTTGTGTTTGCCCCGTCAACCGCATAATTAGAATTTTCCTCACGAGTTTACAGACTTCAAAGTATATTATTAAGATGACTGTGGCAAAATGGCAACGGTTGAAGCGTGGCGTAAATTGAACAAGACAATCTCGACAGTGTCGATTTTAAAAAAAATATTTGTCAGTCACGACGTGTGGGATTTAAGGAATCACTATATTGGAAAGGTGTTGACAACATAAAACTTCACTATAATAATGTAACGAGCCCCGACAACTTCGCTGCATTTCAAAACGTGTTGTGCATACATATGAACACCGAATAAAAATCTTATTTCATTATTAATCATATTATAATAATGTGATAAAAATATATTATACAGAGAAGTCATATTGAAAGTAATTCGAGAAATAAATAATTCCATCATAATAATAATAAGTACTTGCAAGTATGTTCACAGGCGGCACATCCATCTATAGATGCGACATACACTCGTTAGTGTACATATAACTTTCCCAAGAATATAGAAACCTCGTGCGTTAGATTTCCACCGGTAGCTTTCCGGACAGCCGCTCTATCGGTCATATCGAAGACTTCGATATGCACGACTACGAGTTAGTACTGTTCTACTTCAAACTCCGCCGTTAAAGCGGTCAATGATTCTTTGGAACGTGGCCCACGAGTTTACACACGCACGAATCGTTTGGAACGTTATTTTGATTTTACGACCAGTTGTCCGTTACACTATGTATCACACTATGTATCTTTCCGTTTTTATCGTTCCCCCGCTTTAAAAGCGCGTGTCCGTGTCGTCTACGATGCAGTAGCGGTATTCACGAATACTCGCACAATACTCCTTAATTATAATACGACGAATTATATATCGATAAATAATCGTGGACGTCAGATTTGCCGTCCGGACTACGATTCGAGGTAGGTATTTCGTTCGATTAGGAAACGAAAAAGGATTTTGTAATAAACTGGGCGTGTTAACGCCAGGTATAATGAAATCCGTGCTTCTTTATATTGAAAAACGTTCATGAAATATCTTGTCGTCTTGTGGCGTTTACTCGCTGGCGACTGAAACATGAATTTTAACTAGAATCAATGGTTTCAATTAGGAATACTTATTGATGAAAAATAAATTAATAAGTGATATCAGTGTAATGATAATAGATTGATGTGAATGCTGAAAATATCGTTTCAATAAAAAATTAATTTTTTTTGTTAACCATTCAATAATTTTCTATTATTGCAATCGTTATTTATTTTATTGCTTTTGATTTATTAAACGTATATAATTAATGATTAACGAGAAAGAAATTCGCCGAAAACAAATATCTACGCAGTATACTATTTTGTTACATTTTTTATTGAAAAACTTTGTTCCGATCAGTCACCGATGCGTTTCAAGTCCCGAATTTTCTTTCTCAACGATTGGCGGGGCCCCCAACCATCGTACAACTGTCGTAAATGTACCGACAGTTATCAAGAACGATTGTTGCGACTGCTGGCAACTTGTCTTTGCATGTTGCCTGCTTGTGTTCGAGATTTTGTAATGCAATCCGGGCAAGTAAATCGGTCGACAGCGTTCGCAAAGTGGTAAACGCGGGCAGATACACGACAATACGAGTTTCCGGTGTGCCGTCGGTGTTTGGCACGTGCGATTCACGTATGTAGAGCTTGTGGCAGC
This sequence comes from Sussaba pulchella, assembly GCA_963971145.1. NCBI lineage: Eukaryota > Metazoa > Arthropoda > Insecta > Hymenoptera > Ichneumonidae > Sussaba > Sussaba pulchella. Next base: position 20,581,375 of record OZ020166.1, read on the forward strand.
ATTCCAGATCTCACGTTTTTCGAGAGAATAAACACTTCCGTTGTGAATGTAGCCCAACGGTCTTCCGATTTCACTCCTTCAGTTCCGTCCCGCTCACATTGAATTTTCGATGATTTTCACCTTTGCGTCCAGCAACCATCATATTTTTCTTGTATGGTTGGAACAACGACGTATATCGAAATTGAAAAGAAAAAAAAACCTAGAATAAACCCATCGATGCGAGTTAATTGACTTTTTCAACCAACCATCGTGAAAATGCTTCATAGAATATTATGAATTTTCGGATTTGTTCAATAAAATTCACTTCCAAAAAATAATAATATTATTTAAAGACCAATTACAAAATTAAGATTGAATGAAGAAAACAATTAAATTGCACTGAATTTACGTAAAAAATGAATTCTATAAGACAATAAATTTATCGTCTTAATTTCACCTTCATACGGATATAATTTTATACAAAGAAAAAAACGTTGTTCCACCAGTTAAAAATCGCAACGGAATTCAGAAGCATTGCAAATGTCCTGAAGTCGGAAATTTTTCACCCAATCGATTTTTACGCGTTCTTCGTTCCCCCGTGCCGTACCGTTGAAACAAGTGTACGATGAAACCGCGTGTGTTACCATCGTACAAGGCAATGGTGACGTGTATCCCCGTGCAGGACTTTCGGAAATACGCCTACCGGGGGCTCTAATGGAATTATACGGTTATACGTGGCGGGTGGGTGAGCGCTCCAAAGACCCCCAGAAGCAATAGCAATGGCATACACGATTTTCGTCGGTCGGTCGGTCGCCAGCGTCTCTTATCCGAACGTGGGCCCGAACGGGCGATCGTAGCGGCGTAACCAAAACCCATTGCGGGACAAAAGTTATAATACTGGGTTTGGCTGAAACGAGCTTACAATGTTCCATGTAACGATCGCGTCTGTGCGAGAGAGACGTTTTTCGTCTCCCACCCTCTCCCCCTCCTGTTAACGTGCAACCAAAAAGCTTTTCTACTCCGATGATTCTTGGGCGATACAGATATAGCCACTCGTACGGGTGATGGTACGACGGTCGTATCCCGCTTGACTATAAGTATAGCATACCGACCTATAACCCATGACACCCTATACACGTGCAACACGCCGGCGCTATCCCCAATTTTTACAGCGGCGGTATCGCTGCTGTAACTACTTTTTTTTCTCGACTTATGGATCCAGTGGTTTGATTCGAGGGCGGGCCTACGTGGAGATTTTATGTGGAAGGATTTTTCGAAAAAAAAATTGTATGGATGATTTGTAAATTTGTGAAAATGCGATTCTGATAAACGTTACTATGTCTAGATGGAACTAATTTTGGCCCGGAAAATCATTTATGGATCCGATTAATTATATATCTTTTCATATTTATTTATAACACGTCTCATATTCCCATATATGATCTATAAATCGTTGCCGGGATCAAAATGAATCATACCTACATCCAGTGGAATTTATCGACTTCACATTGTCAGAAATTCTCGGAATTTTTCATAAGTTTTTCTTCTGTCGGAACCCAGTATTTTCATTCGTTTTTTTTTGTAATAGAAATGAAGCAAATTGAGAAACCGAGGTAAAAAACCTTTATCCGAATCACTGAATCGTTGCATCGTGCAGTAGATCGACTGGGGTCGTACCATGAATGAAACAAGGCAGGGAAGGGGGGAGAACAAAATTAATGGAACAGAAGCAGGGGTGCTTTCGCACCCCTGTGTGCGATTGTTTTGTTCTTTTTCGACACTAGGTCCCAGCAGCTTTGGGACGATACGTCGAGGCCGACATTTATTCCCAGCTCTGTGCGTTGCGCTTCTGAAGCAGCAACGAATATTTCGTATATATATGTTCTTTCCGTGAGCCAGGGTCGGGAAACGGGGTTGATACAGCAAGAAATAGAGCAGAGGAAAAAAAGATAGTGAGTCGTGTGAGGTACATCGAACACGGCTGGCTAAGCGAGTGTAGTGGTAAACGTGAAACGACGAACGTGTTCATCTGCTCCGAGTTATGACGCCCGAGCCGTAGTAATTACGGTTTCTCGTCGTATACCTTCGCCATATTCTGATCTCCCGCTCTTTTACTCCTTCAGCGTCAACAGCATTCACGTAATCATTCTTACTCTCACCGTGTTGATGCTGTTGCTGCGGCTGCCGCTGATGGTGGTGAGAAGGTGTAGCTTGAGCTTCCGATGCTTCTAGGTAGGAAAGCAGTCCGGCGGCTTTGCATAGCACGAAGCTACCTAGACGACCTCGCTCTACGTCTACTACGAGAGGCAGAAGAGCAAAAGAAAGAAAGACAGAGAAAGCAGACGAGAGCAGAGCTCAACCCGAGCTGTCGCTGCACCTGCACATTTGCATTACTTACGTGCGAGCAACCCACCCCCCCCCCCCCCCCCCCCCTGCCCACTCCCTCGCTCCTCATGTCTCCCTCCCTCTTGTCTGAATTTACGCGAACGAGCTCCCCGAGAAAATGAAATCCTGCTGGCTCGGCCAGGATGGTACAGACGCGGTTGATGGAGCGCGAGGGAGAGCAACGTGAACGAGGATGCAGAGAGAGAATGACGGTATGTACGAGTGGAGAAAAGTGTGAGAAGCGACGATGCAACGAGAAGAAGCTGTAAGGACAGCGAGACCGAGTGTTAGAGGGAGAGAGAGGGAAAGAAAGAGCTGCACTGCGAGCACAGTAAAAGGTGAAGGGTTTTAGAAAACATTTATAAAGCGTTCCGGCAGCGCGAGTTCTCCGGGAGGCGAGAGATGCGAGTTCTGTTGCGCGTTTCTTATAACGCAAGGGTATAGCGTATCTCTTCTCGTATAGTCTCGTATTCAGACTCGGGCGTGGATGAATACTTGAGCAAGAAGGGCGCGAGAAAACGTATTACGTTGTATACCACGGCGGAGAGAGAATTATATCGTAAAAATTACTGCTACGGGATTTAAAACGACGGAAGTGAGAAACTGGGCAACGTTTTCGAAAGATATTATTGAGAAAATAAGTTTTTCCGGGATAATGGAAAATGAATTCGAGGCGAGTGATAAAGACGTGGACATTTTGTTGGTTGAATTATCGGTTTAATCTTTTTATTGGTGATTGTAGAGAATGTAGCGAAGAGAGAAACTGGGCGACGTTTTCAAGAGATGTTATTAAATACATCAGTTCTTCTGTAATAATGGAAAATAAATTCGTGGCGAGTGTTATGCGGATAGAAATTTTATTGGTTGAGTTATCGTTTCAATCGTTTCTTTCACGGAATGTAGGAAAGCTGAGACGTGGTTACTTGTGGCAAATGTCAGTACGATTCACATACTTTTATTCGATCTTTCATCGTGGTAAAAAATACAGGGCGAATAGAGCTAAAGGGAAAAAATATTTTTATTGGAGAGCTCAATTTTCGTACAATCCTACATTCTGATGGTTCCTACCACGTAACCCTAAAAATTACAACCCGTTGAATATGTTTCTCCTGCCCACTGTCATATATCGTGGACACATAAATCACTCACACCTTCCCACGACCCATCGTCATTATTATTATCGTCATTATTTAGTACACGTTATATTTTTTCCCATTCTAATCTGCGCAATCTCGGTGCAAAAAAAGTTTCGGTCATTCGAGCAAGACAACGTCGAAGGGAGAACGACCGAGGAACGAAAAAAAAACCCCCAGACAGAACGACTTTTACGATCGATGGCTCATCCAGCATTTTTTCGGATTGTCATAAGTGGTCGGTCAGCTCCAAGGCCACGAGTAATAAACCGTTTCCACATCGAAGCTACCGAAAAAAAAGGAAAACTAAAAATGGAAAATGGAAAATATTGCGCTAAAAGCTTCGCCGACCATTTTCGGTTTCGTTTTTATGGGGGGTTGCGGTCGAATGATTTCGTTAGACGTGCGGTAGCAAAAATGACCGCTCTCCCGGTCTCTCTTTTCTCTCTTCGGCTCTCCCTTGTTCGGATTCGTCGATGTTGTGGGAGTACACGCGGTATTCGGCCGCAGTGCGCGTCCGCGTTCGGCTTTCCCGTACGGAATTCAATTTTACGACAGGGGTCGTACAGCCCCGTACCTGCGATAATTATTAACGTGAGTTTCGTGCATGACGACTTCCGGTATATCGAGAAGCATAGACGAACGGTGAGTGGCGGGTCACGAAGTGCATCGCACAGAGTTTATATAGTTATAATGTGCCATAATGCACTTTGGTGTGGTGCTTTACCAGCTCGCTGAGCTATTTAGGGGTAGAGCAAAACGCCATATGGCGTTTGCGGATACTTTATGGCGTCGAGCGTACTCTACCTATATCTATACATGTCTATATTAATAATAATATATATATTCTCTACCCCTATCGTGGCATCTCCACCGAAACGCAGCGGCTATGTACCAACAACCCTTCGCCGGCCCTCGCTGTTTATTACGACCTGCCCTCTCGCACCATACTCATAACTCTATGACTGAATGTACATCCATTCGTGCGTTTTCCGTTTTTTTTACGCTGAAGACCGTCGGTATAATAATTCTGCTTAACACTGAGTGGGGAAACCTATTCGTTGCCACAATTCAATCGTTGCTCCGAAAAAACGAGCAATCTGGCCTAATGGAAATAATGTGCGATAGTAATAGCAGCTATAGACATTTATCATTTATTTTAAAGAATTCGCCTAGTCCCAATTTGGGGACGACGATGGGAATTTCATGTGCCAAGCGTGCCGGGTAGGACGGGTCCATTTTTTTATAGCTGCTGTTCGTAAGACGGCACTTGCCTAAATTGGAGTAAGCAGAACGTAGAAAATACCTACCTACGTAAAGAATCCTTGTATAATTGAATTGTCCCTCGCATTTTATAAGAGAAATAATATTAATAATATTATATATGATTAATATATTATTATTAATAAGATTATAATAATTATAGCCAATCAGAAATATTGCGAATAAACTTAGAGCTTGAATTTCACATAAAATCTATTTATAAATATATCTTTGAAATCAGAAATATTCACTTATATCTATCATACCATCTGTCGGATGGCATTACATTGAATAAATAGAATTCAGAAAATAACGAAAACTTGCCAAGTTCACCTGCTCCGGTAGTGGGCCATTTCCAACCTCATCTATCGCTTCATCAATGTATCATCGGTCCCAAACTTACACCGATGGAGATAATATACGTTTATAGAAAGTCCCGAACTATCAAGTTCTTTAGGTACATCGGTCGTTTTATCCAAAAATACGTAGACCGATTTGATAATTAACCTCCTGAACGAAGCTTGAATCCGAATTTGGTCGTGCATGATGTATGCCACGCGTCAAAGCCCCCCGACATCTATTCCCGATCGCATCGACGAGAAAAAAAAATAAATAAAAAAAGGAAGAAAAAAAATAACGATGTCATCGAGTGTGTGAGCTCTTCTCGCGCACTTGGCGTTGAGCTGTAACGGAGTGTAGAAACGTTTCTATCTTCGCCACACGCTTTCGCGGTTACATTGAAACTCAATTAACCGGATCACGTGGTAAACACGTGACTGTGGGATCGAACGTGAGAGCACTTAGACTACTTGCCACGATACTTAAAAAAAAAAAGAAAAAAACGCCTATTCGTGCATCTCCGTGGCTGCGGCAGCAGCGGGAAAGCTTTGATACCGCTCAGCACGATATAGCTGATGTTACGTGTATGTGTTTGTGGTACGCGATTGACGACAGATATATTTCGGGGCGTAGAAGCCGAGTGATGGAGACGCCAGAATTTTGTGTGAGTGCGGAGCGAGGAGGAGGGGAAAGGAAAAACGTTTTCGTCGGTTTCGTGATTCACGCAGGGGTGAATTGTTGGGGCGGGAACGAGCAATTTCTCGGAGTACACTGCGAGCGAGATCGGGGAAAGCCACCGGGGGATCGAGGGTCCTTATGGTAAACGATTCGATTGATCTACCATCCAACATTCGCTACGTACATACCATAACACGGGACGAAGGAACCAAATTTCATTTCTACATTCGTCGGTAACCACGTCGCGTTTTTGTTTCTTTTTTCAATCTCACCCTCGTAGAGTTTTCGTATAAAATCTTCATTGATGGGTTTCGATCTAACACACATCAGCGATATTTCCATTTCCAATGCAATCTTCAAGATTGAATGGAGACAAAAGATTTATTCGAGGCTATGAGAATCTCAACACAACGATTTATTCATCCAATTATTCCGTATTTTTCCATTTGTCATATAATACGAGAGTAAGTTGAAACTTTTCGGCGGCCGAGTTCGGTTAATGTCATTGAATAATCAAATGAGCCACGACGAGTGCGAGTGAGAAAGCATTCTCGTCGATCCTAATGAAGAGCGAAAAAAGAAAGAGAAAAAGCGAGGACGACGATTAAGTCGTAGCCCATAAAGGTCTCGGACTGATGAAAACTCGGCAAGCGTTTTACCTTTTTTTTCTTCTTCACCCGCAATGTAGACGAATAGCATCCTTAAACACTTTCCCCGATGGAAGGAAAAAAGGTTGGACGATCTCTCGCTGCGCGGATGCTCGCCCGGTGTGCGAGTACGCGGAAGAACCGGTGAAAAGGATGCACCGCAGCATCAGCATCAGCGGCAGGAGCAGCGACGGTGGCGGCGGTAGTGCAAAACCGTTCCTGCCCGAGTGATGCGGCGAGAGAAGTTTTCCTGCCCCCGTTAAGCTCTCTCTCGGTCTTTCGTTCGAGATGCAGCGAAGAGCACGGCGGTCCACGGACGCGGCGAGGGTGGCGGTGAAGCGCTAGACAGCTGGAGCGTGTGGGCTCTGGAGCACGAGCGGAAAAGGGCGACGAGGGGGTTGTCGAAGACGGCGGCGCGTTCGCGATGCTCCTCCACTCGTTCGGTCGGCTACCTTCGTTCCATGTCGACTGTATCGTCCATCTCTCTCACATTCTCCCGCGCCATCTCACTCTTGCGCTCGCGTCCTTTCGTTCGGCGCTCGGCGCTCGGCGCCGATGGTCGGCCGCAATGGTTCGCCCCGTGGTGGGGAGCTCGCGGCGTTCGAGAACCAGTCGGGAACCATCCGCTCGTCGCCGTTGGACGCTCAGTTTACAGGCGAGTGCCGTTGCGTGCGGTTGGCTCTTGCTTATACGTATTAAATAAATTATATGTACGAAAATAAAATAAAGAGGACACGAACGTTTACGAAGTTTTCGTAGTTATTAATTATCGCGATATCAACGAAGCACTCGTTACCGGAGATATCAACGATCGGAAATAAGAAAAATTACGGTTTCAAGTACGTCGGTCGTGAAAAATTAGCGAGGACGTATCTTTTATCGCTAATCATTACGGAGAAACTGTTAACATCGCGAGTGTTATGATCGATCGTGAAAAATTTTGTTTCGTGGAAATACAGTGCAGTTGAGGATTATGGAGTAAACCGAATGTCGATAACGAAATTCGGAGCAAATTTGTCGTTGAGGATAGAGTTTGTGACTGATTGGAGCAACGAGAGTGCGAAAAGAAACGACGATTGAATTAATCGTTAGCAAAAAGTATTGGCCAGTGATCGTCATCTGAATTTAAAAAAAAAAAAGAGATTTTTAGATCGAGCATTTGCCGTACTCCATTCGATCGAATGAACAAAATTGTGAACCCAGTGATAGCAATGATAAATTGAACGAAGGGAAAAAAACAACATTGCTTCTTATTCAAATAAAGTGCGAAAAGTTTGTTTGGAAACGTTGAATAATCGTAGATCCATCGAACGTTGGGCAGTGAACAAGTGAATCGCGTTTGTAAAAAAAAAAGGAATAATAGCAAACTTGATATTTCTTTCTATCGTTTTGATTCGTTTTCGTTTGGACAACGAATATATACGAGCGGCGAAAAGAGTGTGAATTGATTCGATCGATAGTTTTGTAACTGAAAGTTTTTTTTTCCGATTCGTTCGTGGAGCGAGGAGTATATTCGTAGTAATTGTGAAGAAGGAGAAAAGGAGAAGAGAAGTTTTTTTTCTGATTATCGTCTTTGTGTGTTTTATCTGTGTGTCAGTGAGTGCGCCGGGTCCGGTGGGGAGACGTTTCCGAGCCGACGCAAGATTCTTGAGAAAAAATCCGGCGGCAAGTTGAAAGCCACACGAGCGGTCTGAACGTGGTAAGTGTTTTGTATTTTTTTTTTTCCCCTTCTTTTTTTACCGTCGATGGTGTTGGCCGTGAGTCGGGTTTTGATGTAAGAAGCGTTGCCAGGGATTCTGAACGAAGGGATTGAGAAGGGATCGAGAGGACGAGAGCGAGGGCGAGGAAGTTGGAGGAGTTTCTGTGAGATTCATAACCCCAGAGATGTTCTCTGGGCGAAGGCTCGAAAACTCGAGTCTATCTGTGTGATAAAGATGCAGCGAGCGACGATGCGTTTTTTTTTTATTCGTGTCGCGGGTAAAACTTATCGTCACATGTGTTGCTCGGATCTTCCCGAAAAACGATATGGTTGTAACGATACGTGTCGGAGTTCAGTAACTCTTTTTTTTTATCAGCTTCTGACGAGGGGAAAAAAAAACAAACGATTGCATTTTCGGTGGAATTTTTGTGATTCTTTAACGATAGAAGATAGAATAATAAGTAAAAGTTGAGTTTCGGAGTAAATTCATTACGATTTGGACGAGCTTTGGGACAAAATTATACCCGTAACAGAAATAAAATTCTTTGAAATAAGTTTTGAAGGAATATAAAATTTTTAAGCATCAAATGCAATATGAAATAAAAAACGATCGAAAACGAAGTCGGAGCTGAAAACCGTTGGGAATCAACCGACGACGTGATACTGAGAAGCGAAGGAAACAACGAAAAAAAAAAAAAATTCACGACAAATCAATTTCCACGAATTTTTTTTCGCCGAGCGCGATGTAGAACGTCGACGATGACAAACGCCGGAGTTTTTCAGTTGGCGGTTATGCGATTTATTTCTGCGAATTGGACGTCGGGGTTGGCGAGTAATGCGAGTGAGAGAACTCGGGTCATTATTGCTGGAGTTGCGGGAAACGAGTAGGGAGGTATGAGGTCGCTCCCTCGCTTGCTCGTTCGAGAAAAAGAGAGAGAAAGAGAGGAAAAGAGAGGCCCTTGAGTATCGGAATTTTCTTTGAAGGTATCTATCGACGCGTATGTGCGCCGGAGACTCGGTCGTCGTCAGCTCGTCGTTGACGTCGTCTCGTCTTGCGTGTTTCGGTTTTTCGAGTATGTTTTACTTTTTTTTTTTTTTTTTTTTCATTTTTTCTATCATGTCTAGCCTTCGTGGATGAAAAACGGGGACAATGATTGTCCGAGGGACGATGACGCAGATTTTACTGTAGTCAGTTCATGGGTTTCTTCCTGTGTAAACATTTGTATCTATATGCGTGTGTTTGTTGAGTTCCGAGCGATGGAAATGCATTTTGTGAATCGACGAGATTATAGTAATCTCGATCGAGTGACAGTCTCGAGCTCTCGAGAGGTTCCGAGAAACGTCAAACTTCGTTTCGTCGTTGTGTCCCCGTCGTTCTTCTATTAAATTACGTTACCTTCGCCGACGCGGCTTTGAAACGCTTACATTTGGAATTCTCGCACGTCAATACGGTATTTGTGAAAAGTCTTCAATTTCATCCGACTCGAAGATACGATCCCTTTGCTGTAGTCTCGATCGCGATTGACTCACTGGGCTCTTCGTCCATCGCTTTATTTGCCTCATTTATTGCTTTGAATCTTCGACAAATAATAAATTCTTGAAAATTTTGACGTAAAAACGGAATATACGATTATTATTTTTTTTTTTATTAGTATTTATTATCTCAATTTTTCATTGTCGCGGCTCGAAATTATTGCGAGTCGGAGGATTTGACACATGTCGGAGTAAGATGAAAACCACAAAAGTTTAATCGTAGACCGCCGTCTTATCGTTATCTTTCTTTATTGTCGAATATTTTTCGTGGTCACGAAACGTTCGTGACTCACTTTGGATTAAAGTAGGATCAAGATTGTGACGTATTTAGAAATGTGGATTGAAATAGATTGCGGAGTTCGAGACACAACGATTTGACAAGTATCTATAAAGATTATTGCTATTATTATTATTTTTATCATGAAATCCTGGCGCAATAAAGTTGACAACCGGTACTTAATATTTTTATTCGTTACTTTAACAAATTTTTCTATTGTTCGGTGTCATTGACGCCAATCAACGAATTCACGACCGCCGACGATGCGCGTTTATTCGCGATTATACCGAAAGGAAGTGAATTACAAGAGCCTTCGTTAAATCGTAATACGAGGCTCATCAATGAATCTCGTGCTATTACGAGGCCAAGTTCTCCCAAGAAAAGAAAAAAAGTTTTGAAAAACGCATAAAAGACGAGAAAGATCGAGAAGAGCGTTGAAGAAAGAAATTTATCAATGGTATGTGCTACAACACCGTTGTACAACTATATACGTATATATATATATCGTCAATTCGAATTCTCTTCACGTGCGATGTATAGAGTGAGCGGAGAGCGATGAGCCGAGTCTCGAACAAAATAAGAGCCATTCGTACATACGTACACAATGTTAAAGCGGCATAAAGCAGAGAGAAGAGGCTGCGGTGCATCCGCGAGATCGACGCACTTGCACTCGTTTCGTTGCGCGTATCCACTGCCGCCGATGCTGCAGTTGATGTTGCTGCTGCTGCTGCTGCTGCTGCTGCTGCTGCTGCTGCTGCTGCTGCTGCTGCAGCGCTCAACGTAAATGGCGCGATCGGAAGCCGCCTCGCGTTTCTCTCGTCCTCTTCTCGCATTGCGGCGAAAGCCTCAAGCGACGCGGGTCTCTTTTGCCCGTTGTCGATGCACCGGTATCATTACGCTCGCGTGTAATACTCGTCGAGTGAACGGACGCGCGAGACCGGAGACGCGAACGTGCCCGGGAAACCGGTAAAGCTGGTTGCTTCGATATCCTCGGAATCGATTGCCACTGCCGCCGCTTTGCCACTGCGGACTGCAGTTGCTTCTGCTCTTGCTGCTGCTGCTGCCGCAATGTGTGTGTGCGCGTGTGTGTATTCGTCCGCGCTCGGGACTCTTTGAGGCTCGCGTGCAACCTCGTAAATACTCGTTGACAGCCGATGGAACGATGTGAAAGAAGCGAGAGAAAAGAACGGAAGTCAAATGAGTCGAAAGCGATCGAAAAAAAATAATAATGGCAATTCCGACGGTGTCTTGGGATATTGATTTTATGATGATGGCCGAATGTTAGTCAGAGACGCGTTGAATAGATTATTCCCAGTCGAATCTCTACGGCGTCGATCTACTTGAATATTGTCGAGTCCTATTGTGATTTTTTTTTCGGAAGATTTGTATCTGCCTTTTCCTACGATTCGTCCGTAACATTAATCGTTGTCTTATAATTATTAATATATCTTATATTTATTTTCATACTGAGGCGGAGGCTTTATTTGAGTTGAAATGTCTCATGTATAATTAATTCGCTGTCAGGATTGAGAAATAAGTGATATCGAGCAGGATTCAATCTATAAAGCATAAATTTCCAGTTATTAATCTGGATAATAGTCGTCGATAAGTGTGTTGTATTTTTCGTAGATGTCGCTGCCGGTCCATATGACATCCGTCTTACGTGGTTAACAGGATATTCCGAATGTGAATTGTTTCCTCGTCGATCAAAGTCAAAATCCGAACCAAATATGGAAGTAGTTTATATATGTGTTCAAGAGCCCGTAGAGTAAAAGGTAGCTGACAGTGATCAGCTGGAAGCCAGCTCTCATGCTTCATGGATATTCTATACATATACCACAATCTGCATGTCTTACGAAAACAGATATTCTAAATCTTAAAACGACGATGACTATCTTTGTCTCAGCTATATCATTCTCTCCACCGTTTTTGACAGCTTTAATAATAATCGTGAAATTTAATTTACATATTTTTTTATACTCATTCTGAAAATGAAATATTGATAGAGAAATAAACTTCAGGTTGTTTACTGTGTCAACGATTATTTTGCCGGGTCGACTGACTGGTAGATTCTGAATTGTGCAACATCGGCGATTATTTTTTTTTTAATATCAATTAATCTCGCTTACGATGAATTGGAATTTTACAATATATTCGCACTGGTCTTTATTCTTTTTTAAGAGGGAAATACAGAGTTGCGCGCTTAAATATTTTAAAAAATATTTTATCCCAAATAATTCAATAAATCATTAAATAGATATTCTGTCATAATTCAAGTTTTTTGAATTCCACGGATTTCATATCATTCTTATTTATGATGTTATTGGTGATATCGGAGGACTGGATGCTGCGTCTTTATCCCGTTTGTAGTCCAAGCCTCGGGGAGAAAAAAACATTTTCGCAAAACGACGTAGCAGAAAAACATGCTTGAAAGAAAAGTATTTGAACGTTGCTGGGGAGCGGTGAAGCTTGACGACGAGTACTATTTCGTATATTCAACCTGGTGAACGACTAGCTGATGTGAGCGCGAGAATGGCGTTTGTATGTGTATGTACAATAAACTCGGGGTATATATCCGTGACGACCGAGATTTTGCTGCTGTTTTACGTAGACACGCACACTGTTATCGGCTTGTTACTTATATGGGCCTTCGTCGTGGTGTTGCCTCGTATCCGTGAAAGAAACGATGCTGCGCAATTTTTATAAGTTGTGACACGTTTACGGAATGTAAAAAAATAGAAATATAAATACGTAGATTGGTCAACGACGGTCTTGCTCTGGTTATTATCGCAGCAAACAAAATCATTTTCGCATTCACGATTGTTTTGCATTCACATTTGACTTTTGAACGAATTTTCTGTAGATAGGAATAAGTTTGATACTATGTCGATACTTGAATAACGAAATTCATCGAACCACGATGATTTTCACGAAAATAATTTTCACTTGAACTTACTGCAGAATCGCTTTTTGAAAACATCTCCTTTAAAACCGAATAGAAGGGAGTATCGAGTACTCCTGGCTCTCGGTGGCTGTCTGGCTGACCGTACATTTTATTCGTTTTTTCCTTTCCAGGTCAGCGCTTTACACACACAAACATAAATATGTATAGATATAAGCATTGTAGTACAGATGCTACCGTAATGGTAGTTGTCGATTTTTTTTCCGTCGTTTTTTCTTTCAGCAAACCTCACGCTCACTCATTCGACAATTTTCGCTCATCGGCGGCAGCGGCAACCTTTTCTTTCAGCTTGGTTCTCTCATTTTCCTCCATTCTTTCGGTATCGTACCGCGAAACGTTCCCGAGAGTTTGCCCGCAGTGGCCTCTCTGTGAATTACCAACGCGCCGACTCGACCGACTCGACATTGGTCTACACGTACCGAGAGCAATGCTGCACCAGTCGTAACGGCAGAGACGACGATCGAACGGGAACAAAAAAGTACGAAAAAAAAAAACAGAAAAAAATAACGACCGAAAAAAAAAGGAAACGAAGAAGAAGAAACAAACGAGAAACGGCATGAGGAACGGCGAGAATGACCCGCTGGCTATATCTCACCATTGTCCAGCGTCGTTCTCTCGTTCACTCTTTCTCCACAACTTCAACGACCGAATGTACATCGCTCGGTTCGATGCTCGCTGTGCACTTTACGTTGTAGCTCCTGGCGTCAGGATAATTCAAATCGCGTCCCACCGTTAGACATACATATACATATATATAGACATAGCCACGCATATATTTGTCGTTTTTGGAGAACTTTCCTGGCTGGCGCATTAACGACGCTCGGATCTATTTGTAGAACGTTGTTACGCGGGCAAAACGTTACGCCAATCAGTCCGTAAATTAATAATATCCCGTGGAACGCTCTATATAACGGGTGTGCGACACAGTCCGGCACTTGGAGAGAGAGATAGAGAGGAAGAGAGTTTGGGCGATGCCTCGCGAATTTCGGTCCGATAATTCCAATTAGCGAAATCTGAATTACGTCGGCCGGTAACGATCGGGCATGTGACAAGGCATGTGACGGCGTAGGGGGTGCGTTGGCAGCCGTGAAGAGGGACAGCCTCGGGGGCAGCGGGAGAGGGTGGGGTGGGGGTGCCGTTGAACGGGCGGGGAAGTAGAATGGACAGCAGGAATGGAGCAACTCGGTGACGTCCGAAGGCCAATTACCTCGAATCGCGGGGCTCGTATAATTTCTACTCCGTTTCACTCGTGTACATATAGTCTAATAAATGCCTACTGTGGACTGTAAACGCGTATGTTCGTATGTGTATGTGTGTGTGTGTGTGCACGTGCGAAGATGGAAAGATTGACATTAGGCGACTCTTCGAACGATTACGATTGTGATCAACAGCTGGGTTACCGAGGTCCATTTTAACAATACGTATACAGTCGAGTAGAAATAAAACGCAAACTATCGGCAAATAGAGGTCCGGAAGTGAATGGAAACAAAAAGAAATTGAATATAACAACAAGAAGAGCAATAAAAACATCGATAGTAATACTGAAAATAATAGTGGTAATAAGTGTTATAAACAGTCTTATTATTAATACATTTGATTCGCATTCGTTTAGATTCACTTCGGTTTATCTCTAAAATTTATTATGATAATGATACTAATATTAATAATAATAATTTTTCACCTACTTTATTTTTCAATATTCCCGAGTTATCCATTGCCACTCATGTTCTCAAACCTTGGTTAACTGGATACTCCAGAGGCAAGTCCTCGGCTATGAGAAGATGCCATAAAATCAAAATAAAACCATAATAATAAAGAAAATAAAAGAATGAAAAAAAATGTCGCACAGGAGACTGCAGCTCACGGCCTGGTCCCTCTCCGAGCACTGCACTCGTGGCTCAACGACTCCGCTTGCCTTCGGTGAGAGCGCAATGTTTGAGAGTTCGCGGGTCGAGGACGTGCGACGAGTTACAAGTGAGGTCGCGGGCTCCCGCACCGACGGATACCGCGAGTACCAGCACCACTTGCCAGCCCGGTGACGCTGCTACACCGGCTTCGCGGAACAAAGTCGTCATCGTATATATATGTTAATATATATATATGTATATATGAGGGTAGGAAAGATCGGACAACATGTATTGTTGGCACCCGTGTCGAGGTTCGCCGTCACACGTGTTAATTGCCGCTAAATTACGTGTCGGGCAAGGCTGCACACACACTCTCTCGGCTACACGCGTTCTCCAATCAACGGGATGTACTCGACGATACTCAACGAGATTCCGACGTACAACCGGGCTTGGTTAATGCGAATGCGGCACACGAGGATTCCTGCATATTTCACCAAAATTTGCCTCTCTCGTTTGAATTTCGGCTTTAACCTTAAAAATCTTGCGTACAGTTCTGGTAACTGGTTACACGCGTGCCCTCGTGTAACAACACGAACAGTGTATACACTGACGGTGGAAGAGCCTCGAGCTAAAGGGCGAGCAAACACGTTAAGACCAACACTTTGTTGCTGGCTAAGTGTATTCGCGATTTCGTGATTACGGTATGGCGCAATTGATAACGTGCGGTTCGTGCCGGTAGTGTTTACCGGATTTTCTGTTTATCGTCTTCATGCGAGTGTATGTAAAGGAATTGGAAAAGGAATTGAAAAATGGTCGAGTAGTCGTTTCTCAATTCAATCATTTTTAGATATTCGTACTGGTCGTCAACATGACTCAAGGCATCATTGTACGTAGAGGTTCGTGGATCCAATTTGTTCGGTGAGAAAGAAATGGTTTCCTTATTTTTATGTATTTAAAAAAACGACAATTTCTCATTTTTTTTTTCATTTTTAGATTTTTTATTTTCATGGTAGTATCATTTTTGTTGACGACTTTTCAATTTAGAACCGGGAGAACGAGCTTGAGCGCGTAAAGGATAAAAACGTTTCGGGTCAAGTTGGAAGCAAATAGCGAAGTCTCTGCGTTCACCGTCACACGCGTTAATTGCAGGTGAAATTGCGTACTACACGCGGGAAACGCGGGATCGAGAAACCGTTCGGGCGTTTGTGCGAAGTCTCGGCGGTCATTCGAATGTCGAGGGGGTTTCTGGGCGGCGGACCAACGTTTTACCCTCGAGTGGGTTACAACCGAGGGTTTGTCTTGGTCCCTTCACCGTCCTCGTTCTCATCCTGGTCGTCGTCGTCCTCGTCGTCGTGCGCAGTCGTTGGCTCACGTCTGCTATTAGCCCATAGGGCGGGGGGGGGGGGGAGGAAAGGCAACGCGATGAGAGCTCGTACGGAGGATCGACCGATGGATGGGGACGAAGTAATAGGCGCAGAGAGCACGTAGCTGTATATATATATGTATATATACCGGCAGGAGGGCCGGGTATGTACGACGTGCGAGAGCGACGACCCAGAGAGCCGCAGCAAAAGGTAGGGGAAAGCCTCGTGTGTGTGCCGCGATCTATAATTTGGCCCGCGGGGCTGCGAGACTGGGTGTATCATCGTTGCTGGGGCGCGCGAGAGACCGACGAATATGGGACGCGTCGAACGGGGGTGTGGGAGACGGTGGTGGTCTGCTCTCTCGCTCTCCCGTACAGCAGCATCAGCAGCATCAGCAGCGGCAGCAGCAATAGGGTCCCGCAGAGTTGCACTTACGAATTATGGTGAATAGAAATCAGCCTTGCTGCACACACACACACACACACGTGCCGAGATAAAGAGAGAGAAAGATCTTCGTCGGTCTCTACGGCCGACTGGTAGACCCACGCCAGAACCCGGCAATTTGGAAAGGGCGACGGGATTAAGTCCGCCCAAATACCGTAATTTCGAGTCTCTCTGTCTCTTGGCCCTTGACGGAGCAACGGAAAAGGTTGCACGCGCGAGAGTCCGAATCATCATTGAATTTTGCGAGCACGGAGCACATATCCATTCGTAGCGTTGCCCGTGTATCGTTTGTCGAGAGAGGATGAGACATTAGAATTTGTATTAAAGGCTCGAGTCGACACGGACCTTTGAAATAAATACAAGTCGAGCTCTTGAATCTCTAATTTTGTCCGCCTTGCACGTGGGCTCGGTCGACGGAACTCCCTTAATTCGCTCGACCAACGTCGGACGATGATATTCTCTCACGATGCCACAAATTAAAGGGCTCTCTCACTCTCGTAAGTCTGCGTGCGGTCTCCTATACGTTTGAATATTAATGTACCGCTCCATTGTTTTTTTTCTTTTCTTTTATTTTCTTATTATTATCATTATTATTATTTTTATTTTTCAATTTTTTTTCTAGTCGAAGTTGAAAATTCGACTTATTATTCGAGAAATTGCCAATATTTATATAACATATATGAATGTTGAGCATGAATGTGTTTTTCATGGCTTTTCGTTTTTAAAAATATTTTTGAAAATGCGGGTCGGATGTTAAAAAGATTAATTCGTACATTGGGCCACACACTGAGTTTATATACTGTGATGCACTTTGTGTCTTGTCGAAGCTCTAATTGTACGCTCTCGGAATATCTCACGAACTGCGCAGGCCGAGGAGATCCCTTCATACACTTTATAGCACTCGAGTGTGTGTGTATGTGGGGATGCATGCATGTGCATGTAGCATTCGAAATGCTGCTGCGGGCAGTAGTCTGATGAGGAAAAAAATTAGTATCAATCCGAGAGATGCTGCTGCTGCTGATGCTGTTACTGCTGCGGGGTTGCTAATTAATTTATACTCGTTACTCTCGAAGTAAATCCGGGTGGTCGTAAGGCTCGGATCTCTTCCGGCGAGGCTTCCGTCGAGAGATATAGGTATTTATGGCTTCTCTCAGTAGCAACTGCAACGTTGTGTGCAGTAGTCTATACATATATATATATCTATATCTATGTGTGCATCAATACAAGCTGTAGGAAGAGAAATTGAGAGAGAACACATAGAGGGGCTGAGACGTGACCGTTGGTTCTTCGTGTTTCAGGCGTGTGCGGAATTATCGGTATATACAGTGATTGGCAGCCCTTCGGTCTAGACTCTTTTTATTCAATATCCAATAGTCGAATATTCCAAAATATTGAATTGCGCTAAGATGTGCTTGTAGACTTATCATTCTTTTTGATAATTTTATAAAATGATAATAAGCTGCACAGAAAACTTCACAACTGCGATTGCTACGAACATTATTATTACCAAGATCGTTGAGATTGAAGACTCGATAAAATTACATCAATACGCCAACAGTACGATTTTCGATTTATCACAGTCATCAACTTTTCCGTATAGACGACGCAGGGCCCCCCGAGTGGTGCAAGCGTATGATACTCCATTGCGGCCATGGCTCACGACCATTACCACGATTAAAGTGGTTAGTGAGGCTGCGACCACACACGTACAGTTCTTACATCCCGGCATCCCGGTTTGCCCTCATCCTAGGCGTACACCGCATCGGCCAACTGAGTTGTACGTTTATTTTTTTGACTTTTCTCTTTCATATGATTTTTTTTTCTCTTATCTTTTATCAACGCGTCATTTCCGCTGTGTCAGAGACGAAATCCGTCTGAGATCATGCAACACACGATGGCTCGTAGGCGCGAAGAAACTTTAACGACGATATTAGTTTGTCACTTTTATTATACTCGTTTTTTTTCTTCTTTTTTTTTGTTCGTCGACGTTTCTGGGATGGCGTTGGCACCAATAGCTGCCGCGGCTGGGTGATATTCTCGAGACGCGTGGTTCCCGCGTGCCTGAACATATTTCTCACGGCAAAAGATTCAGAGTAAGAGAGGGAGAAAGATGGAGCCAAATGCGCGGCATTCACGAGTCCCGCGCGACACGACTGTATGTTCCCTTTCTCCCTCGACATATCGAGTCAACTCGCGCGCGCGCGAACATACCGTTGCCGTCTTTCTGCCGTTCACAAATTTGTCAGCCAAGTTTACGATCGATTAATTACTACTATACGGGCTCGTGTGATGTTTCAACTCACTGGTAAACATATATATAAATATATGTGTGCGTTTATACATATACTCGCGCGTGCCTCTGTCTCTTACTATTTACAATATGCGACGAAATTTTACCCCGGGGAATATCGCATATGCGCACGAGATCCGCGCCTGTGATCTACGTATGCATCCGCGCGCGTGGGTGTGTGGATCATACGGAAATAAAACTCACACACGTGACGCTCGGGCCCTTTGATTTTTCTTCGCCCCCTCGTCTTGGCTTTGATTTTTTTCTCTTTTTGCGGTTTCGATTTCGTCGTGTCTTTTTTGTCGGGTGTACTATATGTGTCAAGAAGCGTCGCGGGGGAGATGGGGGGTGGAGGAGAGGGATTGTAGAGTGTCGTGTATCTTTCACGAAATTCTCCAGGCGCTGCTTTGTCACACCCGCGAACGGATGCGCCGCGTCTACTCGGTTGATTCACGACGTCTCGGTTGCACCGCTACTCAAATTCTGTGACAGACTATCTCGTGTTTCCATTTATTTTTTACTTCGGGAGCATTTTCTACTCTACCCTAACGGCATACGGTTAAAAAAAAAGATATATATATATATATATCATTTGAAGCGTGAATATATATTTCAATTAAGGTTTTCAGTTTTTTTTGCTGTTCTTTTCACCGAGTCAGCTGATAGCATATCAAACTCAATCGAAACGAAGAGAAGTTGTATTTCTTTTAAATAATTTTTATTTCACGATTCATTGAATATCGCTGAAAAATAATTATTCATAACTTCGAATATAATAATGTTCGGCGTGTCTTTGATCGAGATATATGGAAAATATTGAATATCAGAAACGCCGACGATTGTCGTCTATGATCAACGACTTTGACATCCGGCACGGTGATATTCGCGACTGTGTTGGCTTAGCAACGTTCTCGGAATAAGTTCTCGATCAAAGAGCGTCGTCCCGGTACGACACATACACAGGGCGGCGCGGTAGGTTGGTCGCGAAACGAACGGACGTTACGGAGCCAGAGGGCCAGAGTCAAGCGCAAGGATATTCACAAGGAGAAGAGTGAGAAAACGTAGTGACAAACGTAGCGTTAAGAGCGCGCGAGTCAAACGATGACGGTTAGAATAATTCGAGTGCGCGAAAAGGAGACAGAAGCCCTGACGATAAACGTGGACCGTTGGATGTAGAAGTAAGGGCGAGAGATGTTGGAAATGTGGAATGAATTAAGAAGGAGAAACAAATGGGTCGCGTCTTCGCCTCAACCGCGGGAGTACGAAGAAAGCGGGAAAGGGAAAAAGAGCGAGAGGCAGCTCGCATGACAAATGTCGCGGCGAGAAAACGCCGGAGTGCCACGATATATCATAGGGATAATTATATTATTTCAGTTCTTGGGCTGTGAACGAGAAAGAAAGAGCGAGAAAGGGAGAGTGACAGAGATGGAAAATTATATTTATAGATCGGCACTTTCAACCCCGACGACGTCGACGTTGTCGTCGTTGGCTCTCCTATATGTATGGAGTACACGTTACTACGTAGCAAGCATGCATGATACGCTTCTGTTGCAGCTCTTCAGTCTCCACGAGACTAGTCGAACGAGCGGGGCACTTTTGCTTCCAGTATTGCCGGTTGAAAGCCTCCGTGGCTCACCGATCGCCCCCACCCTCTCTCGGTCTCGTGCGCCATCGGCGCGACGTGTACCGAGGCTTCCGGGGGGGACTTCTCTCCCTCTGTCTTCTTCTCACGAGCGCCAACCCTTGATTTTACCTATATCCTTGCTGTGCTCGCTCGCTCGTCTCCCTTTGCACCGCCCTTTCTAGAGAAAGCGGCCATAAATAGCGCTGGCACGCCTACATCGGCCGTGCGATATCGCGTAACCAGAAAACGCTCGTGCGGACCGGTTACGCTATGCATGCAGAGTGGGGTAATAAAGTTTTGGTAAAAAGCGCGATAGTAATAACGACGACGACAATGGGTAGCGGAATGGGGGGGGGGGGGGGGATGAGACGTCGAGACAAAGAAGAAAGTCCGCGGGGGTTGCATCGCCACACAGCTACCGCCGCTGCTATATTTTGTTCGCGACAGACGCTGATGAAAAAAATAACGTGCCCGATGGCACGGCGAGACACCAGGGGGTTAACGCTCGATGAACGACGAACGAAGACTCGATTGATGCCACCGACGACTATAAACATATTTTCACATTGATACATTCGCGACTCGTACGTCTATGTGTAGTATGTGTGTATATATCGAAAAATAAGGTTGCGCAACCGACTTGGCTCGTTAATCCCTGACATTTGGCTCGTCTATTCGGCGACGGTTCAATTTATTAACTCTTCCCGTCTGCTTCTTAACTCGAAGGAATGTTGTCAAATTGATTATCTAAACAATTCGACGTCAAATAATTATTTTAATTCGTCGATCGATCAAACGGGTTATGACGTATAGTTCAATTCCAAGAAAATGTTACGAAAAAATGAAAATAGAAATAATCACTGAGTCAGATTATGAATTCGATGTTCGGTCTGTCATTGAAACTGCCTCGTTGATTTCTGGTATCGAAAAATATTTTTGAATTACCAGATATATATAATTTTCTTCGAAATTATGGAACCACCCAATGTTTATTGTTTAACGTATTTTTCATGCGAATAATAACGATGATAATAACAGTAATTCGAGGTTATTCATCAATTACCTCTAACTTTATGATTTTCCATTGTTATGAACGAGTTTCGTTGTTCTCGTGAATAACTTATGAAAGGTTATAAACGTGAACAACGTTATAAATACCGTATTACACAATATAATACGTGAAATGATTTTCCATTCGAGAAATTACGTTCGTGCGTAATAATTATAACAATTCTGATGAAACAATGGAGCTTTTATACGGCCAACGGTTTGAATGCGTTATCGGATAGTCGGGTTTATTATTATCGCAAAAACGACGACAAACGAGTGCAACGTACCTCTCATCCCTTACTTTTGACCCTGCATTGTCGTGTATATTTATATATGTAAATAGAAACATATATATGTGCGCCTCTCTCATGTGCCGCACACAGCGTAGAACGTTATTTACAACTCCGGAAGCACGTTGCGCAAACCGACGCAATTTTATTGTCGTCTCGCACGGTTATATCTATACGTATAGGATAAGGCAGGGTGTACAAACGCGTATTAAATTACCGGTAATCACGACGGACCGATTTGCGAGGTGCATTGTACGCCGTGGCTTAGCGAGTCGTCCGAGTGGGTCGCGAGGTTGCTGCTGCTGCTGCTGCTGCACCGGGGTGCGCGCTGACAGCCACAAGAGGACCGAAGAGGAGACGCCGAGAACGAGGAGAGCGAGAGAGAAAGAGAGGGGGAAAAATTCTCTCAGTCTGAAAATCTCGGATGCGTACGAGTGGCAGTGCTCGCTTGCTCGTACGTCAGGGAGAACTCGTGCTTTAGAAGAGCTTTGCATTCACTTCGTCCCGTTCTAGAGCACTTTGTCCCACTTTGTCTCACTTTGTCACTTCCCTCGTCGCTCTCAGTCTCTCTCTCTCTCTCTCTTCTTTTCTCTATCACACACTTTTTTCCTCTTTGGCTTCTTTCTTGCCACGTTTTAATTTACAGATCGTCGTAAGTCCCGACCGCAGGAACAAGAGCCCACTCACCAAGACGTCAAGAGCCTTAAAACTTGTATAGGTTATACCCTTCGGTATTACCGAATGGGACTTTGATTTTTTCTCTTCAAGCTTCTTGCCATGGCGTTGCATTGCTGTATAGCGATCGCTTCGAGTCATTCACTGAGTAGCGGGCCGGTGAGAGAAGGAGGAGGAATGAGGAGGGCGCCTCGATGATATCGCAGCCTTTGAAGAACCGGTGCGAGCGTGCGCACTCCGCTTTAGCTCTCCTTTCATGTACCAAGCTTTCACGATGTATTATCATTATTGTTATTATTATTATTGGTATATTAGTACCATTGTGATTTACAGAATAAAAACTCGATAATAGCATCGCTCGTCGCATTTAATACGAATTGGATTTATAATTCGTTTGCGTGACGTGGCTTTTATTGGTCGGTCTTGAGAATTCGGTTATATAAGGTTGTCGATCGAGACTGACAATGAGTAGTCGATACGTGTGAACGAATCTCGTAACGCCGGACCGGATGTGAAGTTGTGAGAGGATCGATTGTGTTGATACAATGCTGGAATTATTGTTATGTTGAGGGAATTAAAAATAGGACTCAGAAATTAATATTTTTTTTACTTTTTCCGATTAGCATTTTGCCTTCGATTTCTAGATACCTTGGATTTCAATTAAATTTTTTTTTCTTCGATAGATCTACTTTTATCTAGAAATCTTGAAACCTGAATTTTACAATTTTTTGAGATTGATATATTTATTTTCTTCTAGAATTCCCCTGGATTAAAATTTTTTATTTTTCTTGACCGTGTGTAATCAAGATTTGTAATTTTTTCGCTAAGACCACGATTTTCGTGGCGCTGCAATTTGGACGAACTTTTTTTATATTTTTACTTTCGATACCTTACAAACTAAGGGAGATATCGACATTTTTATTCTCTTTTTTTGTTCAACACGTCGAGTATCTATCGAAATTGCTGACCAGATGGCGGCGCCACGAAAATCGTATTATCCCATTGGTTTTACGTTGCCGAAACTGTATTTTTGAGAGCGACAACAATAGTTGGAAGATTGCTCGTGCGGATTCGGGCTTTTGAGCTTTCAATGTGCAACATGTGTCGATGATGAGGTGACGACACGCGAGCTACTCTTTTTCGTCCATGCACATCGACAACTTATTTATTATTAGTTTCACTACCGTATTTCTCCTTCGTTTCTCGCTCGTTTGTTCTTCCCGGCTCGGTGCGTACGTTCATCCTCCGTTTTGCTTCTTTGCTTCTTCATAATCGCACAAACGAGTAAGATCACGCGATAAAGCCTTTTTCCTATTTTTTTTAGTCGTACGAAGTGCGGCTGCGCGGTTAGTAACGCAGCTTCTTCGTATCCCTCTAATTCACACCACCACACACTCGTCAAGGATACCAAGAATCCTCGGACTCTTCGAAATCACTCGTATCCGAGTGAACAGAAGCAACAACTTGTTATGCCTTCCGCTATCTAAAAGTTTTTTCGTTCATTTTTTTTTTAGATCCTTCGTTTTCTTTGGGGGAATGAGTTTGAGAATACTGAGACACGCGATGAGCTCCATCTCGTCGCTTCCGCTCTTCTGCGTTCCATTCTGCAACTTTTTTGCGTCCTTGGTTTTGTTCATGTTTTTTCTTCACACCAGCCAAATGTTGGGATACGCGACGTCGTTACGTTTTGGACTCTAATTCGACGAGATACGTAGTCGCGTAAATTATATTTCCATCTCTCGGGCACGCTTACGACCAACTGTCTGTAAAATTCGATGACTCGACGATAATACAGTTCACGCCTGTTGTTGCAGCCTACAAATTGCTGGATTCGTTTTTTTTTTCTTCATAATGGTTTTTTTTGCATATCACGCACGCGGGTCGAGCGTTGGGTCTCCGTAGCGTCGGGCAACGATGATCGCGCGGTTGATGGCACAGAAGCCGTCTGTCTACGAGCTCGTCGAAGGGTTTGCAAGCGTTTATTTTTGGAGCGGGAGTATTTTTTTTTTGTTTGGTTGAAGCAGTTTCGGTGGGTTCTGATGACTGACGAATATTAACACGATGACTAAGGAGTGAGGGGACTGGTGGGAGGGGGTTCACTGACGAGCCGACACGATGACACGCCGACGACACATCACACCATCGACGATACGTCGGCCAAGTTTTCTTTATGGCCTACAACGATTTTTAATGTCTGCACGCGCGTCAATTCTCATCGCTGTGCTCGACGATAATAACCGATTGACGACTAACATCTGTCGTCGGGTTATCGTCGGAGATGATTCGTTGTTTTGTCGGGGAAACGGAATTAGAATGTAAAAAAGAAATAAAGGCGTCGTACATAGGCGTGGACGTATTACATATGAATTTCAATTTATTCACGTTAAATTCATTTTTAGATTGAATTATTTCGGGTTATTTATCATTTATCGATCTATTCGCAATATTGGTTATTCGTTTGATAGGACTTTTAATTCAATTGTGATTAATCATCGATTAGTTTGATGAAATATTAACTTGTCAATGTTATTCGAATTTATTTATTCCTCGTCTCTCGTTATAATTATTATCGTCGAACGATTCATCAATTGCGGGAAATGAATTTCAATATTTTGCATGGAATAATTTCAAAGTCCTAATTTACTGTATAATTCGCCCGATTAGGTGCTCACTCATCGGTGAATCGGTCGTATCGTTCGCTCTGGCCGTCGTCTTTTTCCCCATCTCGTTCGTCTTGCTCGCTCGATCGAAATTCAAGTACCCGACCGTTCTATTCCACATTTATATATATATACGCAATAGCGTCCGAGATCTAATTAGTTAAAAGCCATTTGCCTCGGAGCAATTTTCCCCGACTTTGGTACTGGATCCGGTAGAATGGATTTGTTAGCACGCGATGACTCAATTTCACCGATGCTACTGCTATTCGTTCGAGAATAACGGCGGGAGTATCGCGTCAAACGAAGAGTTCTACATAGAGACGAGCACATATATGTATATAGATGTATATAGACGATAGCTCGCAGCAGCAGCAGTAGCAGTAGCAGTTTCACCTCCATCTAAAACTCCAATATGCGAACGCACCCGTCCGTCCGATTAAACTCGCCCACTCGGCTGGGGGCGATACCAGCCAGCCAGCCGTTTGCGTAAAAACCCGGATTAATTGATGGCACAGTCCTTTCAAAACTTAACGGCGCTACCGGGAAACGTCCGAGCTAAAGAAATAATTAATTTCGTACACATCAGCGAGCGAATACTGCAATCGGCGATATACTGCTTCACCTGTGTTCTACACATGGACAAGGAATATATCAAAATTTTTTTGTGTTTCGAGCAAGAGTGTATTTGCGGACCTCACGAGAGCTCGGATATGACGAAACTTGTGATAAACTTGAGCAAATCATTATTGCGTAATCGTGCGGAACGGAATTCAGTTAGCTCGAATTTAAATTTATTCTGCTAACTCTATATTGTGTCATTATAGACGTGCAATAGTTTAATCTATTCATACCCAGACATGTTAGACGGTAATATGGATTCAGCGCTTACTGATTTATGATTGGATCAATAAAATAGAATTGACACCAACTCAATCTGAAATTTGGAAATCTTATTAGCAAACTTGAGCCTTTCTTTTAAATAAATTTCGATTCAACCGAATGTAAATTCCATTATCCAAATAACTCTAATTTTTTTCCAGTATGCATGCAAACATGTATCGTACAACGCCCATATACAGGTGTCAATCCCATCCGTTATCATCATCACCATCATTATTATTATTTTTATTATAATTATTTAATAATTCCGATGCAATAACGGTCGCATCAACGAGCAAAGCTTTGTCACGTCACGCTTCCTCCGGTTGAAAACCTCGGGTGCTCCCTTAATTAGTGACTCGTACGTTCCATACTCACCGGGTTCTTGACCGGCCGAAAACGAGTGTGCACGAAAACAAACACACACACACACACATACGCACACATTTGCCCCTAATTGTGCCACTGACTTTACGTGAAACTCGACTACCTTCATTTCTCAAGCGCTTTTGGCTCTAAAGTCTTCGTCACGATTCTTGCTTCATCCGCCATTAAACGCGCTTTCATCTGCTCTCAAACCTATTGCATTCGAAATGTCACATAACTGTTTGAGTCAAACACCATTTACACGTGTAGCGTCGATTTTTTCCGTCATTATGTCTTGTTATGCTGGACGTAGCAACGTCATGACCGAGCCGAAGAATTTTTATCGACTATCAGGCTTAAGAATGTTGAGAGCTTTCCAATAAGAAAATACAATTTGTTTTATTACTCATCGAAATTAGTAAAAAAAATTACGTCGTGAACTGAATCCCCTCGGAATTCACTCAAAAAATGGTTGGCATATAAAAAGACATAACGGATGGAGTCCGGTGGTAGGTTCGCTGTTAGATTTATCTCAACCCGTACAATATTTATCATAGACAGTCCAATCGGATTTAGTCAATAGTATCGATCGAAAGATCGCTTCCTCCGGGGCCGGGACTACGTTCTATCACACATGCGTATATACACACATACATGTACGGGATCCCGCGTATTGGATTTTCAAAGATGCTTGCAAACGATGTTACCAGCCACATCGCGGAGGAGACGCTCGATAGTGGTTGGGTTGCCTCGTGCCATAAATCGGTCGCTCGTAGCCCGAGGTATGGAACGAGGTCCTTCTCCACCCACGTGGCTGGAGTAACGCGTGGGCAGATACCGGCTTGTTCGACGATACTCCCCCTTAAGACATAGCAGCTAGCGGACGGCGGGGGCATATTGCCGGTTGCTGTAACACTTCGAGGCACCGCACGTATGCATACACGTAAATATGTATATGTATGACATGGACGACCGTTGCTGGTGTACGAGAGAAGCGCGTTCGGTATGCACATACGCGTTTGTGGTTGCGCATGCATGCATACATATATGTATAACGTGTTGCAACATGCAGAAGTGGAATTCTCGGAGAAGTCTTCGGGGTTGGTCGATTCCGAGGTCGATCTCGCGTGGCTCTCCGAATTGCATACGATCATCGTCCCTCGTACATATACCACGCGTTAACGGTTCGGGTGCTATGCGGTTAGGGTATTCGTCCCTATGCACAACGGCTATAGGACATTCGATCGTAACCGGCATACCCGAATATGTGACTGAGCCGGTTACACACATGTGCTCGATGAAACGCTTGTATTGTGGGGCTATGAATATTAGGAGACGCGTCTGCACAAATGTTTACATGTTTTTCGATATTATTTTGTATTATGTTGTTTTATGTGTCATACCGGAATTGGTCGTCCATGAAATGTGATAAACGGTTTAATTGCCGCGATTTAAATTCATGCAAAAATGTTCACTGCTCCCAAAATTAAGCATAAAAATTAATTCTGCATATCTGCAAAAGCTTTCGAACGATAAATTACTGCTCTTGCCGGTTTATCACATCAGCTTTGGGTTAGACCTTGAAGATAGACGACTCGCGTGTGGCTCACTCGTCGTGGAAAAACGCATTGTGGAACTCGAGCGTGAATGACACAGCTGTCGCGGCTCGTGTATACAGGCTTTTTCGTTGACCGGCAACGTAGGGAGAAGGCTAAAAAGCCATTGCCAGGACCACCGGAGACCTTGAAAACCCGTGGCATCCTGAAATCCGAGCTTACGACGAGTCGAGAACGTTTATCGCGCTTCTTTCTGGTCGTGCTCCGGTTGTGTGTAACGCTATGTGTAAGCCATAATCGCGACGGAAACAAGAAGAGAATAAAGTGATGCTACACGAGAACCTTTTCCCGCCCTTCGCGCCGTATCCTTCTCCGTGCCATGTTAATCCTTGTTCCTCTTCCCTGAGGATGAGACACACAACTCCGCGTCTGAAACTCGATTCTTGGCCGAGTTCGAGACGCTTGAGATTTGAGAATGTACGCGTGCTCGAGCGACGAAAGGCACGGCAAGAATGTTCGCGAGGGTCTGTGCGCGGTGCTGCGAAGGACTCAAGGAAAGGGGTGTGTATTCCCCGCGATGTCGGACGGCTCGATGCACGCCCGGCTCGCGACTACTTCCGGCTGCGTGAGAATAATGCTCTGCGCCCGCATTTCCATGGCTTGCGAATCCGTGCGGTAATCCGCTACTCACCGCGCGATCTACTGGAAATGAGAAACGTTTTTCTTCATTCATATTTCGTCCGAAATAAAAAAAAAAATTCTTTGTATCCAGTATTTGTTTTTGTTTTCAAATGACTAAATGTTCTAAATACTTCAGATACTTCAGTTCTAGACTATATAGATGATATAAACCATCTATATACCTTTTTCGGGATTGTGATTTGTAAGAAATACAAAAATTGGATTCGATCGTCGACTGTGTATGGACTGCATGGGCTTTATATTCTACGCCGCTCGTATGAGACTACGGTGAAGCCATCTCAAAGAAGATTCTCGAAAGATGCGAGATTTTATGCTAATCCTGTTGAGAAAAGCGCGGCTTGCGAGCCAGCGAGCGGAGTAGGCGCGGCATTGTCCGCTAATAACACCGGGGCTCGCTCGAACTGTTGGGGTCTCGGGTCCTGTCTCGAGCACGCGAAGTGCGGATAGGCCACACACACATATGTGTATATATATAATAAGTATATCTATAATGTATGTATATCTTATACTCTTGATATGGTTGCGCGCGAGAGGCTAATAATTACTGCGGTTTATGCAGCGACAGTGTGGAGGACGAGCATATCAGAAGCGAGGGAGAAATGAGAGGGAAAGAGAAAGGGACGGAGATAATAAAAGGCTGAGAGAGTGAGATAACTCTGCCGTACGTGGTGAAAGAAGAATGGAAATTGCAGTGACCCAACAGCCGCGACGACAGCGACGCTCATATGTATATATTTATGAATATCTATATATGGCAGCGTAGCATTTATCGATTGCAATTGACGTGAAACCCACGCGGGGTGTATTGCACATGTAAGGTCCATAATAAACATAATCCACGTACACGTAAATGGGAAGGAATGGAAGAAGAGAAAACGATAGACTATGGTAGCGGGAGAGAGCGAACGTTACCAGCGAGTCACGCCGGAGCTACGAGCGATGCAAAAACGATGACCATACCCCCACATTGGAAAGAATAATGCGGCGAACGCGTAGGCAGTTTGAATGTACATTTTTTTTTTATTTTTCATTCCTCGGTGACGCTGTTACTCGGGTTGCCTCATTCGGGGAACCTTCGGAAAGAAACAAAAGAGAAAGGAAGGAACGAGAAATAAATAGAAGAAATTGAAAAAAAAATTGAAACGGAAAATGAAAATTGAAAGAGAATCTGAACTGGAGAAATGTGAACTCTGGTGGCCGATGCGGGGACCGTGACAAAGCGAAATACCTTTTCCGCCATTACGTTACAAAATATTTTTTTTAATTTTTTATATTTTCTTTTTTGTTTTTTTTTCTCGTTTTTATCCTTTTGCTTTCCTCATCTTGTTCGTTCGACGGTTCGAACTCGTGCTCTCACGAGTTTTCAACTTAAAATCATTTCTATCGAAAAGTTGGCAGCGGCCATCGAAACCTCTCCAGTGTAGAATCGGTTTTCCGCTCTGCTCCCGCATTTTTTTTGCTGGAAACTTTTTTTTTCTTGGTCAACTTTGCTCTGTGGCTCCTTCTTCGTCGGTTTACTCGTGGCCTTTGGTCCTTTTCACGGATGCAACAGCCTCCGAAGGGTGAGCGAGGTGTCGACTGCGAGAGAGCAAGAAAGACAGTGATAGAAAAAATATATAGGGAACGTTTTTGCTCTCGCTCCGGTGTTGCCTCTCTCTCTATCTCCCTCTCTCTCCCCCTCTCTTGCCACTTATTCATTCTAGATTGGCGCGTCTCGAAAAGATGAGAAACTCCAGCTCGGATGAGCGTCGGTCCTAGCCGCGCTGTTCGTTAAAGCGTCCATCCGGTTATACGCAAAGTAGACGATTTAAATTTAAATAAGCGCGATAAAGCTGCGATAAAATATAATTAAGCTCGGCCGGGAGGAGGGAAGAGGGGGGGGGCGACGGGTCGAGTAGGAGGCGGTGGCAGTGAGGCGAGCATCGGGTGTACAAAAAACCGTAGAAGGAGGGTGATGGCGAATGTGCAAGAGGGTGGCTCGTGGCTGCTGCGAGCGAGAAATCAGAAGTGGCGTTATACACGCGCTACGGGGGAATGTTAGGGGAGGGGGGGGGGGGGGGGGACCTGGAGAAGAGAATGGAAAAAGAACCGAGAACAACCGGGAAAAGCTTCGGGGGTTGGAATAGAGTGGAAATAAAAACTGGGAAATGCGACAGCACCCAGGCGCAACCTAACCTCTTCTCTCACTGCTTACGAGTTCGCGCACACATTTTTTTTGCACACGCATCAATGCTCTCCATTGTACACGTGGTCTTCAGCATCGTACAAGTTAGGGGGGAGAAGGGGGGCGAATTTTAAATAGGTTTTGCGTGGATGCTTGTATTTGTATAAGAATATTCTGGGATTATTAAGTACTACTTGTTCAGTGAGAGCATATTTTTTCTCTGATACGTATGGGTGTAGTGTATATTACACAGGGTGTATACAGGGTGTTCTAAGAAACGTATCCACAATCTGAATGATTGTAGAGTCTCTACTCATTACTACGGTAATAATTTGTTATTACAGAAAAAAAAACGTAGCTACGGGGATACCACACAGCCTTTGGTGTAGTCAGATAACCAGGTAGCCAATTTTTTCTCACTATATGATAATAAATATTAACTCTATAATCGTTGAAATTGTGGAAACATTTTTTTTGAGACATCCTGTATGAACTTTTGACGCTGAACCGAGAGAGTATCATGTTTCTCCTCGACTTGACGGACTTAATTTGACCGGGGTTAATGGTGCGCCCAACTATGGAGAAAGAAGAAAAAAGAAACATATAATTATGCAAGCGGGTTGTGGGCAAAGCGTGGAGGGTGGTCGGGAGGTAAGTCTTGTGCCCAATCGATTACACAGGACATTAAACACATTTGCCAATGCTAAAAAATATATATATATATATTTTATAATTATTTTCTATAAGTGTAGAATCACAATTAATACTTGAGTCGTTTTATTTGAAATAAGGAGAGAGCAGAGTTGAGTTTAGTGACGAACTCCGTTTTGGACAGATGAAAGTGCGAAGGCTGTTTTCTCTGTCGACAGGACTGAAATAACGACGTTGAGGAGTGAACACTAAACAACATTTTGAGAGAAGCTGCTGGCATCCCTCGAAGCGTCCACCAGCAAAAGCAGCAGAAGCAGCAGCAGCGGTACAAGGGTTGTACTGATGCTGTTGGGTATAAGTGGACCGTTTCGCTGGCGAGTCAAAACAAAAAGTAGAAAATCAACCCCGTGCAAACATTACGCTTCCGTGACGTTCCATGGATGGTTGGGGGTACGGTTAATGGCACAACTGGCGCAACCCTCCGGTGTGAAAGACCCACCGGATGAATTGAGAGAAAAACAAGCACACGGGAGGCCCTCCATGGCCCTCGACCTTTGCGTTTTTCACTCTTAACTACTCCGTCGTTGCTGCTAATGCTGCGGCTGCTGGTGTTGCTTTTCCGAAATGACACGCATAACCAGCAAGAAAGAAAATACGAGCAACTGGTTATAAATTTGGTCCAAAAAATAGATAAATGTTCGACTAACTATCAAGTCATAAGAAGAATTAAACCTGCACGCGATTTTGGCGATCTTTCATTATTTTCTACGAAATTCTTATTGCATCGCTGTGCCTCGAATTCATTCAAATATATTATCATCGTGTTAATGGAAATTATTAAATATTAAAAATATAAATTTACTTTTTAGAAACTCAGGCGCGAATTGTGAAATCGGATTACAATTGCAATAACGCGGTGGCTCTTTCTCTCTCTCTCCATCTCTCTTTCTGCGGCTCATCCACTCTGTCGATTCTCCGATATCGTGCTTTCATGTACCCCGTACGTCTTCGTTCGTTCCCCAGCTTCTCATCTTCCTCTCGCTTCTTCATCCTCTTATTATAACCCGCGCATAGATCCATCGTGAGATATCGTCGAAGATTGGTTACTTCTATTATTCATAGAGAGTCGCACGAAAGAGGCTTCTCTCGTCGTCGTAACTTTTCTTTTGCTATTTCAAACCGAGACACATACATCGCGCTTATTCATCGATAATAGGTACTTCATGTATCACGTGGAATACCCTCACACATATATATATATCTACGTACTTCGTTCTGTGTATCCGATGTACGTATCCATTTATAACGAACGAGCCCTTCGATCCTCGTTTTGTTGTTACCCCTCCGGCAACTTCGTTTACGAACTTTCCTCCTTCGCCGAGACGGCCGCATGCAACTGCGTGAACTACTCTTCGTTATCTCTCGAATCTTAATCGTCGACTCCGGGCAGACGACAGTGATTGGCCGGACGATAAAACGAAATCACAAATTTATCGTTGTAATCCTATGATTATCTGATTTTCTAAAAATGAACAATTTTTTTTTAAATATTTTTCTCGTTTACATTTTTATGAATATAGTGAATATTATAATTTATTTCGTACCTGTTTATCGAAATAACGACACTAATAAAATTATTTCAAAATGGAACTTTTTTCACCGTCAGTTCGCATGTATCAGAGGCATCAACCGAAATAAACGAATTCGTTTGGGATTTTCCCCGATATGAACTATTCTTGGTGCCAAGTTGGCGAACGTAAATTTTCACACAAACTCCCGAAGGAATATCGAAGCGAAGTAGTCGTGAAGGAATCGACAGGTGTGAAGAAACAGATTTATGCCAGGCTGAGCGACGCCTCGTAAATTTCACGAGGCGGTAAGAGAGATTGGCCGCTGGAACCCCCGGCATCGTTACAGTTGCCGCACGAACGAGTGGCTTATACACTCTCACGCGCTTTTTCTATATATATATTTTTATACGTCGCACACACACACACACACATCGTAGGCTTGGCAAGATCGAGGGGTTGTTCCCGGTGGAAAGCGATGTGGTTGTACCCGGTGGGAGGATGAAAACAGCGAAGCCGCTGGGACACAACCGACTCGGCGTGCACGAACGCCGCGCAGAATTTCTCATCGTAATGTGATTTATGGGAATATTCTTGACCCTCCGGGGATGAAAACCACGTGCCGGCGCTTCCTGCTCATCGCCCCGTGCGTGCGGCGTATTGCCGCAAAACGCGCGTGTGATATAAAAACAAAATGTTCATGCGTGCGGCTGCGGCAACGCGGTGCACGACGAGTTTTGGTCACCGCGACGAATCGAGTTTGACACGGACATCGTCTACGCGGGTAATATACACTCGTAAATATATATAGCACACGGGAGTACGGTCCACGCGCGTGCGTATATTGTAATGAACATCACGCGACCTCAGTGCGTCGGCAATAAAAAATTTCGGGCTTAGGCCGTGCATGCTTTATAGCTACGGAATATTAAATTCGATGATTTTTCCGACGATTTGAAGATGACTTCCAGGTTGCATTTGTTATACTGAGAAATTATGGCATTCAATATTTTCCACGGTCATAAAAAAATTACGTCGCATATATTTATCGTACGCTGCTATCGGCGAAATGTCTGAGGTGCTTTGTAAATCGAGTCGCGAATTTACGCCATGAAGCCCCACGCTGTTGTCAACGCGCATGCGGAGAGAATGATGAACCGAAGGGAATTGTGAATCGTTGAAGTCACAACTACCACGACATGTGCATCGGCATTGTTCTCGACGGTCGATAGTTCTCCGTTTGTTGGAATCCGGCGCGACTTCAATGGGATCCGAGATGCAAACGAGAAAGAGTCGTGGGCTGTAACAATGCCAATAACCCAGCGATTAGCCGTTTTCACCGAACGTCGACCATTGTATCGTTTGTACGAAGTGGTGACGATCGTGGCAACGGAGTCACTGATGCTGCTGCTGCTGGTGCTGGTGCAGCGACTCTCGGATGGAATTTCGCGCGCCCACACTCGGTGCGCCACCACGTCCGAGTAATTATCCATTGGCGCGTATACCACTCCCTCACCTTCGAGTAACTCGCTATAGCTATATCGCAAATTCATGCATGGAATATTGCATAGGCGAGGCAAACACAAAATAATGATAATAACAATATTAATAATAATCATAATAATAAGTATCCAACGTCTATTTATTGCATTTAAGTCAGGCACTCACGCGGCTGCCTCGTTAAAAAGTTGAGGCCCACGTCGAAACGTAACTCAACGTTAGTACGTAGCGTCCCTCCCTCTCTCGCTCCCTCGCTAAGTCCTTTTTTTTTCTTCAGCTGTGAAACAGACAGGAAAATAATTATCCGTATCCGAGTTATTTTCACTGCTTACTGCTGCGTGTGCCATGAGCGCAGCAAATCGACGGATTTTAATTAATTTTCATTAATTAACAATGCAGTCTATTGCACAAAAATCTGTTAAACCAATGCGATTAAAAGGAGAAAATGTTAATGACTATTTAATTTATCATCTTGCACGAATTTAAAACAAAAATTTGGAGTATATTTTAGAAATGATTTTGTTCGTTCTATCGGTGTGAATAAAATGCCAAAGTTTACATTGAGTCCATGTCGAAAGATTTGTTGACTTCCGTTATCTACTGCAAACAACGGCACAGCATTCGCTCGAATTGGAATGAAAAAAAATTTGACATTGTTGCAAAAAAAAAATGTAAATAATTCGTTGAATATAACAGTTAGACGCTGCATGGTGAACGTATTTCTAGTGAATGGCGAGCGAATCTGGGTTAATTAGCTAAATCGACCTATGCTTGGTGTCGGAAGTCTCTCGTGTGCGCGGGTTAATGCTGGGCGAAGGTGGAGGGGCAAAGGTTCCGGTGTACTCGAGCGAGGACTTCCCGTCCTCCGCCAGCTTTCACCGATACAACGCAAATCGTATATGTATCCCCACAAGCGCGAACGTAGATTATGTATTGCATATAAGTTTAATGTGTATGGAATATAGCTATAAGTTGCCGCGAGGGTTCCGCCGTGTTACGTCGAACGCTCATTAGTATCCGACATCCCATTACCGTACTCACGTCATAAATAATGCCTGTACGCATGTCGGAGTTCGCTGCGAATCCTCGGTGTTGTACAATTTCGCTCGTTCTCAAGTCTTTTGGACCGAAGAGCGTGCCGCGTGTCGGTCGGTCGTAAAGTGCGTTAACACGAAATGTTGACAATTTCCATATGGGTATTAAATAATTCTCCGTGGTAATGAAACAGTTAAAAAAATAAAAAATAATAATAAACAAAATAAATTGCAGTATTATGTGAAGGCTACGTTGGTACGAAGAATGATTGGTTTTTGAGTTCAAGGACTTTGAAATTATGCATTGTTGAGAGCGAGATTTCGATGCAAAGATATGGATATTGACGATAATTGAGAATTCAGAATGGAATATACGATAAAATTTTATAGATATGCGTAACGATGGGTTATCGATGATACGCAGATATCTACGTATGTATTTCATCGCCGATTATATATACATACCTATATTTTTATTTTCCCCGTTTGGCGAACAAAATGACTTTGACTCGAGCGATCTCGGTTGTAGAACGGTGTGTATGAGGTACTTTGCGAGCCCGGCGACGATGAAGCCATCATATTTTACGAGCGGAATCGTTTACCGTTTGGATCAATCGATCGTAAAGAGAGGAAAATTTTGTTCGGCTTCTCGCGCGTGTGATCACAGGATCCGGGCGCGAAGATCGCATATTCGAGGTAGACGGGCGAGAATGCTGGTCGCTGCTTCGGCCCAATACTCGATGCTTCGTACACAATCGTGCAAATTGTCGTAGTCATTGTCCGCGATATAGAATGAATTATTACAATTTATTAATCCGTGTTTCACCGACTTGTATAATTTCTAACGATATTGCATTTTTTTCTGTTACAGGTAAGCTTTTTGAATTCTTCACTTGCGGCCCATTCTCTTCAATTTACGTTCCCGGAATTGTCTCAATCGCTGTAAGTTGTTAGATATAATCTAAGAAACGTGAGAAACTCATAAGAAGGTCCGAAATTGCGAGAAAGGCTTCGATCGTGCCCCTTCTGCACCCCACATGCTTTTTTCCGTCTCTCAGTTTACCGTATCGAGTTTCACTTTCGGTTATTTTAATTAAATTGTGCACTCGATGCCAATGAATTCGTTGCCCGACAGAAAGCTTAAAATAGAAAAAAAAAATTGATCGTTTCGCGAATCACGGTGTATATCGAATTGCTCGATAGTCACGGTATTTCGTCTTGTATAACGACCACGCACTGCAGTCATCTCGCAGCTCCAGCGAGAGCAGCATCCTTTCTCGAATTACACTATTGACGAGGCCGCTGAAGCTCGTAATGCACTCGGTATATATATCTACCATATATATGTATATATAAGGCCCAGTCTGTACACGCGATTCGAAACAACGTTATAACAGCCATAAACTCGAGGTACGTCCTCCTACGCTTGAATCTTACTTCTTTCTCTCCACGTCATATGCTATATGTAAATAATAAATAAGTATATTCAGTAATGCATTATTCTCGTTCTACACACAAAACGCATCAACAGTTGTTATAGCTCTATAGACGCAACAAGCCAACGTTATTTTTTTCTATTCTCGTACTTGCACCCGCGCACACACGCCCTCGTGTAAATCTATACCACGCCACCCACGATATTGCATAAAAAAATTGTTTTAAAAATAAATGGAAAAAATGTTTTCTCCCCCATCTATAAACCAACGACTACCACGGTACACCGTACGCGGACAATGTATTCCGAAGCTTTTTTATCATCCGCGTATATAACGTTTTCCATAAATAAGAATTATGGTATCTCGCGCGAAAATACGAGCCGACAACGATGTGTACCATATCGCGTGTACCACGGTGTTGTACGCGGCCGTGACGTATTTTATACGACGAAGCGGAGATTCGCGCACGTGCGTAGGAAGCTGCGAATTCTCGGCAACGCCGGGGTTTCTCTTGTAGCTTTGTCGTCGCCACGTGTACGACACTCGGCGCGTGTATTATTACGATACATTCATATAAATACGAATATTTTCTATACCGGTCCTTGTGTGGTTGAGACGCGCGGACGCGTTGTTTATAATACTGTATTGCCAATTTATATGTGCACGTGTATGTGTGTATGTGTGTGCGCGCATTCACACGGACGGCTGATAATCCATTCGTGCATCGTGCGCTCATGAAAGTCCATACAATGTTTGCTGATATTTTTTCGTACATCTCGGTTTTATAACATCCGGCATCCGTTGGTTTTTTTCTTCACCCGGTATAACGACGGTTCCACCGAGAATAAGCTGCAGATGGCGGACGTAGATGGGACGCTATAGAGAATTTGTGCATAGGTGCGATTTTATTGCAGCTCATCGCACACACGCGCGTTGTGAGAATTTCACGTTGCGTGGGCGGTCGTGGGTGGTGTTTAGGTGCGTCTACGGTAATTACTCGCGGATCTCGCGGAGGACTCTATCGTTCGGTCGTCTATCCGGGCGACGCGCGCGCACAGCCACACAGTGTACAATTACCGTGCGAGCAGCGATAGAGTTTCGTATATCGTTTGTGCAGCTATATCCGAGCTCGCAGCGTTTGCGTGAACGATGCGCAGCATGCGATGCACAACTGCCGCTTGGGACGGGCCGTGAGAGGGTGTGCTAGTGATAGACGACGATGTGAATTTATCGTCGCGCGAACCGTCTTTTTCGGATAAACATCTCGTCGATTCGACTATTTTATTATTATTATTATTACTACTGTATTATATCGCACAAACGAAACCGATCTTCTTTTAGCAAAATACATGGGAAAATATTTTGACAATATAATTTTTATTGAATGAGTTTTCTGTTCGTAATGCTGTCCCAAAAAATAATTTTTTCCGCGATATCGACACGGGTTCGAGTATTTTGTTATTAGTATACTTTCTTATATATTATATATTAACGAAATATTTTTCAGGCGAAAAATATATTTGAGAATATTTAGAATGCAATCTGATAATCACTTTGATTGGAATGTATTCATAAACAATATTTTTCGGTCGATATCGGAAAAGTTTCGTCATTGAGGATAGCGGACAGGAATGTTAGAAAATTGATAAAATTATGGACGACGACTCCAAGGGATCCTTTCATTTAATTATTTTTCATCTCACGGTGTTACATTCATTATTCGTTTTTTTTCTTTTCATCGCGGACTTTCTCTCTATCTCTGCCTGGCATTACTGCGTGCTGGCGCGCAAGCGCAACGCATAAAATTCTAGAAGCGTACCTTCCACCTTGACGCTCTCGCCTACTCGAGCGCGCGCATTCTTATCCAATTATTTCCCCGAGTCCGTTAAGACCCGCGTTTTATGTACGCGCCAGAGGGCGACAGCGAGCCCTCGTGCAAACGCTCCACCCCCTCCGCTCTCTTCTCCCGTTCGCCATCCAATTAACTTCGTAATTACGCACCGGGGCGAGATTGTTCTCATTAGAATCCACGGGACCGGGACGAGGGTGCGAGGCAGATAGACAGAGAGCCGCAACGGGGGACACACGCGCGAGAACCCACCCCGTTCCGTCCGCGACTCGCGTCGCTACCGGGACAACCAACCACCGACAAGTGCAACGGTGCAGCGCAATGCACCAGTCACTTGCACGTGAATTCATCGCATCGTTCGTAAAGCCTCATCCGTCATACGATAATTTATTCGGCGACGCAGAAATGTTATAGCCAACGGAAAACATACGTCGAATAAGCGACATTTATTCATGTTTTTATTTTTCATTATGGGGCTGCGATGGACTGAACCAAAAATTTCAAGAGGGACACGAAAAAAAAGGAA
This sequence comes from Sussaba pulchella, assembly GCA_963971145.1. Taxonomy (NCBI): domain Eukaryota; kingdom Metazoa; phylum Arthropoda; class Insecta; order Hymenoptera; family Ichneumonidae; genus Sussaba; species Sussaba pulchella. Next base: position 20,620,745 of record OZ020166.1, read on the forward strand.
TTACGGTTAATTTTGTTCGCCCGTTAAGAATCTCTTAATTTCCTTTCGTTTCTTGACTTGTTTTACTCTAAGGAAGAAAAAACTAAATGACAGGGTGAAATTAGAGTAAAAACAATGTATACCTATATATATACATATATATACCCAAAAAGGGTTGGGGGAAAATCGTTGAGGAACAAAAGTCTCGCCCACGTCAGTCTACCGTCACCGGTCTTGCCAGCTCCCTCCACTTCCTCCTTCTCTTTACCCTGCAGTGGGTTTAAACTCCCGCCAATCTGAATTTTTGCCCTCTCGACGAAACGTCTTTCCTCTCATTTTTTTATTTTATTTTTTCGCCTTCTACTTCTTCTTCTTTCTTACTCGAACGGCGGTGGTACAACCGTCGGGAACTCTTGTCCACTCTCTTTCACCTGCTGCTCCCGGTCCCACCGACTTTCTTTGTCATCCTCTAGTCCCGGAGAAAAGAGTTCGGTCGGGCTCTCGTGGCGTGGAATGGATGGTCGTTATTTACGCGTGAATAGTCACGGGTATTCCGTTCGGGCAAAGGCGGGGAGTCGAGGGAGGAGAAAAATTTACCGAGCACCTAGAGCTGTCGCAGCTTGAACGATAAAAAGGTTTGCGCGCTCTTGGCCTCCTTGCCTCGGTTCTGGCAGGAAGATAGAGAGAGGGAGAGAGCGAGAGCGAGAAAGTGCTTCGCGGAAAGATCTTTTTGGGAAACACGGCACAGCGGCGGGAACCGGGGGCGAGGAGGTCTTTCTTGGAGCCTGAGGAGAAGCGAGTGTAAGCTTGGAACTGAGTTTTCAAGCACTTTTACGTATAAATTTGAGTGTACTCTCCATCACGCGCCATTTTTTGAGATACGTAACGTTATCCTGTCAAGGTTTTGCTCTGAGAATCGTTGTTTTTATGTTGTTTTTCTTTTTTTATCAAATTCCCTAACTTGGTCGTTATTTTTGACGATTGAATTTTTTTTTATTTATCATGGAATATCGTAGAAAAATCGAAATTTTAGTGGATGTCATAATTTCGCCGCTTTGGAGAACTTTGATTATTGAATTTAGCAGTGGCTTACGCGCTTGATTGACGCCTCGAGATGTTAAACGTGATTTTACGTCTTGCGGGGGTGTGAGAGCAGCGTTGCGGGCAACTCGGCGCAGGTTACGTGGATACGTGGCTTTCGCATCCGTACGACCCGATGCACCAGCCGCGGTGAGACTAGCTGCTTGAGATGTTAATAAGGCGACGGGTTCGGAATGAATATTCTATTCAACGCGGGGCACGCGTTCGTCGTACGCGTCGAATACAGTGGCGTGTAATACGCATGATATACTGCACTGGCACATGATATAAATGTATTAAATATATCCGGAAGTCGCGTACCGATGACAGGAAGCTACGATAGGAATAATAAATTACGGATGACAAGCCGGAAAAATGCATCGAAGGAAAAAAAAAAGAATAGATAATTTCCGGTGTTGGCGTGATTGTGTGATGCCTTCTGTAGAAAGAAAATATTTTTTTAACTATTATCGAATATTATTTCTGGACATTTCGTTATCCTGTTTAAAATTAATGTTAATAACGAGAAAATCTCTCGCGTGTCGGTGGTGTAATATTATTGGGAAACAAGATGACAATAATTTCGGTCAAATCGGAGGAAAGACGAAATATTTGAATTACCGAAAGCAACAAGAGAATCACAAGTGAAATACATTTCCAGCGGGTATTTCTATCTTCACTGTCGCACTCACGTTCCGCTCCCACACTCGTCGCCATCACGACACATTCCTAAAGCCATCTAAAATGTACAACACCTGTATCGCAGTCGACAATTCCTGCACGAACGTGTCCGGACACTCTATTACTGGCTTGTGCAAGTCACACAGGCCTCACGTTGCTCAAACATTTAAGACAGGATGTATCACACAGATATACTGTCATCCGTATAATCCCAGTACATGGCGGACTTGCATAAGAAAAGCCGTGTATACATCCCTGAGCGACTCTTTTTCCCGTTATTCGTTACTTTGAAAATTACACTGCAAATAAAAGATAAACTTAATGCAGGCTAACGTTGAAATATACGTCACGAGAGAAAAATGCAGTTGCATTTATGCATATAGCAGATGTCTTACATTAGGCGTAAGTTATAGTAGGTATACACACTGGGATCACTCAGAATTCCGTATACGAGAAGCAGGATCGTGACGCCGAAGGACTCATGTGAATTATTCCATGGAGACGTAACGGATATAACTCGAAACTCGTCGGACGTCTCCCGGTCGATGGAAGCTCTCGTAAATTATTATGGGCCCAGGAGCCAGTGAGTTTCCGTTTTCGTTAGGTATATACATGGATATATATTCTCTTGCAAAATTTAAGCGGCGCGCACGCCGAGCCTAACGAGAAAGAGAGAGAGAGAGGCAACGTCTCGAGAATTGGTGAAGAGAGAGTGAGATTCCTGTGCAGAAAGAGGCGCAGGCGGGAGATATACCGCGGAAAAGAGGATCTCGTTGCATCCCTGGACCCTGACGGCGGATACGTCACAGATTGAAAAAAAATTACAGTCATTGGCCATCGAAAATGTATTTACGTCCTCACAGTATATGCATTGTCGGCCAGTCATTGGATTGCCTGAATGTTGCACACGGCACACAGTCTCGTGAGATGCGCAACATCACGTGCATCCCAGCATCGCTTCGTCACGCCAGGCCAGCGGCCCTCCAACAGCTAGCGAGCACCGCGTGTTTCTATATTGTGTGTGTGTGTGTGCAATGCACCTCCACTTTTACGACGATGACCTCCCGTGCATGACTTGGTGTCCCTTCGGCTCGGCTTACCTCATTCTTCTCGCTTCCCGCTTTTCCCTTCGCTTCTCTCGTTCCTTCGTTTGTACTCAGTCGACCGCGAGAATCAAACGAGAGAGAGAAGAGACGTTGTGATAGGACTCTTATACGTAGTAAATTTAATCCGTGCGCGGTGGGTCGCCGTAGCGACCTGGCGGACTGAGCACAGCTCACTCGCTCGCCAACCTCAACCCGCGGTCTCATAAGTAATTTACTGGGGGGCCCATTACACGTTGGTTTTGTTCCTTGCGATTATAGCCAATGTCTAATAACGACAATTATGTCATTTCAATGGAATTCGACCGCCTGCGGCGACCTCCGTTCTCCGTGGGGGAGACAATATCCTCTCTTCGTTGTTAGTATCTTGTACTTGCTCGCGGTATTATGGCGCTTGTCGCCTCGTCAGTCTGCCCAATTCAGTGTGCATTCAATTGCATGCGCATCAGGTTTTCGTCAGGGCTAAAAGAAATTTTAGGCATATTTTCAGAAATTATTGATCAATGGTACAAACGTGTAAAATGGTGGTAGGATTTGGGTGCATTTGAAACGGTGCAATAAATACCATGAAGGAAAAAGCGCCGTGAAAAGGGTCAAGGGCATGTGGGAGTTGTTCTGACCACTACATGCATATCCACGTGCGTAGGTACGTGGTTCTGCATTGACACATACGCCCACACGCGAACGCGCACGCAGCATACTTTGTACCGTTGATCGAGCCGATGTAACAGGCCCAGCTGGCCACATCAAACAAACGAGTGCCCTTTGAGGATGGAAAGCTCAGCGTCGCACAACTCAACAATTCAACGTTCACGGTAATATAACGAAGTGGTCTGCTTTCCTTTACCGTACGTTGCACTTTCCGGTTTTCTCGTATGCACATGTACTTATACATAAAATACATACACGGATACCGTCGCAGGTACTATGCAGTATGTGCGATAGCCCCGCTGCCGCCCGAGCTCTTTACTGCAGCACGGTAGTCGGCGTAGCCGAGCACGAAGCTGGGGAGGAGAGGGGTACGCGAAGCTTTCAAATACCTCTGGGGCATTGTCGAGGTACGGAGTTCCGGTGTCGGGGATGGTATACGGAGACGCTCGGGGGCGCAAGAGAGACATGACATGACCGTGGACGCGAACACGGGGCAACGAGGCGGACGACAAACGAACAAACGAACCGGGGCATAATTAGACACGCATGCCGCCGGCGCAACCGAGTCAAACCACTGGTAAGCCCAGCAGCACCGGCACCACCACCTAGAACACCATCAGAACCAGAGTCTCTTTCCGCGACGAACGCCGGTTGATATTTCCATCCGCGCGGCTTCCTTTGAACGTCCTCCCGTTCTCACCGACTCACGCTGATACTTTCCACGCTACTTTCCATTTTACGATCTTCGTGGAAACCCCGCACAAGCCATCTACCGCCGAAAACTCGTGACAATTTCGTCGTCGCTGTCACCTCGCGGCGTGACCCCACGACGTTTTATATACGCGAACGAAGAATCCCGAAGGCAACGAATATGGACGGTTGGAAAAGTTGAGAAAGAAACCATAAAATGGAGAAATTTATTCCGTTTGTACTTCCAGCGGTACTTTCCGAATGATAAAGTCACGTCGTGAATTTACGCAAGGTCGGTTGTAAGTCGCAAGTACGGTGGAGTTATAACTTGTTCTTGTTGAATCCCGTGACCGGGATTCCGATCCTTATTTTGAAGAGTCAGAGCTCAAAGTTGACAGTATTGTTCTTTTGAATTATATTTTGGTTCTCGTTGGTTACGTTGAGTCGTTTTAGAACCACGGAATATTTACTTTGTAACCATCCGCTAGAAAAGTCTAGGTCCTTCTCGTGATTCGATAAAAATAAATACTATACGTCATAAGGACGACAAAGCTACACCCACAAAAAATACAACTCGATTTGCGTTCGTTGTTACAAAATTATTCAGTTAAGACTTGCAAATAATCTAAATTGACTTTCCGGATTTGTAGAGACATCAAAAGACCGGAAAAATTAGTTAAAGTTGTGACGCAACGACGCGGTATGAGATCTCGACGATAATGTCAAGAGCCAAACGAGTCCTTTCAACGAGTCACCGCGGGCCAACGGAGCAACTCTCTGTCGGCTTGCGTGATATTTCTATTCTCAGAGAAATCTCTTTGATGGGTTCGCTGTAGAAAACCCGTTCGCGTTCCGTAAGGATCTTTATCCTCGACCTTTGAAGACCTCGGCTAGATACATTGCTCCGTGTACACGCTCCGACGCCATATTAGGTTGTTCCGGTGCTATCACATATTTTATGTCCGTAGACTTGGCTCGCATCTGTCCCGGAGAGAATAAAAAGATTGAGATTCTTATTTTAATTATTCCAACAAAATCAGTTGAACCCGACTGAGTTGAGGCCTACAAGAATTTCTGCCTTCGTTCTTTTTCCTCCTCGGAAGAGAAATAGTTTCCTTTGGTAATTGCCGCCCGATATGTGTTACATGCACTACGCTGAAAACCGTTGTGTCCAATTAATCCACAACGCTGGAGTATTCTGTGACGCTCGCACACGCAATGGAATTAACGCTTCGTTTGAATTTTACAACAATCGAGTGATAGTTCGATACGATGAAATAGCGTGCATAGCCGCCATCATTGCCTGGAGCTGTGGCGCGAACGAATGAGCGAGCAACTGGAACGTGACGGACAACGCAGGCGAGTATTAACGAGACCAGCGCACACGACTTTCCCGCGGACATGGGACACGTATTTCGACTTCGAACGTGTCGTCACGGGTCGTCTTCTTCCGAACCTCCTTCTTCTCACAACGTTCAACTCCGGACATGGAGTATTATAACTAAAGTACTGGCAGGTCGTAAATTGACCTGCTTTCGTTCGATGCTATTCTAAAGTCTCATCAAGTCTTCTAAAGTCGCCTTCAAGAACAAACATTAATTGTTTTTGCTATGACTTTCAAAATTTCTCTTTCGTCGACTCAGTCCCGAATAACTTTTGCCATGATGAACCAATAATTACCTTCGATCGAACTTGTACAGATGCTTTCCTCTCCGACACGCTGGCGGAGCTGCCTTCAATTGTCCGAGTTTCAATAGGCGAATTGCCGGTGCGGTTAAGCGGACCGAACTACCACGCGGCATTTTGCACTTTACATCTCTCCGTGACTTCCAAACGAAACCACAAAGCGGAACCACCAGACAAGCAGCAGCAGCAGGAGCAACATCCACTTAGATTTACGACGCGTCGTATATTATTCCGAGCGACGGTGCCTATATAGAAAGATCAGAGGCGAAGGAGAAGCACCTTGCGCTCCAGCGTCCATCAATCAGTTGCCTTGGTGCACGATGAAAAAAGAAAAATCATTCTCGTTTGTGGCTTGCGTTGCTTATCTGGGTCTCCAGGGCTGTAGATGGTCCCAACGCGTATCTCCACATCGGCAGACGCTATGGCCTGTCGCAGATTCATAAGCGGTTATTTACTGAACGAGGTTGACACAGTCGTACTCGATGGTATAACTTAGGAAAAGAACGAATAAAACGCCAGGGGCTCCTCTCATTAAAATCAAGGATTAGAACGTCTTCTCTAACGCGGTCTCTTCAAACTTAAGTGACAAAGACGAGCAGGGAGATTGTTTTTATGCCTCAACGGTTTTCCGGCCCAAGCGTTTCGCCGTCTCCTCTGGTATATCTTTTTCATCGACTCACCCTCCCGAGTCAAGTATCTCATATCCGGTGGCGCTGACGGGGATTAATCCGACGCGATGCATTCTTGTCGCAAAAACGCAGCTTGGTTTTTCCGACCTTGACGAGGGATCAGAGATAAATCTGTTAGCCGTGGTTACGTTTTCGAGGGGGGGGGGGGGGGGGGGGGTTCGAAGGGGTTATACCGTGGCCATTGACGCTGTCGATACTCTGAGATTCCGGATACGCGATTCCTGGGGCCCCTTGGACTCGTATCAATCGAAACATTCAGAAGCGTTGTACTTGGCATTTTCATGATAAGAATGCTTTGGACTTTTTGGAATCGATTGCAGTCACTCTGATGACGATTGTGCCGGGTTACAGACGTGCGACCATCAATCGAAGAGTCCCCGGAGTCTCGCTGCATCGCATTGCTCTGCTCTTCCCCCGGTTTTCGTCCGACATGCCACCCCCTCTCAGAATTCTGAGACCATCCTCTCCATCGGGGGATTGAAGGTCTATCGATTTCTCAGCTACCGTCTCGCACCTTCACGTCGTACCAGCCGTCTTCGGGCCCCGAGTCACCTTCTCTCTCTCTTGCATTCGCTGTCGCTTCTCTCTTTTACCCTCCCGGTAACGCGGAAATGACGGCGCCGGTGCTGGCTCGCTCAATTCTTTTCTCGTCGTTTGGATGTTGACTCGAACCAGAGCTATTGGTTTTAGCCAGTGCATTCGCGTGTATTGTCGGTCTCGGCATCTCAATCTTTCTTCATACATTCACATCGGCCCGGAAAGTCCTTGCAGTAACATCTGAAATCCCGTTTTTTGCGCATCTCCTGCATGAGTTCTGTAGATCCTTTTGTACAAATAGAAAGATCGGTGCGGATGTATGATACTGATGTTTGTTTTCTAGACTAACAATCAGTCCGGAGATATCTTGAGAAACTTCGCACTCGCAGCATGAAGAAAATTTCAATTCCCTACAATGTCCCATGTCCCCTCTGTAACAATCTTCTCGCCCCAGCGGCTCTGCCCGATTCTCTTGTCCCCTATACGATTCCCCGTAAACGTTATATCCGTACCCGCGTGCACGTGAGTTTAACGCTGCAGCCGAGAGAACGTGTGGCGAATCGTCGTGGATGTATATAAAGGCCAAGTCGTGCGGAATTCCCGGGCGACAAGTCCCCGAGGGCAGCGTCGTTATCCTCCGTGCTCCGCTTGCTCATTCTCTGTGAGGCTATGTCACCGCCACCGGTGGAGCGCGCACAGCTTCACTGGCGTGAAGTTCTCGGGTCTACTCTGCACTGCGATCGTTACCCCGGAAACTCCGTAGGAGGTGCCAACCGGCAAGCTTCTCGTCTACATATCACCTACCTTTATACCTTCTACAAGCCTCTTATGCCCCTCCCCCGTCCCCTTTTCCAAACCTAACCCTAGGACTTTAGTTCGCTGAGGGACAGTGAAGAAGGGACGCGCCAAAGTGGTAGAGGATATCCCGAGCACCAGAGCTCTGGGGCGTTCGTCGTGCCTGGTTCGTAGTTTAGGGCGGTGTAACTGCACTCAAGGAGCTCGCATTCCCAGCTTAATGACGCAAGTCACCCTCCTTGTTTCGTATCCCTTCGGGCGAGAATGAATTTTTTTTCCTGCGCTTATATCAACCACCCTCACCCCGCCAAATTAATTTCACCGATCGTTGAATTTTTCTCAAAAAATAGTCAACGAAACACGGATGGATATGTCCAAAAGATTTCTCCATCCTCGTGTAAGCCGCAGTTTGATATTCAGGCGCATAACGGTGATCGTAAGTTCAACGGGCGTAGAGGCGTTTCACGGGCGGAATGTCGAGCGTAATTTCACGAAACGAGCCGTACCAGGGGCACTTCACGTGTCCGAGGTAAGAAAGGGTTGAGGGTAAAGGAGCGATTTGCTCTTGCTTCATAACTTGTGCCCAGCTTCCCGCTACGACGGGCAGCTTGGTCGAAACCTCCGTGGGATCGTCTACCTCCGTCGCATAGACGACGGGTCGTTTTCCCCGCCGACCATATCCAAGATCCGGTGAGCTTGGCTCTCGGGTCGTGTGTATAGTTTAAGCGATGAGTCTGGGAAGAAGAGGAATAGAGACGACGGGGACCTTCTCGTTCTCGGCGGCGCTTCACCGGGCGACCCTCCGGAGAGAACGAGCGACCTCTCCGAGAAATTCATTGCCCTTAATTACGCCCTCGTTTATCCCTCGAGCCATCGTCGGGAGATTAGCGAGATCGGCTTCGCTCCTTCCACTTTAATAGTCGAAGACGCCATTCTTGTGAGTTGAAGAAATCCGAGCTCTCGAGGTTACCTTGACCGGTATAATAGCTTTGAAAAAAATATCAGCGATCATCGTTCATGAAAAAATAAGTTTCATTATAAGAAAAAAGAACGAGAATTTTTAAGAGAATAATAACAATTTCTTTGCGACGGATTGCAAAATTATAAATGAGAGTACATAGTATAAATTCCGTAGACCGATACGTTTGACAAAGTTCGAAACAAATTCGGTTGCCACTCGTCGTTTGGTCGTACACGATGTGACAACGGTACGTATAGCACATGCGCGGCTGTAACCGGCGACAAGGGAACGACATCGTACCAAGTCGGTTAAAGCAAAGATAGATGTAGGTACACGCTGAAAACGCTCCAGCGAAACACGAGGCGCGCGAGCTCCGTGGCCAGTGCAGAGGTTACGGTGAGAGACGAGCAAAGAGCTCTTTCGAGCTCACGTGTGTTTCGCTCGCTCATCGTGGCACTGCAGCACAGTTTTTCCTCCTCTCCCGGCACGTCCGTGTGCCCGTTAGAAATATATGGGTGATCGGGTACGATCGGCGCTCATGGTTGCGTGTATAACCACGTACCGTACGTCGTATAAGTATCCCAAGATGTACGTGGAGTAAACGAGTGAATGCGAGGGACTGGATACCGGTGAACCGCGGGCCACGAGACGGCCGAGGAGCGACGATGCGCGAGGGTGCGCGAGTGACCGGTGTGGAAGAAACATAACTATACGCCGTAGGGCCCGGGAGATGGCGCGGGACGGTAAACGAACCAAGGAACGGAGTAAAAAGCGAGAAGAAGAAAGAGAGATAAAGAGAGAGGAAGAGTTAGCCGTACGAATGTGTTATATGAAAGAAAACAGTCGGAGCAAGGAGGAGAGTAATAGAAAAGGGGTATCACGTGCAATGCGAGCCCCTACGGGTAGCAGTGTACCAGTCCCAGAACGTTTGCGATGGCTGGCGGTCCCCGTCGAGGTCGCGCATTTACACAGGCCGGGGGTCAGACCAGGCCCGGTCCCGTCGGTACCGTTATCCTTCGTAACGTATATAATACACATATACTCGTATACGTCCCCGCTGATGGTGTAACCCCTGTCGGCTTCGTTGTGTTGCCGCTTCTGCAGAGTATCTCGCACTCTGCAGCAAACCCACAGCGTTTCTCCATGCGCCCGGCCGTTTTCTCTCGCACGCCATTTCATACTTTTCACCGATCGCACCCGGAAATTCCGTTCGCGGCACACACGTGTACGCGTGCGAATTCCACAGCTACGTCGTTACACGTTTGTGGCCATGCCGTGAGGCCATTTCCGTACCGGGGATTGTATTACGGACAAATTTGACGCTGCAACGTGCGTGCATGCATGAGGATGAGATCGGTACGAGAAATTGCGAATCGAGCAATTTGGTTATTTGTTCAATTCGGAACATACTTGTTTGACTTAATTGGCCGCGACCGCATGCTTTGTGCGAGTGTACAGAGAGAATCTATGAACCAAAGTCACGTACGGCGCTCATTTGTTTTTATGTTTATACTTGTCTGCCTCTCGACTCTCGGGCTTTTCTCCTTACTCTGTTTCTCCTTTTATTTTGAGTCAACGCCATACCTCGCGGCCCCCACTTCGTCCAGTGGTTCTGGTGAAACACTGACATAACTCAGATAACGCGCTCGGCACAAGCTTTTACCTCCGTTCTTCGGAATTCCCGTGAAAACGTAGTGTTACCACTCGCGTTACCAGTTTTACGGCTGCTTCGTTCCCTGGTATATTTTCTTTACTTTTTGTCTCTTTCACGTTGTCCAAGTGCTTCCGGTTCATTTCCGTGCTTGCAAAACGCGTACGTTCGTACGAGCTTGGCGTCGGATAAAACGTCGGCTTCTAATTCCCGAGAGTAAAATAGAACATAGACAGAGGCAAACATTGAATGTAGCGTCAGCATTAACAACCACGCGATTTAACTGGACTTTTCCATTAATACGCGAACCTGGTGCAATATTCAAGAATCTTAATTACATATCTGACTCTATAAACTCGAGAAATTGTGGGGTGCAAGGGTTTGAAAATTATTCGACGCCACAAATATAGTCGACGAAGAGGAGAAAATGTGAGAATGATAATTCAGCGACTCTCGCGGATATGTTGTGATGGGAGAATTAACAGTACGTGTATAATGGACGTATAAACCGGGTTCAGCGACGTTTTTCGTGCGAAAGAGAGAGAGAGAGAGAAAGAGAGAGAGGGAGGTAGCTGAGTTGCAAAAGAAATTTTGCGAGTGCCGTTATGTACCATTTGAACTTGGCGCGACGACACGACGTCCCGTGTACGCCCATATACCACGTCTGGTATGGGTAACTCAAACGTGCATGTATTTTAACGAGCGATGAATATCGATGAATGGACACCGGTGAGGTCGTGAGGTCGTTTCTTGGGTTAGTTGGGGTCCCCGGCTATATGATTCGCACGCTCCTCGACGCTGCTGATGCTGATGTTGCCCCTGTGGATGCTGTTGCTGCTGCTGCTGTAGCTTGGTGCCTGGTGCCTGCTGTCTTCTGCCCACTAGCGCTGCTGGTGCTCGCCGAGTCGACGAGAATGGTGTACGGTACTTTGGAATCTCAAAGCAGTCAGCCAGGACTCTCCGAACCTCGCGCCACAATCCCGCGCTTGACCTTTGTCGTCTTTCTCTCTCCTCCTCGACGGAGACTCTTTCACGACCCTCGCAGCACATCATCCACCACACGCTATACGACTGTAATGTACTTTGTACGAAGAAAAGGAGTCGACTGAGTGCCGTATAATACTTACTTCGAGTCACGAAATTCCTCGTGTCTCGACTTCTTATCGCCGGACCCATCATCCTCGCGCCGACACACGACAGGGGCGACCCTTCCATGCTATCCTTTTATTATACACGGATTTATGCATAATGAATAACGAAACAACGTTTATCCTTTTTCATTTTTTTTTTTACTAATTCAATGGTTTTCTTGGATTTACGGTGCAGCCTTCGTTACTTGCTAGAATATTTTACAATTCTCGAGCAACGCAGAGTTAATTCGTAGAGTTATACATACGCAAGATGTTATATGGTGACGAGATTATTCGCATTTATCCGATACCGGATACCCGCCTACGCAGGTGCCGAGACGTTCCAACGTTCTCCAGTTTCTTCGTCTCAGCGTCTTATTCCTCTTTCACCAGCTCGAGTTAGACTTGCAGCACAAACGTTTGCGCAACAATAATGCCGCGTTGTGAGAAACGGAAGAAGGCTAAGTTTATATACACGTTGATCAGCAGTAGCAGCAGCAGTGGAGCAAGCGGGTTATTTTCCATATCACAGTGACCAAGAGTGGACTGTGTCGCGCGGCGCAAACGGTCAGTTTCAGCTCGTAATCGGTAGACGAGATCACGAGCCTCTAATTTCATGCTCGCACGTAGGTATATGCACCCCGTGAACGGGTCAACGTACCTATGCGCTCGTGAGCGTTTAACTCAATTATAGCTCGCGTGCGCGTTGATATTGTAATACTATAGTATATGAAAAAATTAAGAAAAAAATGATAATAATAATTAAAACACGAACGGATACGAAGGATATTTAAATATAAAAGTGGCAAAACATTATCGCACGTGCATGATTTTCATAGGCCGGCACGTTCAATGGCACAGGTGTCATATCATGAACTACGAAGACAGTTATTCGACACAATATCTCTCACATAATTTTCGTATGAAGCGTGTGAGAGGAACGAAAAAAAAGATTTCATTTGGCCGAGTCATCGTGTATAGCAGTTGCGGTACAATAGCGCCTTGGGAGATGCGTGTGACTTGTATGTGATGTGAAATGTCGACAGTTATACCCGAGTGACGGGGCAACGAGGAATTTATTTGTACTATTGCCGTTGTGAGGTGATTCGCCGTCCGGCACACGGAGACTTTATCACGCTTTCGAGCTGTTTCGTGTCCATAGGCAAGGAATAAATTTATCGCTGCACCGTCACAGAGCAATACCGTCTCGGACTCAACTTCCTCATCCTCGTTCTACTACTCGAGGATTTTATCCCCTCGTAGAGCTCCATCAGCCTCCGGCTCGTCTTTATTTCTACCGTAGTGGCCCTCGGCCATGTATATCTGCTAGCCACTAAATCGCGCAGTTCATTGATGCTCGTCTCCTGTACATTTATGTACTTCGGTATTCACGTCAGAATGCACGCATCTTCTTACATATATGTATGTATATAACGTCCCGCAAGAATTACGATTAGAGACTGACCCCTCTCGAGTGCGAGTGGTCTTTCTCCGCTGTTACTCAAACTTTTTCCACTAGCGCGTGCACGCACTCGCGCGCGATTCGCGAGTTTTCCCGTCTCGATCTTCACCGCGGGGCCCCTCCGGGCTTTACGAGAGTTGTAAAGTAATAATAGCATTATATCCTAGCAGCGGTGTACGGTGAGAGCCGACGAGCCTGCGGAATTACAGTGTGCCGACTACGGGTGACCGTCTTTACCGGTGCGAGAAACGAGCGTGGCGCCCGGATAGTGCATGCACCAGCCCCGTAGCTATTCGGGTCTGCACGAGAGAAGTTCCTTGCAGTTTCTACGTCGCTGCCACGCTGTGCTTCTCACTCGATGTTAACCCCGTTCGTGGTCTCCACGCAGATGAGATCGTTTCCGAGATTTTATAATGCACAACCGACGTCGGTAATGAAAAACTGTAATGTTCCGCTTTTTTTCAAGAGTGTTGGAAGTTTTAACACGGATGCAAATTAACTGGTATATTCCGTGTATCCTGTACGAGGTGAAATGTGAATCAATTTTTTCTTCAGAATTGTTGAGGAAACATTTAAAAAAAAACAGCAACAATTGATCCTACTCCGAATCTATTTTATCGATGAATAGTCAATGTTATTTAATGTTTCAACAACTTATAAGGATAATGATGTTTATCGATTTTTCTTCAATACTAAGACATCATCGTCTTTACAGCCTCATGCCTGAAAAAATGGCGCGTATATAATTCCAAAGGACAATTCGCATCCTGTGCTGGATTCACGGTTTCCCCCTGATGCCCTCGGGTGCCGATCAGATGTAAGACTGTCACAGGATTGGAACAATCCATATTCTCGCGAAATAACGAAACGACTTCGCCCACACACATATATATATACGTCTATATTATGTGTATGTATATATAGCAGATGTACGTAGTTGGCGTTATAGATAGAGAAACGTTGCATCGCATCTATTAATACCGACAGTCTCGATTCTCATTGGGGGGGGGGGGGGGGGGGGGGGGGTACAACCATTGTCACCGAATCCAATGGTTTCCGATCAACAATGGGCCCGCATGTCAAGCGACCTATTTTGCGGACGTTCCGTGACGTATACCTCGACTCGCCCCCGTCTCCCCCCTGCCAACCTTCAACCTATATATCTACGTACGTCGCCTCGGCAACCCGGATCCCAGGGACGTGTGCGAGCGAGCGAGCGAACGAAGCCCACCCCCGCGAACCGCTTGCGTTTGCGGGAATCCCGCGGGATGTTCCAGTGGCACGATCCACAATTTTTCAAGCCTTTATCGTTCGCCAGCCGGAATCCACCCGCCCAGAGACCCTGGAGTATCTCGCTTCTTTCCGCGTTCCTCGTTCTTCCATTCTCTTGCTTCCGTATTGCCCTTTTGTCCCTCTTTCTCTTCGTCTATGTGACTATCTGCCGAGCACAGCTCGTCCCTTGTTACAAACGACGATCGCAAGGCGTAGGCGTGGATCCGTCGAGACAAAGAAAATGGGGAATAAATTTTGTGGAAAAGCAGCAGCAGCAGCAACAGCAACAGCAGAAGCTGCGTTTGCTTGGAGGAGGGGTTTGAAGCCAATCTTCTTATTCATTGACTCGTCCGTATGTAGTGTATCTACGTTGATTACATTTCGAGGGATGCAGCCTGAGAGGCGGGCACGGACATTAGATTGAAATACGCTTGGTCAGTCGTACCAGTGTAGAATCTAGTCTCACTGTTCATTCGGGTTTCCGACGAGGAACGTCAATTTGTTTTTTTTTTTTTTCGTTGCGAAGTACCATTATTTCTCACGGTTTTTCGTCAGCGTATTTCATTCAATCGAAAAATTTTTTTTTTTGCTGACCGATAAAAATGTATCCAAAACTTATTCTTGTCAAACGTCTCAAAATAAGCAAAAAGAACCTTAACAACCTAGAGAACCTAAAGAACCGAAGGCAATTGAGTGATTATCAGAAATCTGATAATTATTTTTTTGAACGAAAAAAATCCATATCTCCAAAACTCAGCGAGACATCGAATTTTTTAATCTTTTTTTTTCATTAGCACTACAAAATCTAGCGAAACCGCTCACCAGATGGTGGCAGCGCGGAAATCGTACTCTCCTCCTTTTGGCACTTTTTTAGGTTGACTTTTTGGGTCGTGTATTTTTTTTTCGCCGTTTGGCAGTTTTACTCGAACCTTGGGATACGACGCAGACCAACGGCCAACGCGTTGTGTGTTTGTTTGATCAATGAAACACCTCTGACCCGTCATTCGACAGGGCCGACCACCTAACCGTTTACTATGCACTTTAATTTCTCTCTCTCTCTCTCTTTCGCTCCCTGGGTCACGCGTAGTTTCGCTCGGCTGTATAATAACAGTGGTTAGTTCCGGCGATTCAGGAAGTTTTTATAAACACCAGTCGGAACCTTTATTTAGATCGACGATGGAACTAGCAGCGCGGAAAAAGCAGGTTATGTCAATAGGGTTATATTCTGCGAACGTAGCAGCAGCAAAGACAAACTTGCGTAGACGAATAAAAAAAATAGAGAAAGAAAACAAGCTTTAAATAGTCTCACCGCCGGGTATCGGGTTCGTTGCTTTCGTTGACGTAGGACGAGAGAATGAGACCAACAGCATTTTTATAGCTTTGTGTGCAATTTTCATGCGCATTTTGGATAAATAAATCAAGTTAAAATTTTCAAAAATTTCAAATTTTTTATCGTCCAGAAGATGCTTTAAATTTTTATCGTCCATCTACAAGAGTCTCATAATGGAAATCAAAGACGCGGTATAAACGTCTCGGCATTGGCAATCCATTGATCACAACCTTAGTTTCTTCATCAGCCATATATTCCAAAGGAAATTATTTCCATCGACCTGCTGAGATATGAATTAGTCTCAAATTTCAATGAAATATATTTGTTTCGAGCATTCTGGGTCATGGTCTGTCCACAGATCTATCGGATCTTCATTTGAATCCTCGCAAACCCTGCTAATCGAAGATTAAACTCAGAAAAAAACGATGCAAATAGAACTGTCTCGTAATTGTAACTCTCGGTAGGGTATATAGTGCAAGTAACTAGATACAAATTCCAAATCGAATGAATCATTGCGCTGTAACCGTACGAGCAAGGATAATCGATGTAACCGTCAGAATAGTTGAAAACGTTGCTCGCGTTTCTGACAACAATAATTTTCGTCCCAGGTTAAATGTTGAGGATCCGTTGAAAGGACCAAAGGGAAGCGATGGGACGAGGGGAGAGCCGCAGGACGAGGAGAAGCGCTCCGGTAGTCGCGGCCAATTATGGCGACGAATGCCGCTACCGTAGGCAAGAGCGAACGAGTGTGGAACCACACGGCAGCGTCCAACATTTCGCTTCTCGTCGGTTCTACGGATCCTGAAAGTGTATTACCCTATTATCCGCCGGAGGGGCCTTGGCGAACCAGATGTTCGTGCAAACCAAGGATAATTTCGCGAAAGCCTAGTCGCGGCGAGTTGCGGCTGACTCGCGAATAACGCGAACCGCGCGCGCAGGGCGGTGGTCGTCTCTGTCGTACAAAACGCGATTCCGCGTACTTACACGTATCCACTTTCAGCCGCCATTATACCGTATACGCCTGCCAGCAAGACCATATTCATAACGAGTGACACAGTGATTGGCCATTCAATGACCAGCCGTACGTTGCGTCGTTGGCACGATGCTTCCGTTTTCGCCGGGCGTCGTATCGCAGTCCTCGTACATTTGATACAATCAATGTACGGGGGCCAATGATTGTCAGTCCGTTGTCTCGTCGGAGTGTCTCGAGTGCCAATTTTATCAACGACGAGCTTGAAATAAAACGGTGACCCTTAAGGAAGTCGAATAATAGAATGGTTTTTCTGGATGTCTTTTATGTTTATACTACGTCTCTTCTTGAACTTGTTTGTCACCGGATCCATACAGCCGTAACGAACGCTACGCGTTCTTCGTGTTGTAGGTATCTGATTCATCATTTTTGTATTGATTCCTCATAATTTTCCATTTATTCTCGATTTATCATGTGAATGGAGTCATCAATTATTAGCTGGTCACAACTATGAAGTTACGTGGAACCAAAAATTTTGCGAATTATTCGACCGGATAGTTGTCCGGTTATTCGACGACGCGTAATTACGTTATCGTCACATGACACTGGTACGTAACGAGACAATCGATCTTGCCATGTAGGAATAGTTAAATTGGCATAAATGACTCGTTGACATGACTTTTTTGTTTGTCGCGTCCATGGGGAACATGAATACACAGAAGGGTTTTTTGTTGTTGCACTGGTCGATCGCCACCTGCTGGACTCGACTGTGCGGCTGACCATAAAACCCGCACGATATCCGGGCTCGTGGACCCCCCGAGTGAGTTATTAAGATCTTAATCTCGTCATTCCATCGTTGATGAGCAACGCGAGGACGAGCCCTGGGCCGTACCAGAGCGGACGATGCCGTCGTCGTCGTTGTGCTGCACATTTCTTGTTTCGAGCTTCGCTCGTCATGATGCGCGATGGCATCCTTCCCGCGAGCTCGGGGGGCCCAACCCGTACTGCAGGATGTACCTAGCGATGGCCGTGCGATGACTCGTTCGCAATTCGATCGATAATTGCCACTCTTCGCGATCTCTCGATATACTTTTTATCCTACGTTCTTTATAACTCTCGTATACCAACCGCTCGAATTTTATTTTATTTTCCGTATCAATTTATTTATTTTCTAGATGTTGGCGTAGTCGCTTGTACTTGTTTATTAATATCCATAAACATCTCTTCGGCTTGAACGAACGACCCCGATTAACAAAATTGTTTTTTCCTTTTCATGTTACAGGTAAGCACTTTGGATATCTTAGATAACGACGTGATTCTTAATCGGTAATGCCAACGGATCTACATCGACGACTTCGAGTGAGTACCCGGTCGCTCCAGCACGAGCAAAATTGTGAAAATACATTTTCAACTATGATCAAAACGGTTCGTCCATGCATCCTGAGAATATTTGCGGAACACGTCATGTGCCATATTTTTTCTCTATTGGAGTCAATAATTATCTAACCACGTACGCAACAGAGCTAAATACGTTTCCTTTTTCCCCCTTTTTATTTTCAACGAAATTGACGACCGGCCATTCATTCGACAGTCATCGCGTCCGAATTGATAACGACCGAGCCGAAGGGATGGAACATCGAAGTGACAAATTTGTTGAGTCATTTTATTCGTCGAATGACTGTACATTTACAACCATACGCATCACAGCGAGGTGTATACAATCGTTATTTTCCGATAAAAAATGAAATGTTGATCAAGCAAATGCATTTTCGTTTTACCCAATCGTTTTTGCGAATATATACAAATTCAATTATACATATACGTCATCCGGCTTCTGTCGTTCGTTTTGCATCACCTCCATCGACGAAACATGAAAAGTCCGCGCATTTTTTATTTTCCTCTCCGCGATTGACAACGCCCACGTTGAGACTCCGCGGATCGTATTATTGCGACAAATTTTCTTCCGTATAATATCGAAACAATGGAGGCGAATCCAAACAAATGAATTACTCCGACATCCGTCGTACTCGCGACTCGCTTTCTCTTCGCCGACGTCTTTGTCGTTCTTGGCGCTTCTAACTGTTTCATCAACTTGTATAAATGCAGCGTTGTATCGTGACGAGTGCGCATCGTCGTGAAACGCTGTGAAATAATCTTGTCCAATGAATCTCGATCGTTTACTCGAGAGAGAAACGAGCGGAGCAACGGATTCGCGTTAACGACATACTTTAGGCACGAAGCAACTGCAACAGCAGCAGCAGCAAAAGCAATTGTCGCTGTGGGACCGGCATTAAAACCGGAATACGGCGTCTTCGTCGAGATAATCGTGAATTCACGTGCGAACGTTGGAGATCTTTCTTCTGTCGTACCGCACATAAGTGTTAATATATATACATAGATACATATTGTATCTACACAAACGTTGACTGTACGGCGTTCACTATCATTCGTGAAATGTGTTACGAAGTAGCGAGACCGACCGTTAACGACCGCTTCTGAACGCAGCAAAAAAGATGAAGACCCGGCTGAAGTGTGCCAACACCGGCTCGTCGGTTTTTTCCCCGCAAGCATATACGCGATATGTCTTGACGCGGAAGCAGCGATACACGCATCGAATGAACGAATGGTTTGCAGAGTTGTTTTTTATTGCGGATTGCTACGCTGCACAAAACGGCCGCTGGTTTCCCTGTATCAATTCATACCCTCTTTCTCTCTTCTATGTTTTTTTTCTTGCGAAGATTACTCGTTTTTGCGATGTGTTATCACTGGAACAACGAGACCGACCAAGTGGTGAGAAAAACGCGGGTCAACGATAAATCCGAAGTTTTTACTGTTGAAGAAATTCCGCATTTACTTTATAATCTTTTTATTCATCCGAGTCACGCGTTCGTACAGCGACGAATGTATTGCTGCTCTTAGCATCGACTTTAGCTATCTTTTTCTATGATTTCGTTAATACTCATCTGGGTTTCCCTGCAGACTTCAATCTTCCCTTCGGGACGTTTTTCATTTGCTCTTTTTTTCCTTCGGTCTCGCCTCATCTTGTCCCTTTTTCTCTCTCTTCCGCGGCCTTTGCGCTTTATTCATTCGCGACTGGGCGTATAATAGATTGTACGTCTTCAACCTCATGGTCCGCGTGGTCCAACGACCCAAAGCCGCGTTGTTATACTTCGCTCTTTCTCGATTCCAACGTATATATTTCACTTCTCCTTTTCTTCCGTCCTTTTCTAGCGTCTCGAAGCCAGTCCAAGTCCATTGAAATATCCAAGTCTTATTCCTTTGCTCCATTTCCCTCGAACCGAGCAATTTTCCATTCCCGCTGACTTTGCGGGCTTCGAATCCTCGTTCATTCGCCTTTTCACTAACCTTTCGCCTTGCTACTTTTCATAAAATTCCACGATCCCTTTTCCTAGCTTCTCCTCCCCCCCCCCTCTATCTTCTCGTCTATACTCTTGATTTTAATTAGAATCTCATTTGGCCGCCAATAACGTCTTTCAACGAGCACCGGAAATTTCGTCGATTCTCCGAGCGTTTGATTCTCGATAAAAGTATCTAGCCTGCTCCTCCTTCAATCGCTTTCACATATCTTATTTTCGGTTCGCCCATTCAGTTGGATCATGTACCCGATTATACCCAACTGCGCTCGAATTTATTTTTTGCTGCTACTCTGGAATTTTTTGACATTTGTACCAAGCAATCCAAGTTCGATTATCCCGCTAAATTTCGAATCATCTTGTTCCGTCCAATAATTTAATATTTAGACACCCTGGAAAAGTTCCAAGTTGTCGAATCTCATATTTTGTTTCTCGGTGATCCCGTCTACGTCGATTTTTCCACGACGTTGAATCCGGATGTTGCCTAATCCATGAAACATAAAGAATTCGGGCACTCGCACACGCAAACGTAACACCATTAGTCTCGGGAGAGTCGAGCGAGAAATGTCCCGGGGGCTCGTCATTCGAATGCTATAAGGCCCTTTGAAAATATTCCGTCGGTCCGTTTTCAGGGTGAAACGAATCTCCGCGAAGAAAGTTTGCTGAGGCATACGAGTCGTTTTTTGGCTAGAAAGAAACATTGGTAGAGCCCGTTTTGGGTTATGAGGATTAGTTTCGGTCGCGTCCGGGGCGTCGGTGCTAAGCTCTCGGCCTCCAAACGATGTATGATACGGGACGGATTTTGGCTCGCACGCTTGAAATATCGCGAGCAACATGCCGAACAATCCGTGACTGGTTTCGACGACTCTCAGCCGTATCCGCTTCCATCCACCCACAAGTATATGGTTTGCGTTTTCTCGGTTGCCGGAAACTCAAAGACCATACACGTGGATTATTCCAGTCCTTTTTTCCCATTTTCAACATTCGAATATTCCTGTCCTTTGGACGCTTCCTCGCAAACGTTTCGCGTATTCTTACTTCGCCGCGCAGTCGGAGTTGTACCGTGCACTCGTTGCGGACGACGATGCAGCAGTGTCTCCTCTCGGCCCTTCATGCATTTCAGATTAAGCCAGAGACCCAGGGTCCCATGATGAAAAATTAATCCGCGAATGAATAAACGAAGAGATCCGCGTCTGCGCCTTTGATACGACCAATGCAACGAAGTAAAAGGGGCTTCCGTCCGTCGATTGCCGTTACAGATAATCAGAATCCATGAATCACTTGGAAATTTTACGTACGGCTTAATTGATCATATTAGATTCATGACTCATGAATACATATTATTATCTGGCGCGAGAGATCTGTTGCGCGAGCCCAGGGTGAGGAAAGGGAGGGGAGAGGGGATGGTTATGTAGCACAATACTTAGTCATATTGTGGCAGTCGCGATGGAGGGAATGAGAATTCAGAGACTATCCGATTTCCAACAAGCGAACACACGTAACCCCGTCGACACGTCACCCCTCACCCAACAACCCTCTTCCCTTGGTTTTATTCGTGCCGGGGTGGGGTTACCCTCGTAAGGGGCCACACCGTATCGTCGTCCGGGGCAGTATGGTTTTCGTGAAAACGTCACAGGCGCTTAGCGTCAACTGTCGAGACCGCACGTAACCGGATGTAACTTATATATCGTTTGCCCTGTGCCTTGTCAACTTGTTTGCCATTTTTTTTTCTTCACTTTTTTTCGAGATATATATTACGTAACGTGTAAGCACGCATCCCCGTGCATGAAGAATTTGCATGTAGTAAGTGGCCACGTGTTATCGTCTCTACGCATACGCACACGCACCGCACGGTATTAAGGACTGATTTACACGGGGTTGAGATATTCATAATATAAATTTCTGACGTATCTGAAAGTGAGAAACGGCAATGTGGAATCTTTTTTCGGAATGATTTTAAACAAGTATTTTCGGCCTTGTTGAACATCGGGAGAGTTGTTGCGTATGAAAGAGTTGAGAGAAAATTTAAGCTGACTAAAGCGGGAGTGGAATATACGAAAGGTTCAACCCTTTTTCTGCGATGTCGTTCTCCCCATATATATATATAGCGCGCTGAAGCTATCTGATTCAATTAAAACGACGGATCGTGTTAGTTGGCGCGAGAGACGGAGTAACGGAGACCGGGAGGGAGAGAAAACGGAAAGTGAAAGAGACCCAATCGAGGTTGCTATCGATGTGGACGATCGACGAAAAGAATTCGATCACCGCGAGGGCGATCGCGAGCAAGCCTTTTCGATTCAGCAGCGGACCCCGTCGGGCATGTGGGACGAAAATTCCGAGAGCCCACACGGACTTGGCCACATTCGACACGCTAATTAATCTTTATTCGTCGTCGATACTCGAACCTAATACGCTCATATATAGTCTGGTCGAGTTGGACAAAGGGCACCGGCTATTCGATTGAGGTAACCTGCGGAGGCAACGAAGGAACCCTTTGAGATGCTGCAAGAGTTGCTGACACGAGTGAAAATAAGAAGAATTAAAATAAAGAAATTGTTGGGATGTAAAAAATAAGTTGATATTGTGGAGTCATTCTTTTTTTTGTGTCGTGAGGATAATCGTGTTTTTACTCTCGGCGAGCTACCAAACGTTGCATCGACTATATTTTTGTTATGATAAATTGAAATTCAAAAATTTGCTAAGAGCCACGGCAACTAATTAATAGATGCTTATTCTCCCCATCCAATAAATTGTGTTTCATACATTTTTCCTTTCTATTATTACAATATCTAGTTTCCAACCAAATGAGAGGAACCAATAAAACATTGCCCGATTTTTTAACAGCTCAAAACAAAAATTTCAAATTTATTTTCCAACGGCATAACCGTGATCCGTGTTATATATAAATAAGTATGTACGGTTGCGGGGTTTTTCCCGATGCAGTGTGCGAAGTTTTTTGCTGGAATACGTAATACTTTGGCAACGTTTGCAACGTCACGGGGGACAACAGGGACGGGGGGAGGGAGACGATATTCGAATAAATCATAAACGGTAGACCGCTCTCGAGACCAGATGGAATTCTGATTCAAACTGAGGCACTAGGAAACGTTACCGAGCTGAGTTGCAGTATATGCAGTGGGTTTCGTAAAGATTTGCATAGGAACGATACTCTCCAGATTGTGAGACGGAAAAGGAGGCCACTGAGAGAAAAAAAACGACCAACCGATAGCTTAAGCAAATAGCAAAAATAAGCAAATAAAAATAGAAGAAAATAACAGATATAGACCATGACCCGAGGGCGAGAATCTTCCCAGTTTTACTCCCTACGAATTGCAAAGACTTTCGATAACTTCTTCGTTGCTACGTGCATCGTTTACCGCGATAAAAAAAAACGTTACTTCACGATCAAACGGCGACTGCGCGATTGCTGATTATTTATTTTGAAAAATGCCTGGTACATGCCGAAAGCAGAAACATGAAAATTAAGAAGCAAAAGTGAAAATAAAAAAAGGGTCGTCTCAGTCCTCAGTCACATAGAGTCCCGCAACGAAATCCCGTTGAGTGTGTTACAGACGTTGAAATAAATCCCCGGATTAGGTCTCGCGAGCCCAGAGCTTCGCAGTATTCTCGTTCGTTCAGTTTTTCTTTCTTTCAATCCCTCAATTTTTTTATTTTTCATTCGCGGCTGTCGACGCGTGGTGAATCGAGCGTTGCTCCAAAGCGCACGAAGCACTAAACACACATACGCATGCTCGTACGGTACGCATCGTTCACTCTGCAAGGGGTTTGACGCTTACCGCGCACCCAGCCCCCCCCCCCTTCCCCGGTCGTCGCGTCTCTCCACCCTTCGTTCCTCGTTCGTTTGCAATATACGCTTTGTGCCTTTGTACAGTGTAGGTCGATATCGTTTACACTGGCCTTGGCTCTCGAATTACATCACACCAGCCACCATCGCGCGGTCCACATTGACGGCGAACCACTCAAACTCTATCTCCCTTTTTTTAAATTAATTTTTTAATTTTCTTTTCTTTTTTCAATTTTTTATCAACGGACAGTTCAAATCCATGCACATGACATACTGAGTCGGACGTAGTTATCTATATTTCAAATTCGAGAGGATGAAATGTAAAACGCTACGTCGATGGTGCATTAGTTTTTAAATTGCGTTTTACGAGAACAAAATAGTATGCTCGACACGATGAGCCGTTCTGGGGATGATAAACTTGGATGAAACGGGAAACTTTTTCTCGTGCCGCTTTTGCTCGCAAGCTCAAAATCCAAACTCACCTTGCGACTCTATGCGATTTAGTAAACTTTTACGTCGACGCGCGGCCACAGCGCGAAAGCTCGTCGTGGCCAACGTTTTCGTAACCGGAAATGCAAAAGCGCGGAGCTTGATCTCCGGGGTTACGTTTTTCCTGACCATTAGGAGCGCCTCTGTCGGGCTTTTTCATACGCTCGCATATATACTGTATGTACGCGCGCGCGGGCGATTGCTCCCGCGACCGCGAGAGCTCTCGTGGCAGGTAATTTGCTTTCTTATCGGGAGTCTGAGATCGGCCAAGAAGTTTTCGTCGACGCCAACTCCGTGTTCATGAATTTTATTAAGATGCCCGGATAAAACGTCGTATCGTTCGCCACAACGTAGTATTCGTGATTCTTGTGTATACACGTGAGAATGTATTTGTACTGCGAAAATTTGTTCCGTACATGCATGAACCTTCGTATGTGTATCTACATTATTTATTCTTTATATATGGGCTGTTTTTTTTTTTTATCAACGTAGATATGCGTATCTGCATAATGCTCGACGTTGCTGACTCGTCTTTCCTCCTCTCGGCCTCAGCCTGTCTCGTTTCGCTGACGCTCGCGCATCAACTCCGTGTACACAGTGTATCTATTTTCATTTTCACTGTTTTTTGTTTTATTTTTATTTTTTCCCATCCACCGAACGCACGAACCTGACCATGATCTTTTTTTTATTTTTCATCCTCGTTTTCTATTTCACCGCAATTCGCACGTTTGCTCATCAACAGCGTGACCGGAGCTTTATTTATTTCCGCCACGCATTCGCTTTTGTGATATTGTGCAGGGCGCGGTTGTAACCCAGGGTTGTCGGTTCGGTTGGATACGGCATGGATCGACGGTATCACAGCTACCATTTGCATTACCACGCGACACGATATTTTTGTGGGTTATAACAATGTTGGTATGACGGTGACGGTTCTCGTATTTCCCATATGGACCTTTCGACAAATTGCGTTTGTTTTTTTTATTCGCCTGCGGTTGGATCGATTTTGGCGTTGAAAAATGTGTTTCGTGGGAACAGTTGATGCGTTGGTTTCGAATAACCAAAATAGTCGTTGATATTGCGGCGAGGGGGAGGGGGGAGGGGAGGATTTATAGTAGGTTGGGCGACAGATAAACGTCCGCTCAGAATGAATAACGGAACATTTGATTATAATGCAGGACGATCGAAATCGATGATCGGCTCTGAGGGAAATATTGACCACTCACGTACTTCGATATCTCACTCGCCGTTGTTCACTCTTGTTCCGTCGGTTGGGAAAAAAAAAAGGTTTTTGAGATTATTCTTTTGGTGACACGCTTAGAATAATTTTGCTCGAGTAAAATTGCTCAGGAAATGATTGAAGAAGTGATTTGTAAAATTTTGTTAGGTAAAAAATAACGGTCCGCCACAAAGATCGTATCCGAAGGACCGAAGGTGTGAAGATGGCGGTGTGAAGGGCGTGAAAAGCGTTGTAAACGAATCCTCGGAATACCAAACGAAGGGTGAATGGTGAAGGGTGGTCGGTGATCAATATTCCGGGTTTCAAGGCATGAGAGGAATGTTTAAATGAGCACGATGGACCTGCGTAAAATTCGTCAGTAGAGAAAAATAAGTTAAAAAATCCAGCATGTAACCATCAAACTATTTATCGTTTCCGGTAACATAAATGTCAGGATTTTTTCCCGAATTTGTCGAGAAAAAAGATGAAAAATTAAATGAAAAAAGTTCAAAAACGTATATTTTGTATAAGCAAAATTCATAAATATTCATTTCCATTTATCTGTTTAATTTTATGTATATAATGAATATGTTTTTTGTACTTTTTCATATGCACATAAAAATGCATCAATCCAACTCTAATCTATAATCCCGAGTTCGTTCATTTTATATGGACATATATATACGAATCGTTGAAGCGAGGTAGCTCCGTAGCATCAGATCAGCGAACAGATTTACGCAGCGGGGAAGCGGGCAACGCACCAGGCCAAAAGAGTAGGTCAGTCCAGATGTCGGGGGATGTACGCTCGGACGAGTATATTTTTCGGTCAAAGGACGTAGAAAAAAATCCCAAAGCTCATCTCGCTCTCTCTTTCTCTTCCTTTCTGCATCCCTTCTCCATATCTCTTTTTCTCCCTTCTTCGTTCTTTATCCGGCGACCTCGCAAATAGAGAGGAGGGCCCCGTTACAAAGGGCGCGGCGGAGAGTTCGCGCGAGTCGTGGACTCGCTAGTGCACGAAGACGAGCGCGTTCGTAAGCGAGCCAGAAAGCAAACGCATAGATTGTTGAACGACCGGAGCTCAGGGTAGACAATTTTCCTGACGTCGAGCGTGAAAAGGCCCGGTAAATACCGGCGATTGTTCGCTCGTCAAACCGCATGAATAAATAATAATTCGCCTCCGGGATCCAGCTTGTTCACGCACACACACAGACGTATGCGCAGAATTTGTGTGCGAACGACCATAGCCGAGAGCTAGTACGATGATTTCGTCTCTTGACGTGCGTGTGTAGCACGGTGGTGCCCGCATGGACCGCCGGCTCAGGTCTCTAGCCCACAGTGGCCCACCGGCTTACCACGCGGCCTACATATTTACACCCGTACGGTTCACTATAATACGCGTATAGGCATACCCTCTAACCGCTCGGTTTCTCTGCTCAGCCACGCCGCCAAGGAAACGAAAATATAAATATTTCCATTGAATACTCGACCAGGGGTTTTTAAAACGATCCCCTGGGTACGCATAGATATATATATACATAGATATATATATATATATATGTATCGCATTGAAACGCAATTCGCGTCGATCTTTATTTATCGTACGCAGGTTTTTCTTTTTTCCACGAGCATCGTTTGATGAATAGTACAGTCTTGAGGATCAAACCGCAAACAGTCAACTGATGTATGAATTGATCTACGTCTCCGTTCATTCCAATTGTTGAACTCACCCAATTGGGTATAATTTTGAATACGGAATATTCTCGGACTCAAGTTGCGAGAAAAATTTAACGAGAGATTGAGTATCGAGTAAAATTAAAATCGGTGCTGCAATGTAATTTGGGCAATTGTTGAAATTATTGACTGACTCTACGCCAATTCGCGGACCACCCTGCTGCTGCGGCCCTTCGCCAGGTAGTAATCGTGCGATGGAGTGACTCCGTTTGTCATGACTGGAGAGACCGCGTGCACGAGCACGCCCGCAAGAGTGAGACCTGAAGATAGGATCGACCACGAATATCGTTAGTCATACCTTGGTATAGCAAAACACATATATCCAACGGCTTACGTGTATGGTGTAAGCCCCGAGCTTTCGTCCAGCTATGTATGTGTATATATATTTATCACCTTCCCGCATAGCGAGTATAACATGGAAGGACCACGTACCTGCTAGCGAGCTTGTGCACTCACGTGCCATAAGGGTTTGTATTGCCACCCCCGAGCCAACTCGGCCTCCGTAGCTATATGGCCCGTATAATGCAGAGCCAGAACTATAAATTTGGCAAATATCGTTATCGGTATTCGACTCTCCGGCATTTGGAAAACGCTTTCACCTCATTTGGTCGATTCGCATTTATGATTTAGGATCCACGAGGACAGAGAAAGGACGCTGGAGGGAGAACAAAATTCTCCGATGTATTGGAGCTCACGTATCAGCTGGTGTGTTTGGTTCGAACGGTTCCGAGTCACAAACTCATGCTGACTCGAGTGAACCGAATGCTGCGGGGGTTGATAGTCACGCGGATGCTTCTTCAAATGTAGAACCGTATCTGGCTCATGGTCTCTCTTGGTGATCGTGGTGACACAGAGCCTGGATATTCAGCAGGTGCTACCGCTCTATTTGAATTCGACCCGGGTGTATCGGGCGTGACACACAGATACACACATGAACACACGCGCATTACATATACAAGCGTTTTGGGTACGTCAGGTCACGGATTTCAACCCGAAAAGCCGAGAAGGACGCACGTATGGTTGTGTACGTGATCATAATTACCGGGCAGAACGCATCGCCAGATTCTGTTGCAGTCCGCCGAGTATCCTACATCGACGCGTGGAAATGCAACCTTCGGAAATGTAAACGGCAATACGTAAGAGAAGCTCGTTCCGTCGATAAATCGTCATACGGGAGATTCATTCGACGTGTGTATAGGTATATAAATACCTCGGTCGGTCCGAAACGAAATAGCCGTAGGTCCATTCATGCGTCGTCCAGTCGTCATGAAACAGTAATGAGGCCGCTGCCGCCGTGCAACGATTACTGAATGTTTCGAATGTATTGCGTCTAGTCTTGCGTAATGGTGCACGGTTGTATTTTCCCAGAGAATGAGTTCTCCATTACGAACGAACGAATTTTTTATTGTCCGTATGGGAATTAATCATTTTATACACAAAATATTCAGTTTTTTGCATTGCTGTTCTTTTCAGTACACAATATGCACAATTTTGTTACAGTTATTATCCACCTTAAATTTATATTACTTATATTATTTTAGATCAATTTTGTTTTATATTTAGGACGTTCGTGACGTCCGAATAAAGCGAGATTTAACTGTAGCCACGAAAGGTAGTTAGGGAACCGGG
Source organism: Sussaba pulchella (assembly GCA_963971145.1). Lineage (NCBI taxonomy): Eukaryota > Metazoa > Arthropoda > Insecta > Hymenoptera > Ichneumonidae > Sussaba > Sussaba pulchella. The sequence goes on from OZ020166.1 coordinate 20,649,656, forward strand.
TACACGTGTTGAAGGTGGCACCGTGTGACTTCATATATATGTATACCGCGGTCGAACACTTGTATACAAGCGCAACCAGAAAACGTTCGTTAACGTGTGCCCTGAAAGCCGAGGGTGAGGGACGTGGGGGAGCAGAGGACGAAGCGAATGAGGAAAATAGAGAAGCCAAAACGTTAAAACGACTAATGCCGTTAGTCGCTTCGAAGTCCGTGGTTGAAGCGAACCGCGTCCGTTCCCCTCGTGTTTCACGTTGCTTTCTATATATACCGAAGAGCCATAAAGGGTTTAGTCTCTGGAATTGGCGAAGACGCCGGAGCTGGAAAAAGTGAGGGAGAAAGACTGCACGTAGGACGTGAAAACAGGCATGCCCGTCCCCATACACAGTGTGAAGGCAAAGAAGAGTGCGAGTGATGTAGACAGATAGAAAGTAAAAGAAAGATGCGGTGACGACGTGTCAGGCACAATAAACGACTTCGTGACGAGAGCAATAGTAGCAAAAGCAGCAGGTTCAACCTATTTCGCATGACGTGTATACTCTCTCTCTCTTTTTCTCTGTCTTTCGCTTTCTCGATCTCGTTTAATGCGCTTCCCCCGCGGGCCTTTGGCACATTTCGTTCTCTATTGGTTCCGCGCTTCGACTCGACGATTTCTTTTATCTTTGGATTCTCTTCGCATTTCGAAACAAGCTTCATGAACTGCGTTAACGATCACGCGGTTACCTGGAGAGCACACAATACACGTACGTTACCGAAGTCGGAGCCGCTCTATCTGCACGACCGACCGCGCTAGCTTTCCCGCACACACGAACCCTCTGGATCTTTTCTCGCGATGGGGATTCGACCAGGCTTGAGGGGGGGGGCATTTGTATGCACGTGATTCAGCCGATTTCAACGAGCCGTGCATCCGCTGCCTCCGGCTCTCTTTGACGGCAAGCGATATCTACTTTTGCGTCTATTGCCTTCGGGGCTGACCTCTCTTTTGTGCGACACACGTTATCCCGTCGCCAATGTATATCCTTCGACTCTCGGAAAAGACCTTTTTCGATAGAAGCTACGTGGCACCACCAGCTTCTTCCGCTCTTTTTCGTTACGAAATCCGCATCGACTTCTTTATTCGTCCGACGGTTCGTGCGTTTTATTCGTTGGCTTTTTGAACGTCCGCGCATTTCCTTGACCTTGGTGCTCTATGTAAATCTTTATACGGTCGAAGGATCGAACCGATCGTTCATTGAAATCTCGAGTTTTTGAGTGTCGACGACGAGAAAAATTTATCTCTCGAGCGGGATCTCACTGTCACCGAAAGCAAAAGTACATTTGGTTAATTTTGTTATTTTGTTTTGTGATTATCGTATTTACTCGTCTATCTTGATATCACCCGTTGACAAAAAAAACTTTTTTGTTTCGCAACTTTTTCATACGTCACTATAATTATATCGAGACAAACAAAAAATGGATATTGGATTTTAATGCATAAACGATTACGATTTTGTAACCGTCCGGAAAACTTCGTTTGCAACCTGTTTTTGTGAAATTGTGCAATAAACGGACGGTTGCCACTTTAATTAAACCAACTCGATAGTCGCCCGGTTAAATTGAATTACACGAACGCGAACCATCGAATTGTATCCGGTACAAAGGAATCACCGTGGTAAATTGATTGGGTTTTTGGTTTTTTTTTATTACTTCTTTCGGCTCGCTCCACTTACTGACAATTCTCGACGCCCAAAACACTCCTTCCCCAACTAAATACGTATTGGAAATCGATGAGGGGCCATTGATTGACTCTCGTAAAAAAGGAAAAAAAATGGTTGGAAATTACACATTTGACAAGGTTTGCTTCGGCCACTATTTTTGTCTCTAGCTTCGATTGAATAAAGGCAGAGAAGGTTTGGAGAGTTGCAGCATTGTCACTTACACCCTTGGCTTCGATGGTACACGTAGCTTCGATCGATTCGGCTTTAACCGATGTCACGGTTCAATTACCGATCGACGCATAATATTCTGCAGCCAATGTAGGGACACTCCTCTATTCGTGGCGGCGGGAGGGGGGGGGGAGTAGCCGGGGCTAGAGTCCACAGGCCGTCTGGGGAACATAGTGCCCTATAAGACCGAGTTAGCCAAGCGGGAACAGAGCTGAGAGCGAGGGAGACAACGAAGACAAGGCACAGTGAAACGAAGGGAGACAGGCACAATAGAGGGTGGGATGAGGAGAGAGAGAGACAGAGACAGAGTTATGGGATGCGAGGATTAACGCAAGTGATGTTGGCACACCTGCTCGCCCTATGGGTTCGAGCGTGTTCTCGGTGTTTGTCGTGTGCACACAAAGCCCGAGCGTGTGTGTGTCGGAGAGAGATAGAGCAAAAGAGGACATCGAGGGTGGGCGCGGGAAAACGGGGCGATCTATACGTGTGCGAGCGACTCGATGTTCGCGCGGGGGTGTTTGTGTGAGGAAGAGGGTTGACTGCTCGCCGGAGTGCAAGCAGAATTAAGGGGTGGAAGAGAGAATGATAGAAAGATAGAAAGAGGCAGAACGATTGTGAGCATGCGTTCAGCCTAGGTACAACGACGGTGTGAGCGGTCGGGAGCGGAGATAGGCGGCGAGGCCGGGGGACGAAAGTACCGTGGAATGCTCCGGCACGCCGGTTTTCATCCGCGCGCTCGGGCCACCCCACACCTTTAAAATAATATTTTACCGGGATTATCGCCGAATGGAAATGGTAAAACAGCTTACGCTTCGCACTTGAACGGCCAATGGTATTATGCAAACCGAGCGGGGCTTTCTCTCACCCTTTGCGCAATATATATGCGTATATATATGTATATATATATATTCTTTTCATTGTACATTACCATCGCCACTTCAGTGCAGACGTACACACATTGTTTATCTCTCGCCCCACACCAACTAAGTCTCTCGCACATACGCCATGGCAAATCATCCCCAACATCCCTCCGAGTTCCGGTCTCTGCCCCGCGCACTTATACATATGGCGGAATAGCGAGGTTGTGTTCTCCGTCGTCGAACAAGCCTGCCGCGCCATTTTGATCAACCCGCTCGGCGAGAGACGAGGCCCTGCACCGCGCTTTTTACGACCCTCCCGGTACGTGTGCTCGTTAGAAATAATCACAGTTGTGAAAAACAAAAAACTTTACCGGAGGGAAGAAATGGATGAAGGTTCGAGAAGGTGTGTATGGAGGGACGAAGAAAAGAATTCTTCTCCGACGGAGTAATATCGATGCATCCATGGTTACGAGACTGAGGGAGGGTCGGTTGAGTAACCACGGCTATGTCGCATCGCTTCCGTGCTTTTGAAATGATTCTTAGGTACTCAGCTGCGCAGGGTGCAGCACAAACCCTGAATTTTTCGTGCAAAAAAGAAATGTATTTTTCATATCCCGTCGTTGAAATGCAAGTGACGAGTCGTGCTTCAGCCATGAGGTTCGACATTCGATGACGATGAGTTGTACGATGTTATTTCGCTTAATGGTCCCTTCTGTTTGTTAAATAGATTTTCCGAAACCTCATCCGTGTCAAATAGGGCAATGGTGTATGATGCATCGTACCAAATCCGGACTTTGGTAGTTCCCAAGTTTCCGATTGTAAGTTCCTCGACTCGACAACGCGATCTACGACGAATCTCGAGCTACTAGGACGAAACAAGGGATGCAAGTAGGAGGAGAACAGATGCTCGATGTAATTCGGCTAAGCATTCCGAGCATTCGCGAATCCGACTGAGTGCTCTCTCAGACCGTAAGGTACGTCGTCGCGTAGTTACGTACGTTGAGGACGCTGTCGAGAGGAAACATCATGGTTCAACGGTGAAGACTCTAATGACGTTTGGGGACAGCGTCAAAGACAACGGAAACGACGTCACGGGACGCCTTCTCCACTGCTGATAATACTAGAATGTCCCGTGAGAAACTCGATCTGAACTCTGTAATCCCTTTGCACTGTCTTCGGTAGGTGCCCTCTTACACAACCTAATCTCTTCTGCCTTGCTATCCGCCCTCAGATCTCCCATCCTTTCCACGGCTCTACGATTCTTGAGGTTTCACGGGAACCGACTAGGATGCTCGACGAAATCTCATTATGGAACCAATGTGTATGGAGGATCATCCATTCGCGCAACCTCTCAAGGAGGATCTTCGAGAGAGTCTTGTGACGTCTTTCGAGCCAATTTTACATCCACCAAAATTGATATATACGTATATTTCACTGACGTTGAGAGAACATCGCGAAGCTAACCGGGAGTCGAAGAATATCTACCCTGCTATTAATTTATGTTTTTGCGTGACCTAACCGTGGTAAAACCGAGCTTAACTTCCTGGATGGACGGACGAAAAGTATTTAGTACCAGTAAGTCGGTCAGTTCTCAGTTTGCTCCAATCGTTCCAACTAAACAACCCCATTGGTTCTTTGCAAATTTGCCACAGTGGTTTCCAAGATGTTGTGCAAACTTATCCAAGAATCTAAATCAACCATAGCTTTTGGTGACTGTAATTCGTCACCCTGTTGTTAATTCTTCTTCATCAACGCTCCGGTTGTCTCAAAATTTCCCTGCAAAGTTCTCAATTCGCCGCCTCGTCGATTGAAGTGATTGGCGGTACTTCTCTCACCGTCGGTTCTCTCTCATTGTCCAAGACGTTGACGCGTCAGGCGTTTCCACGAATACGACGAAACTCACGTGTCTCGGATAACACACCGGTGTATCTCGAAGCCCTCTCGGGCTACGTACGTAGCTCGTGTCCTCCGGGCTTGCGAACGGGAGACAACCGAGATATCCTATCGCGGACGTCGACGACGTCGTGAGGCCTTACGGTGTCGCCGGCTCTTATCCCGGCTTAAGAGGCTCTTCGGATGCCTCCTGCGGAGCTTCGCGAGCTCGGCTAATCGTGCGACCGTATGGGAAGACGACGGCAGACACGACGTCGTTGCTACGAGGATTCTTGCGAAACTTTTTCGCCCTTCGAAGACGGATCATGGGTGTCGGATCACCGAGATTTTCGTTTGCGTTGATTTTTTGATGTTATAGTAATTTTAAGACGTCCCTAGATTCGTCCACAATTTATCATGATCGGATAATTGAAAATGGATTATTATTTTCTCGCAAGAATGTTTGTGGTAGCTCAAATACTTGTCCGTCTTCATCCAATCCAAACTCGTAACCCTCACCTAACATTCATTCATTCATCGAAGATTGAACATCGACCACAATTAGCCTTCGACACTCTATCCCAATCGAGCATAATCCTCCGGGGGTCTCAGATGCCATACGCATTAAAGATCGACGAGCTCACAAATACACGTGAATAGCATAGTATTATGTTTATACCGGTACACATACATATTATTCGGTAACATCGGCCAGCAAGGGAAGACCAGCTGACGGTCCGTCGAGCCCGGGGAAGCGTATAGCGGCACACGGCGCGTCTCCGACGAATACCCGACACCCCGGTGGAATTACAACCAGCGATGGACGACCGCACACATCCTGCCGCGCGGCAAATATTGATTTTGCTACGTGGAATACGACAATGATTTGTCACCGACGTGCTGGCTCTTCAACATCTCTCGTCTTTGTTCCTCTCTCTCGCTCTTGCTGGCATCTACAGCCCGTCGTGTGTGCCGCGCGCTATGCACCGAGCACCGTAGACCCGACAAACCGATGACACACTGTACAGCGGAATGGAAGAGACCGTGCGTGAGACCGACGGATGAGCTGTATGGGAGAAGCGATAGCTTCTATGGAACGATGAGGATCCCGCCAACAGGAGGGAACAGGACGAGACGCTGCTGCTGCTCCTGCTGTTGCCGCCGCTGCTGCCGCATCCACGATACGTGAGATTGACCGAGACACACGGAGATATTGGGGACTCTGAATTGCCTCCTCGCTCTGTTTGCACTTCGAGAAAACCACGAGCTCGCTCCATTGCGTGACTTCGCATACGTATAGCTTATTCCTAACTACAGATATATACATACAGTTGGATAGTACCTCACCGAATAAACATAAATCCCGCTTAATGCCCTGTCGGACGATCCTGGGCGAGTATATATTTGGAGTCTTCACACGCGTTTTTAGAAATTCTTGTCACCTGTATTATTCTACTTTTCTTCTGTGTGGGTGCCGGTCGTCGTTTGCTCGCAGCCGCACCGCAACCAACCGAATGTACTCGAATATTACTGGGGCGTCATAGAACTTGCCGCCTTCGTATTTTCTTAACGCAGAAACCCCAACGTCCCGTCATGATCTATCCATTTCCGTGAAAGAAAAAAAAATTGAAATGTATTTATCAATAATTTCTTTTTTATGTTGTTGCTGATTTAACACCTGATTCATAAATCTACGCCACATTCCTGTCCTACTCGTCTCTCTTTCGATCGACGCGTAATAATATTTTAATCATATATGGTCACACACGTGCCACATCAATTAAATTCCGTGTTTAATGATCCAATTAAAATTACTCCAACGACGAATCACGAACCTTTTTTTTTTTTGGTGACGCTGCAAAAAGTAGTTGATTGATCAATCGTAAATCAATTGTTTTTTTTTTCTTTCTCATTGAATTCGTCTTCGGTCGAACCTATCGCGTAGTGAAAGAATGAGCCATGGTTCGTAAAAGGGATCGATAATGAAGGTTTTTTTGTTTTCGGCATCGTTCCGAAATCTCATCTCCCACGAGGCTGGGGCGCGTTGTCCGAGCGCGGTCCAAGGACCTCTATCGCTGGGCCATCGAGCGTGTCGTCTGGGCTCTCTCGGCCCGTCGCCCTCCGGTCGAACCAGTTCTTCGACCATTCGATCCTCGATCACGCCCGGCGACCGCACAGCATATACAGATATATATTATACGTACACAACTCTCCGCAGCGTCTCCGTGTCGATAATCTCCGAGCAACGGCCGCCTTAACGGCCCGGGCTACAGTCAACTCTGCATCCTCCGGGTCCGGTGGCTCACCTTCGTCGCATTCCAACGTCGCACCTACGCTCGCGCGAATCGGACGACGCTACGCCAGTCCCTCTCATTCACGCGACCATCGTGCCAGCTTCCACGGTTATACAACACGGCTTGCACGTTGTATGTCTATAGTTTGTTGTTCGGTGTATACCTGGAGGCTGTGATACGCGTGAACACGGATTCAAACGATTCGTCGCGGCGATTATTCGACGCCCCAGGAACCACGGTTTCACGTACAGACAACGTCCAACTCGTACGTTCGTCAAGGCCTTCCCTCAAATGGTCGACGGTTAGGTTCGGTCACCGAACAAAATAAAAAAGGATTTTACGCAAGATTATTTTTCCATTCCGCGGGATGTTATTCGTCGTTTTATCGATGTTGAGCCGGATATCGTGGTAAAATTGGGGGAAAATTCGTGGGTGTTCACGATCGTTCGTTCGTGAGAGAATTTTAACAGTCGAATCACAGTTGCCTGAGGTCCTTGAATTATAATTTTATATTTTTCACTCTTCCTCTTTCTTACTCTGAAGAGAAATCTCGGTTCAATTCCATTGCCGTCTTAAAATTGTTAAAACTTTTCAAAACTCCATGTCCACGACGAATCTTGAACGTTCTCAAGCGGATTTTGGTACAAGCACACTTGCTAAAATTAGTTTTCATCTTTCTGAGGTTTCTGTACGTGCGTGTATCGCCATAAACTCTCGTGGGCAATGTTCGAACGTGGTTCCCGCTTCCCGATTAGCATCATACGGTCGTAAATTCTTCGGGAAAGCAAAGAGAGTAGCGAACGGTGGTTGCGCGATCGCGCGCGCGCCCAGCGCAGCGCTTGCCGTGGAACGTTGTACCGCGTGGATTTTTACGAGACACGCGGGTTTACACACACGGACCGGGATCCGAATGTGCGGATTCGCCGCTCGTTGTACGGAGAAAGAGTGTTGTAACGCAGTGTTTGAGTGATACTATGCTTCGGCGAGACAGCGCAAACATGCGACGACGTGTGCGACAGCCACGAGTCCCGGGAAATAAACTCGAAATAACTGAAAACGCTGTTTAAAATACGAAAAATCCCGACAATGTATTTTGTTTTATTTATCATCCTTTATTCTATTATATTTTATTTCGTATTATCATTATTATTTATGTATTTCATTTCAATATTTATTGTGTTTATTATTTGGTATTTTTATTTTATTTACCATCGCAAAAAAATCCCCATTTATCTCAAATGCTCAGCTAAATACAATTTTCCACTGTCCGATATTGCATCATGACATATATTCCAATGACAATAATAACCATATTGTTTTTTCTTCTGTTGTTTCAGGTAAGTCCATTGGATTTCGTTTCAACGCAATCCTGTAAATTAGGCTGTCAGAGTTATACCAAACGCTTCGAGTGAGTACAAACGTACATCGAAAACATATACATGCGCTATAAAATGCCGACACTGACGTCTGACGTAGGATAGACGAGGCAAGGTTGTGGGCGTTGCATTTTTTCCTACGCTTCCCTCTAAAATCTACAATGTAAACGCCACTGCGTCGAAAGAAGAGTTGAAACATAAATAAAAACAAGCAACGGGTTGTCGGTGCCACGCGACCATCCAAGTCATCCTTAAGGCTACACTTGAGAAATTTTACATCGTATTACTCAACTTCATTCGTTGGGGCAAACGATTTTACACAATTTATGATCAAAGAGTCAAGAATCTGGCTGTGAGGAGATATAAAATGCAGAATAATGGCGGTCGAGTATCGGAGATTGGATACAAGAATGATGAAGAACGAAAAACGTTGGTGATTCAAAGTCGTTCATGTCGAATAACTCCGGACACTCCGATGGCCTCTGTTGCCTCGTCGAGCGCCCAGCGCCTCTTTCGTGCATTCCGTAACTTACGTTATATTCTCACGAGAACGACCAATTTGCAGCCTCTCGTTGTAGTAAATTCCGACATTCTAGTGCGGCATATATTTACTGTACGACGTGTAACATGTATACATGTACGCGTGCTCGACCGTACAGCCGCCACTCGATAAGGCAGTTTCTATGTTAATCGATTCGCTTATTATACTCGTAACCCGTGTCGCTGGCTCTTCATTCCATGATTCGAACGTCGACGTGGAGCAATATCGTTGCGTCTCGACGGACTCGTCGTCGCCGTCGTCTTCGTCGTTGTCGCGACAACGTCTTTTGGTCGCGTTTGCCCAATCGTTTCGATCTTGCGGATATTCAACACGAATTGTTTGGAAACACCGACGGCAACAAACTCGATATATACGAAATTATCATGAGCCCTCTACACTTGAATTTACAAAAAAAATTAGTCACTTCACTTGTAAAAATGAATTTGCCTGATTCGAGGATTAATGGAGATTGTATGTTGGGGAAAAAGACTTTTCAGGAACGTACTGCAGTCTGCGATGTGTCGTAAGTGTAGATACTTTTATCCGTTGGTATATCGATTATTTCGCCTTTTTTTTTTTTGCAAGTTTCTCACGTCTCGTCGCCGCCGAAACGAAATCTCTCAAGGGACTCTCGTGCTTCTCGAAAGTACGCGGAAAACCCTCTGGATTCTCGGGACCTTCTCAAGCTTGCTCCGCGAGTGCTGCCGAGGGCGTTACGTGCGGGTTTCTTTTACAGTATGAATGTGTGTCGAGACCGTTGGTGGAATATCACGAAAGAAGAGAAAAAAAACGAAAAACGAAGGAGAACGCGAAATAAAGACTCGACGTAAAAATAAAGAACGGAAATTCACAGGTACAGGAGCAGAAATGGAGAAAAAGTGGGCGAGTATATAAGTTGACAAGTGTGCCCCAGTATTTCCGGCACTGTCGTTTACCGAATACCTCTGCGCTCTCTGAGTGACTTTCGTCGTACCCGCAAATGTGCACAATGCTCTCAATCTCCCTCTCTCTCCTCCTTTCATTCCATTCTTCTTTTCCTTCTTTTTTTTTGTTCGCGCACCCTTAAGGAATAAACTGATGTCACGACGCGGTTATTTCTGGAGAACTTCGGAGTACTATAAAGCCGTTGTTGACCCGGTCGTTGCGACTCTTGTCGGAACAACAAACCGTGCGCTTTCAATGTCATTCACAAAATAACTATTTTTCTATTTTTCCTGAAAATATTCGTGACTTTTAATTACAACTCGATGAAATTTACGAGAATTCAATGGCGAACATTTAAAAAATCTTAAAATCACAATCTCCCGTACTTCATGGACCAACTCAGCCTGACTTAATAACGGTGACGACTAAAAATTTCGAATCAGCGATCCTACGGTAATTAACCGTAAACATATGGCGCCGAACCAAAAGCCACGAATACGGAAATGCCTTCACCTGTGCTTCACCCCCTTGCGAAAAATTCAAACAATAATATTATAACCCTGGCACATGCTGCGCCGCAACGGTTACGGTGGTGGTGGTGCACCGGGTGAAACGAAGCTGACGTGACGCGCGTGGCGCGCTACCGGAATTGAGAGAGAGTGAATTAGGGCGTGGCAGAACAAATTAGCCGGAGCCTCGGTATATTCACGTAGGTTATAACCATCCGACGTTCTATCGTCCGACATGCTCTCAACGTTTTGTCCCAATTTTCGGGGGAGTCCCGCAATGCCCGGTAATTATGACTCACGCACCCGTCGTTGTATTACCGATGCGTGCAAACGAGCGAGAGGGAGTATACTACAACGTAGACCTAGAACTAGAATTTAAATCTTAACATATCATAATTCTTTTGAATTATGGTACATATTGATTGATTTCAATTTATTATCATAATTACAAATTATTCAATTATGTTATATAATTCTTTTAAAATCGATTTCCGATCCTGGAATGATATTGTGGGATTCTGATGGAATTTAAAAAATTCGACTAGAATTTTTATATCTTATTTGATATATTATGTACCTATAGATATGTATAACCTAGAGGGTTCGGCATTTTATTCAATATTACTTCGTCGCGTGTTCTATGCACTTTCGCAAAACTTACCCGCGTACCTCGCTCAACGCTTTTGCTGTAAATTGGCGGGGTAGTTAAAGCGCATGTGGAGAAACCGCGTACCACGTAGACGTATCATGCAACTGCGGAGCACCATTGCGGCACTTCCCGCTCGCGCGCATTGTGGCAGTTTGTCATTATCACGGTCCGGGATTATCATCATCAGACCGGCGTCAGCTTTGCCGTGGACTTCGGGGTTGAAGCTCTCACGAGGACTTGCGTTGCCACTCCTGCCACCGCGACGCGCATCTAACCGGAGGAGCCACTCGCGAAACCTTCTCGATCATCCCTTTTTCCCGGGTTAAACCTGTATATCTGTATTTTTTCTGGTACTCTCCCTCTTGTTGAATTACTTTTTCTTTTTTTTTGCTTTCTCTCTCTCTCTCTCTCTCTCTCTCTCTCTCTCTCTCTCTCTCTCTCTCTCTCTCTCTGTCTGTCTCTTTTTCGTTCTGTATTGTACGTTTCGCCGACGAAGCGAAGACCCATTTATCGACTCGCGTTACGCCACGTCGAGTTTTTTCTGTATATCCCTTTCCCTTCCTTCTTAATTCTTTTTTTCTTCATGTCTCCGCCCTTTCACGTCCTCCCATTACTTCGTGTTCAGCAAGTTTGACACCCCAAGAAGAGTCTCGTGTCCCGGAGCTCTCTACCTCATCGTCTCGAAACGAGCGGAAAAAAAATCCTCTGAAAGCATTTTGAAGTGGAATTGGTGTTATCTGCAGTTTGTGCCGTTATACCATGCGAGTGAAATTGTCGGCGGAAATTGATGCATGTAGGCCCTGAGGATATTACGATTATTCCATACACTTGCTGGGAATCTTCCTACGATATGTAAAAAGTTGTTTCGGTGTTGTGCTTTCTTCACTTTGTTTTTCAAAAATTATTTTCTTTTAAAAGTAATATTCCGTTGCACGGTACGAGCATGCACAATACGACGATATTATACACCTACACGTATACAACACGACGTAATCGGCGCTGATGAGGGGGTTGCGGCCGAAATTTTTTTTCCCCGCAGCCGTGACGCGACGACTCCGGGGGATCGGATGTGCAACGTCGAACTCAGCTGCCCGCATCCCTCGCTCCGACGAGATCTGACGCCTCCGGGCTTCTGTCTCACGTGCGTTTAACATTTATGCTTCATACGCAACTCTCACGAGCATACAGAGCAACATACATGCAACAATCTCGCGTGTGTAAAAACGACGGTAGCGAATTACGGATGTAAATCTCAACATCGCGAGGCCACGGGATGTTCTCTCGTGTGTGTGTGTGTGTGTGTGTGTATTTGTTTGATTGTTTGTGTGTGCTTTCGTTAGCTGTCCAACCGTTTCGCAAATTTTTGGTCCAACACTTTTATATACGCACAGGCGAGCCGTAACGCGAGTGGCGTGTCAGTCTCGAAATATACTTTAAGCCGGAAATATCGCTGTCCAGTCGTTCTCCGAACTATCCTTTTCAGTAATAAAACGATCAAAATGTTCCATCCAACGGAACCCAAGTGCGAATTGCAATCTGGCTGTGAATGTGGATTCCGCTACGGAAGGATCGGATTCTATCTTTTTTTTGAATATTTTTTTACGACAATGACTGAACGTCGACTATTATTGTTATTATTTTCTTTTTATTTTATGCTTATCCTTCGTTGTTACTGGTATCGGGCGGTTTTTTGGACAATAACGAAGTATGCGAGTGGTAACTCGTTTCCACTTGGTCCGGGTAACGAACCACTTGGTGGTACGACTGCCGGCGTGGAATCGACGTTGATACCGCGTCGGTTGTGGCAGCGACAGGCACACATACCGTAGCCGACGGCAACGGCACGAGGGGGTCGTTATGGGGCGTCGGTAGAATAAACGAGAAAAACCGGACTATGAGGGACAATCGACGGTGGTGCGTATGGGGTTCGTCGACGGCGAGTGTTTGGGCGATGTCCGGCAGCCCGCGGCAGCGATATCACCGGTCAAAGGAACGACGAGAGCGTTGGCCGGCTTTTTTTCCGGTTGCTTCTCGAACGGACACGAGCCAGAGAAAAATAAAGTTGCGAATGATGGTGTCGGACGAGTATTAGTCAGCTTGAAGAGTCTCGGGTCACGTATGGACGCCACAGTGTGGATCCACCCGCACGGAAACGAATCAGTCGGAGCAGCAAAAAACCGAGAAATAACATTCCGTGGACTCGCTTAACAGGGTTTTGTCTCGAGGGTTGTCTCCCGAGGGAGATCTTGTAAGAGGTGGCGATGAGTGTGACGATGATCACTTCGGAAAGCTTGGCGATGCCAGTAAGACGGCAGTCGCTCCGAAAAATCTAAATAGAGATGGGTTCTGGAATGGAAGAAAGGTCTGGATAATAAAAAAATGTCCATAGGCAGAAGAAAGATGGGGGTGCCAAGGGGATAAAAGAAAGATGGGAACGAGGGACGATTGATGTCGTAAGAAAAGTATGCCGAAAAATGGTGAGGCGTTGATGATTAGATATAAATATGGAATTTACGTCATTCGTTCCGTGGAATCCTTTCCGACGGCGGCCATTGCCCATAACCTTAGCCATTCGTTTAACTGCTGGGGAAACGAGGTCGAAAATGTTTACCCCTGTCAAGGAGTAGAATATGCATTATTTTTAAAAAATAAACTCAATGCAGTATCGGAACATATGCGGGTTTCTAAAGGTCGTCTTGAGAATGAATAAAATTGTGGAAAAAATCAATATTTCGTAATGAGAACAATACTATCATCGTCGATCGCCAACTATTTTCATTTTGATTAATATTTTTCAAACCAATAGAAAAATAAATAAAAATACGACATTAAGATTTGCATGATATCGGATCATACACATAATTATCGATATTTTATGATGAAATTACGGAGTCCAAGTGCAGCTACGCTAGTCAAGTTCTAGTCCTCAGCATTTACTGGATGACGCATAATATGACTGATTAATATTAGCCGGTAACTGTTATGCCGATCCATTCGGCCCTTTCTCCCGATTATTTGTTACCGATACGGTCCCCTCCAATTGCGACTACCATCAAAATTATGTACGACCCATCGGCCAAACTAGGGTCCGAAGCATCAGCGGAAACATCGATGGGCACTCTTGTTAGTGCGCGAGGGTCAGGCGAGAGTGCTCGATTGGAGCAGACCGCGTGGAACGAGATGGAACGAAATGCAACGTAACGGGTGGCAAAGGGTGGAAGAAAGAGAAGGATGAGAAGTTCAATTGCATATACACCGAATGCTACGTGGCGAGGAAACGCAAGGGATTGGGGCGGCGACGGGAGGCGCAGGAGAGGAGATGGGACGCGGAGGCGCGATATATCCCGCGGGCCGTCCATCGCCGCCATTTATTTTGCTTTCTCGTTACCGTCGACAGGATCAGCGGCACTATAGCCGCGGCAACAGCGCATCCTAACCAGGATACCGACGGCACGGAAACCCACAGTTATATAGGATTCGGGAGTCCACGAGCATTCTCTGATAGATTGAGAGTGAACGCGTTGCTCCATGAAACACGTATCGCATATATATACATGTATACATATATATACACATGGTACATGGACACGTATACGACGTATCCACGTATACGAAAAGACACGGATGAGCGCACAAAAAAAGGAAGAAAACTTCTATCCCATATCCACTCGGACGATTGGCGCTTGGGTAGAACCGGTGGATGCGTCACTGATGGCTCACCGGAAAAAACCAAAAGTGCTCGAGGTAATACGCCCCACTATCCACCGTCGAAATTTATCGCAACGCTGGTGCAATTGATCCTCATAATCCCTTCGAATACGTACACGTATGTGTATATTCCATAAATGAGTGTGTATATACATTAGGGTGTGGTACTTTTTTTTTACATCGAACAACGAAATCGAACATCGAAATTATTTTACGAGGATAAAGCTTGCGTGCAACAGAAGATCCATTACTTTTATATCTTGACCGAAGTTTTTACGATTAAAAAGATCTAATTCGTAATATCGCAGGGGAAATATTACCGGTGCAAATTGGCAATTATGCAATTACTTCGATGAAATCGTTTCGTTCATTATTTTTTCGCTGTGTGTCTCATTCGCGTTGTGGATGGAACACAAAAAACGTGACGGTACCAGCGTAACGATGTCTATCATTGGGAAACGAGATTAGAAAGATCGACTGCACACGTATGTTAAATTTTAAAGCGTGTCCGTTTGATATGGCTGCCGTCGCTACTGCTGCACGAATGTATACGAGACGTGTCGCGGGAGATCGATCGATTAGTCACCGCACGGGCAGGGCTTCGATCGTTTTTCGAGTGCGGTTGCCAAGTATACTCGGCTACCTGCATCGCATATACATATACACATATATTTAATCCGACAAAATACATGATTTCGTGCCACAATGTATCGGCGGAGCTTGCGAGTCACTCTTTCAAAAATTTGTTCACGATCGATTACTGATGTCACGTGTCAACGTCGGTTCCTCGATTGCATTACCGTTTTATTAATTGAGATAGACATATTTTGATCGGCGCTCTCATTGCATCGATAAAACCGGTGAATTGGCGTTCAACGAATGATTAGTCGTTTAACCGGCAATTTTCCTATCGGTCTCTTATCTCACGATGCGTTTGATTGCTTGTTATTCACATTCGAGTATATTTCCCTTTTGTTAATCGCATCGACAAAAGTGAAAAACCCTCGACCTAATTCAATGCAGCCTCCTATAAACAAATAAAAAAAATGGAGATAAATTGTTCGAAAATAAACAAGCATTTTTGACAGCCGAACAATACCACCGAGTGGGTGCAGATAATTGGCGCCTATCAACAATCGTTGCTCGACTCGACAAATGTTTCGCGTCCCGACTTGTTTATCAAGTAATTTGATTATAATGATATCACACACTGCGAAAAGTACAAACGATCATTGATTCTTTTTTGTTTATTTCAATTTTAGTAATATTTTTTAAATACTGCGGTTGGGTATTGTCCGTCGACCTATGTACGTCATCGAGCTGTTGACGACTAAAAGCTCTCAGATGCAGCACGTATTTTCCACTGTCGTATCACTCCGCGTTCCAATTAGGCTAATGTCGTCTTCAGCTAGGTCCGTGGCGGAGTGGCCGATACCCACTCCGAAGGATTCGAAACCGGTAACCCACACACACACACACACAAAGAGAGAGAGAAAGAGAGAGAGACCAACTAACGTGCACTACAACTCTGCGTTGAAACTCGTAGGCAACTTGATTCTCACGCCTGAATGTTTCGTCTCTGTATCACTTCGAAGTTGCCCGGGTATCCCGCCAGGGTGGCAGCGGGGGGTCGACCAGAGACGCTCTCTCTAACTGTTCCGCGTTCAACCGCAAACGTCATTGTGGAAGCCGCGAATCGGCCAACGATACAACTAAACCACGTTAATTGATAATTAGAAAAGTTTGTACTCGACGCTTTCCCGATGTGTTTCACGGTACTCCGCATTCAACGTGGCTTCACAACCTTCGCAACTTGATTCCTATCTCTCCCTCTCTCTCTCTCTCTCGTTCGTCATCGCTCTTAGTTTTCGAGTCGATTTCCTGGTAACCTGACGTTCCTCTTGCCACTCTGATTTTCACAGTGATCGCTTCTCTGACACCTCTAATTAATTTCTCGTCCGGCAATGCATGAGCTTTCCAAGTTTTTGAAGAGTTTCGTTGCTCCTTAAGTTGGGGAACGATGCAATAATGATAATAATCGTACTAATAATAATACTTATTATTATTCTTATTATCATTATTAATTCTAATTCATACATACGGTTCAACAGTTTCGAAAGACATTTTTTGAGTATAAAACCTACGCGAAAAATAATATTCGAGATATCGTTGTGTGCATATCGTGAGCGTTGCAACGTTGCAAAATTTGTTAATCTGCATACGTGAGCAAATGCGATCTCACCTTCCTTGGATATCACTGTGCGCGATGCTTGCAAAATTTCATGTACGTAGGCCTCATGTGATTCGTACGGGCATACAGAGCCAATTTTCTTCGAGCTTACGAAGGAAAAATTGCACGTTCGAATCTTTACAAAGCGAATCGATGAGGATGATAATGTTGGTCGTTTAATTTGCAAGGAGCTGACCGGTTTTGTGGGTGGATCGTGCAGTAATGGCTGAAACTTTCACGTTATGGCCAGACTGTTTTATCTTGGTTCGATATGAAAGAGGGAGGAGGGGGCCGCGCGTATGCTACACATTCAATGTAGTCCTCAGCGCAGCCATTTCTGACCAAATTTTAATTCACAGATTCACCTTCCGGTTGTCGCATTTCGAATTTTCTACTGAATCATTAATTATTAAATTTATCATACATTTTTTCACATTTTCGTTTATTATTCATTTATTTTCATTCAATGATTTATTATTTATTTTTCAATCATATGTACCTACCCAAAAGTTAATTATTGTGAAATGAACAATTATTTGTCCAAGAACGGTAGTTTAATCTCGACATTTATTTGTGCCACATTGAATTTTGTATTTTATCGTTGCCGAGTTGAATTAAATGCACGAATGTGTACCGCTGCTGCACTATATCATTATTGCGTATGGAAATACCTGCCGCTTGGAACGATACAAATCATAGCACAGTGCTCATAGGAACATGAATCTTACATGTATATACGCGGTGACCAAGTTTCCCGTCAACCGCAATGTCAGTTAGCAGTAGTAGCATACAGTTTGCACACCGGTTCCCATCCGGTTTGTGGTTTATCCCCTCATTACTCTCTACGCGTGATTTGTTTGCGGCCCACAAAGTTTCCTAGGCGTCGTCTGTCTCACTCTCTCTCGCCGCATCTTTCCGCAACTTTCCAACTTCCTACAGAACTCCGTTCTCACGATCTCATAGCCCGTTGAAATATTACAAATTCATACGATCGTTTGGAAAAGAGAAAAAAATGTATTCAATTAAATCAGTTCTCGAGTGATCAATGATTCCAAATTAAACGAATAGTTTTAAAAAAATATAATCAATTTAATCAACCCTCGAGCGAGAAGAAAGTTGGAATCAAAAATTCTTGTTGCGCGCAACTGAATTGTGTCAGATAAAAAAATCACTTCAATTCATCCCCCCAATGATCAATAATTCCAAAGCAAACGAATCGTTCGAAAAAACGCGCAATCGATCAAACGAATTTTTAAGTGATAATTAATTGAAGAGCAAAAATTGATAACTGCGGATGAACTACCCATAGCGATGGAAAAAAAGTGCGAGTCATAAATGACTCGTAAAAGAAGATTGATGAGGTTTCTTAGGGATATCGAGCAGACGAATCGATAATCAGGAACGTCGAGAGGGATAGTCATCGCTAGTAAGCACCTATCATCACACTAGGAGTTATATTTATCTATCAGTACCTCGCCAATGGCTTCTTCACCGTTCTCTCGCCCAACTGTCGTGTATCAATTACCAAATTTGCGTAATTACGTTGTGTCAAAGCCCTCCGTTTCGATGGTCCGAGAGATAGGTCCATTGTATAAGGCCCCGAAACGTCAGGTAATGGAAACGTCAGGGAAGATATTCCTAATGAACGACGAGGCGAGAGGTCAGTGGTGGTGTCACCCCCCTTCCCCCTATGTGCCACATGGACATGTAGTTCGTGCTATATCAATCGTTATCCACCGTACATAGCTGAGGGGCGGAGGACGAGGTAGGTACATGCCGCACATGCATGAATAATGGTACATAGGTCAACCATTGGTACCGCGGAGTTGAATAATGGATCGCCATTAGTGTGCCACCGGACATTTATAATTGTCATTTGCAGTCCCGTGAAAATCTCTTATCTCTTCGTCGAGTCCAACGAACAACTTTGTGCTCGTCCTATATACGTTCGCAATAGCGCGAGGGCGCGTTGCGTTTCTGTCAGACTTGAATTGCGACGAGTTCTCATAGAGCCACGTAATGATTTCCGTTTTCGAACGACGCACTGTGTGACGACGACGAAGACGACGAAAAGAGAAGAAAAAGATGGAGAAGAAAAAAAAGAGATATACATGTGTGTACCGATGGGCTCCGGCGATTGTCTCCTTGTGCTTGGGACGCGATGCAGATGGCCTTCTTATATTATTTTCTGCGGTGGTGCGTGCGTGCGTGCGTGTTGGATGCGTGTGACTATCGCGCTGGGTCGCGGCGTGGCTTCCGTTCCCGCAGGTGCCCCTCTGCGATTCCCCAACTTGCGCCGCAGCGCCACAAAAATGCCTCTCGAGACTTATTCTTTCATTGCCCATGTATGTGTGTGTGTGTGTTTGTGTGCGTGGGCCCCGCGCGTCTCCGGGTTTGCTTTGGTGTGCGAATGAACGTTCGTATGGGCCGTGCAACAGAGACGTCAGGTCACGCATCGTTGAAAAAAAACTTGCCGGGCCAATCCTGAACTTGTCTCAACCACGCCATTTTGTTTGGGGAAGTACGCGTAAGTGCGTTTTCGAGTGCGTTATAGGGTCACCCCGAAGAGGCGTGTCCAGCTCCTCCCGGTCTGTATCTGGTTAATTATATATGCGCGCGTCCCTTGCGAAACGAGGTGGGGAATTATGGGCAAACGGGACAAGTGCGAAATCCTTCGGGCGGGAGGGAAGGTGTTTCATGCAAATGGATTTGACGAGACTTCGTTTATTTCTCTACGTTTATTAATTCAAATTCCCGACGAAAGTGCAGGAAATGTATGCATACATACGCGCGGTTGCGGTTCAGCGAGAATGAGAAGGGAAAAAAATCTAGATCGAATGTATAATAGCATAAGTGGTACATAGCGCATAATATTGCGGCTACACACGTGAGTTTGCGCGCACATCGGTATTGCGAGAAGCGCGAGATAAAGAAATACATGACTGCGCGTAATCGGCCGGTTCCACGAAGGTATGAACGTCGAGCAATTGCCGGACAAGAAACTTTGAGGATAATGGAGAATACGGTGGTAGCCGCAAGCATGAACTCGAACCAGACAGACGCAACGGTGGAAAATCCGTTCTCATTCGTGCAAGCCGTAAACTAATCGTCACATCTTTTCCCATTTTTTCGCACACTATCGTCTGACACACGGCTAGACATTATAATCCCTCACGGTTGTTCTCCATCACAAGTATACATGCATTAATTTGCAAAAAGAAAAAAATGATCATGCATCGAGAAATAATTAATAGGATTGTTGTTGCATGTAAGTATAAATGATACTTATTACGATAAAGAAAAATAACAGTTCCAACATTTTTTCAAATATCGAGGCCCGTGTTGTGACTTGAACTGTCTGAATGTGAAATTTCTTGGATCGTCGGCTCATCGTGTTACGTCCTCCGGTAATTATTTTATCGTAACGGCAGCGGTGTTCCACATAGTTGAGATGATATCCGGCTGACTTCAACGACCCTCAACGACTGAGCTATTATCATTCCTACATCCTTTAACCACATTTACTCACCCTATTGTCTTTCTCCCTCCCATCACACCACGGAACACGGTTCTTAAACGACGCGAATTTATTTTTTTCCTCTCTGCGTAAAAACATTCCCCGGCTTGCCTTATGCTCGGACTATTTCGTACATGTACGTACCCCTAAGTACGTATTACAGTTTGCAGTATCCGCGAGGCGAAGGCCGCCGGAACGACGCATTAAAGTATATTTCACCGGTGCACTGGTAGTTTGGCGTGCTGAAAGACCGACTGCGTTTCATGGAGCACCAAGCTCCTCCTAGTAGCACCTATCACAGACGCAACCATACAACGTAATACTCACTGCACTCATATTCGAGAAGGCAAGGTACGAAAGAGTGCGAAGCGGTGGACGCTGTATACATAGATATATTTTTGCCTGCTGTCGTTTTCTCTCCATCCTTCCTGATTCTCGTGCCTCGTTCAACGAGGGCTCGCGCGCTCCCGTCCGAGTCGCATTACCTTACGGCTACCGTGGCTAAATAACCTATTATGCGTTCCCGGGAGTACGAGCGTCCGACAGAACGGGTGCACCTATCTCCGTCTCTCTCATTCCTTGCCAAGTTATACATACCCAAGCCATACACGTTTAAGGTTAGTTTATTTCTTTTGCCAAAACGTGTGTTATGCACTGACTCGGCTCTCATCCCGGTTTTCTGCGCACCTTCGGTACTGGTGCAGTAGCACCGGAGTTACCGCGGTTCGCGGACGATACCGCGCGCTGTACGTTTTCCTACGGCTTTGCAGACCCGCCGACTATTACTCCCTCATTTGCCCAGGCTCATAGAAATGTAATTAAATCCAAGCGAACCGCTACGGAGCTGTATATATATATATCAGGGGGACATCAGACATATATATATATTTCATGCATGGCTCTCGCTCTAGCGCGGCTTTTGCGCTTCTGCTTACGCTGAGCCGCTAGGGCTACATGTACACTATATCATGTTCCGTGTAATACATCCTTCACCGTGGGAAAGAAGATGTGCTGCAGCAATGAGCCAACTTCTGTGCGCAGTGCAAAATATAAATATTTTTTTCTACCGCATGCGTTAATTAGCGACGTATAGTCTAACCGCGTAGCCTTTTTATTTTCTATACCTTACCTCACTGCCCTCCGTCGGAGCGATTGCAGCGAATAATAAGAAGGCTGGACAATTCCCAGTTGATCGCTAACTTTGCAGCTCCGGTGTACCAAAAACCCCAAGAAATTATTGATGGGCCTGCGGCTTCCTTGAGTTCACGAAGATGTACCGAGTGCAGTTGAGTTGGTTATGTGAGCGAGCACCGTTTCGATTAACGTGCAAATGAAATGGAAATTGGTATGATAAACAACCCGTTGTGGTACATATATTCTGTACATACATATAAAAGCGGAGAATATAAATTTTCTTCGGTAATCTCCCGATAAATTATTTATAATCTACGATATACCGCACTGCAGCTATATTGTATATAGTCCCTATGTTTGTCTTTTTTTTCCGGATAAAAATTGAAACCAAATTTTACACGATACTTATATTCATAATCGTGACTGTATCTCTTGAAACTCCATCGCGTAGACTGTTCGAATTTCCTTACTTTTCTCCATTCTTCTATTTTTCCGATTTTTATACCATGAATACTTCAGTACCGCTGTGTATGAAAAAAAAAGGAAAAAATTCTTACCTATATACCATTCTTCGGGCAAGTTACTTTTAACTTTCGGAGTTTATCTTTCTCGCGACTGAGTTCCTTTTTCGTCGTCCGTCCTGTCCTTTCCTTTCCGCCGAGTCGGTGAACCATCCGGGCCAGTCCTCCGTCCAGGGGGTCCGAGGGGCATATACCCAGGGTTGGCTCGTCGTGAAGGGGTATAGTCAGCCCCAACCCCTTTTCACTATCCACTCTGACAGTGCAAGAGGGCTCTGGCTACATTACTTGCTCGTACATCGCCTTTTCGCCGCCGTCCGACATTGAGTCGCCCTCCTCACCCCCTCACCCTACGGTACCAGAGTTTCGACTTTTTGCTGCCGAGAACGTTGCTGCAAGCTATTTCATAGCCCTACCGTCCCTCTCTCTTTCGCTCTTTCTCTATTTCTCCCTTCTCTTTCTCTCCCACGTGCTTTCCTTCCACCCACTCGCCGCTGCTTGGTTCACGAGTGCTCAACGTCGGGCGAGAGAACCCGAGTCAACTTTATACTCGGCGCGTTATGAATACCGTGATTGCGAACGAGGTGAGGGTACCCGTACCCCCGGACAGGGCCGCCGCGACGAGACCGTAACGAAAGTTGGTTCGCTCGGTCATTTTAGAAACCAGGAACTGGGTCGACCCGCGAGAGGGTGGAAGGAGAGCTTGCAGTGTGCCAAAGACCGAGGGCCAGAGAGAGAACGAGGGGTCGGGACGCGCAGAGTGGGCCGGTTCGCTCCGGTGGCTACTGAGCTTGTTCGTCTCTCACAGATATAGCGTGTGCAGAGTCGCGGTGAATGAGCGCGGGGGTGCGGTTCGCTGACTTGTCTCTCGGTCCACTCGGCCAGAGGTGGCTTTCGCGGAGACAAGAAGTGGGCCGAGCGCACCACAGCCGAGGGACACTAGCGAAGGAAATTCATGGCTGTCAAAGGACGTCGGGATTTGCTACGTGCACGAAAACCTGGGCAATCTCGGATGCGGTTCTCATTTCAAGATTCTAAAGGTATAACGGTGACCTAGCGGCAAGTTCATCGCGTATCTCGAATCATCGTTTCACCCACACCGCAGAATCACAGTTTCTTGTTCGAGTTTGGTTTTAATTGTTTCGCAGGAATGTATAATCAAGTTATTGAGTCTCGAAGCGGTCTAATCGTTCTGCTATTTCACGACGAAAACCACGAATTTAATGCAATCAAGCTGCAGACGAAAATGTGGCTCCGATGAACCACAGAAGCAACGTGGTAATTGTTCGATATATATTCCGGCATTTGTATGGTACGTTGGCGTTTGACTTGTCAGGCTGAATCGATCGACGAGAGCTTCGGCAGACAAACGGAGTTGACTTTAGAAGTTTCGATCGTCGATGCAGCTACCGCTGCTGATCCTCAAGTGACTTATTCAACCGATGCATACTCCAAGTCTCTTCATCAATCGCACAGACTGCGTCTTCGGTTTCTCATTCACCTACTTCGTCTTCGTTTCCTTCTAATGCCACCTCATTCACTCCGGACAATTTTCACTCTGCGGATGCCGGAGACTTCGTGCGAGATGCTCCGTGCTTTTTCACAATGACGGATAGCCCGGGCGATTAGCGTCAATCGCGTGGCCCGGTGATATTTGTTCGTTAACCCGGGGAGATCGTTCGTTCGTCGTTGGTGGTGGTGGCAGAGTCACTCGACTCGCCCGAGAAGTAACCATCGGCCAGCGCATACCCAGCACATACAGTTATAGCGACAGAGCACATCAGTGTCGACGAGCACCGACCGACACGACGAGAGCAGAGACTCGTTTCAGGACTCGCGGGCTCTTCTTCCCTAATTGACGTGGCCATTCTTGGCTTTTCTCCTTCTCTTCGTGCTCGTCCGAGTTTCCATTGACTTTTCTTTTTTTCCATGGTCTCTTTCTCGAACTCTTTCCACGTCCTCGCAACCGCCCCGAGAGTTCACCGCGCAACGACACGGACAACCAACGAGTGACGAAGAGCCCCGGCCGTTGTTCCCCTTGTCGCGTCATCCCCTAACGATCCCTTTAAAAATCATCGGGAAACTAAATAATGCCCTCCTCGTCTTGTGGCACACGTCACGTCGAACTGCTACCTACTTTATGGAACGGGAGACATTTTTGTAGTCCGAAAGTTTCGTTGGAATACGTGCGTCGATGAAAATGAACAAAAATTACATCATCTAATGAACTTTGAACTGAAGAAAAATTATGGAAATGATATTTACAATGTTCGGAGTTGTGCGAACGATAGGATCGCTAGTTTATTAACTGTGTGCACAAGTTCGTTACATTGTAATTTTCTTTGTAAAATAATAACAATGACCGGGGCAACCATGAATGGAGTACAAGCTAACAATTTGCGTTTGGCAGTACGTTTGTGAATTCGGCATCAATAATCCATCAGAGAATTATCGAGGTACATTCGTTCCTATAACAGCGCAGGCAATGTTTGATTGTAAATGCTTTCTCGTTCATTTTACCCGTCGGGCTCTCAATTAATGACAGCGTTTATACAGCTGGAGTTCGATCGGGTTTCGAGTGCAAAATTACGGCTTCGCGCAAACTTTACAATGCGATCGTACGCCCCACGCACACACACGCATGGCATCGCTGCCCAACGGTCACTCGATTTTGTAACCCGCTTGGTGCGGCTCGTTTTGTACATATACGCTCGTTCGTTCGGGCGTATTCTACGAATTTGTTTGGCTCATAGTAACGTTTGAGCTCGAACTATGCTGCTGCAACACTAGCAGAACCGTTCGATAGGCGCGAGGGACGCAAGGGGCAGTATATATCGCAGACAACGAGCCGCTTGCTTTGCTATTCGGACAGACGCGCGATAGTGTGGAGAACGAAATCCGTGGCCGTGAATTGCCCGAAGTGAGAATTCACGAGAGTGTCACGCGCGCTACTCGCGCCAAAAGAGTGACAAGAGGTGAGCGATTCACTCATCGCCAGTATAGAATCGTCGAACTAGCGAGCGCGAGGTGATTCGTGGATGGGACCCGGGCCAGGCATCGGGAGGGGGGGGGGGCACGACGAGGGCCGGGGAAGGGCTTGGGAATGATTCGAAACGTCGACTGCGGGGTTTGATGCCGCCGGTGCGGCACGCAATTTGAGAGCAATCGACTGAACGACACGCCGCAAATCAAACCCGTCCGTGGCGTTCCACAGTACACCTCCTCCCAACATTCGCCCGGTGCACAAGCCCGCCACCCCTCACACCTTCTCTTTCATCCCTTTCGTTTCCTACACTACCCCTTGCCCTCGAATCAACACAGCGTTTCATTCTGTTCGAGCTTCAGTGTCCCTTTTCCCATAGCCAACCTCTCTCACCAGAGAGATCCCCAGGCAAACCCTCGGTACCACGTCCTCTCGACCCGAGTTGACGCTTCTCCGCACGGTCGGTCGATTCGAGAGTCGGCCGCCTCTATCGGACAGCTGCTCTCCCATCGATGCATCACCTCCCTTACGCATTACACCGGCGTTACTGTTAATTGAATCGATTGCTTCCAGATTGGCGGATGCTCCGGTAGCCCGTGAAGCGACGGAATCACGATGGGGTACCGGGGTTGAAGCGCGTTGGGTAAACGGTCTAGCGGCTGGTCCTGCAAGAGACGTTCGATCGTCGATCATTGGCATAGCTCCGTCTCTTTCTGAAGAACGTCCTTCGATCGACGTTGGCTGCACCGTCATTGATGGGTGACCAACGACTGTGCCAGCTAACGTGCAAGTACCGTTTGCTCGACGTGCGGAATCAGCCCGAAGGTCCAATCTCTATATAGGTCGTAGCCGTATATACAACTATGGTGCCTCTGTGTTTGGTGTCGCTTGCCGGCTCTCGGTACTCTTGGCTCTGCTATTGCGCCCCGTATAGTCGGGGGTCCGTATAGCCAAGGCCCACGATTCACTTTGTCAACGCCTTGGCCTCTTTGCCCGCCGCTCTCCCAAAGCCCTTCGGAGAATCGAACGGAATCCTCCCGCGGCAAATCCACTTTTCCTCTAACTCCCCCTAGCTTCGGGGAAAACGGTTTTATACGTTGTCCCGCGCGCGGCAGAATCGAGAAACATTTGTACACCAGTCACGCGTCGCGACGGGCGACACGAGAACCTATTGTTTATTGTTCTACGTGTGGCATTCGGTGCCGCGTTTTCAATCGGCTGAGGTGGCTATATTTGTTTACAAAGGATCCGAATGATTTGCAGTTTAGATTGTACACCGATGACTCAGGAAAATCTGTGAGCTTGTGACACTTGATGAACTTCATTTATGATTGCACATTTAAGTTGTTTCCGTTTTTTTATTAATAATTATTTTTTTCGTTTGTTTGCAGATGCTTGGAGCGTAAAATACACAAAGAGCGCGGAAGTGTGGCAAAATGAAGGCTCTAGCGACGTCAATTTCGTTGCTTGTTCTCGTATTGGACATTGTGGCCTGTGTTGAGTGGAAGAACAGTGCCGTGCTGGACAACAACTTCCTGGTTTTGTGGACACCGGGGGAACAAGAGATCACGTTCGAGGTTCAAGTCAAGACCCAAGGATACGTGGGTCTTGGTTTCACGAGGGACGATGGACGAGTCGGCGCAGACATCGTCATCGGTTGGGTCGATAACAACAGTCAGCCTCATCTTCAGGTGAGTCTTCGACAACAAGCTATACGTGACTTTGTTACACGATGACTAAGATGAGAATTCCGATTTTTTTCTTTTTCCGCTTCTTTGATCTCTAAAATAATGACGGGATAATTTAATCTCATATACGGTTGCGATTCGCGATGGAGTTTTTCATAGCCAATGTCAGTAATGAAAATTCTTGAATTGATTTGTCACAAAGCTGATAGAACTCGAGAGGTTCCGACCGAACCGACAGACGATTATGTGGACTGTGAGGGTCATAAGTTCCGGGGGTTTGGGAGCAAAGTTTCGATATATTGCACGTGCTGAAGTCTCGTCACAACTACGTCACCCATACCTTGACGTGCCTTAAAGGCGAAGAGCAGTCCGGTTAATATTCTGGGACTCGGAGAGTACGGTATCGGATTAGCGTTACGCGCCGCAGCTACCGCGTTGTGCCGCCGGTGTTCCGTCGAATATCGTAATGACCGTTCGAGAACACTAATCCAAGGGGGTAGAAGCTACGTAATTATAGTAGTTCGGTGGTTAAGTAACGGGTGTCCCGTTTCGATCGCTCGGACGCGATAGTTATCAATCCTCGAACAACCGAAGTGAGCCTCTGTTGCGCGCGCACCCTGTTATTACGTCTTGTCCATCTCGCTCCTTCGTACTTTACAACAATCAACGTACTTCTCTCGCTATCTCTCTCTTGCTTTCTCTCTCGATCTTGATCTCGATGCCGGACGAGCTTGGATAGTTATTTTCGCACGACATCGACGCACACACTATAAACGACTTTCACGGCTTCTCTTTTCATCCGTGAATTGGTATCATACCATGATTATTTTATCTTCTCCGTAGACAAGGAATTTTTGTATCATCCTGTGGGTATATATACGCATGAAGTATTCATTATTGATTCATTTGATCAAGAAAAATCGATTTAACTCGAGTGAATTGATTCATTGACAAATGAGCTATTTTGATTATTTGATTAGCTCATTTGAGCTCTGAAAGTTTATTTGATTTCTGAAAGAATGTTACTTTTAGTGAGATGATTTATTTAGCAATTTATAAACATATGTATGCATATTGACTTGGCCGAATCACTTAGGAAATCGATAAAACATCAATCTATGATACACCTATTTCATAGCTGACATTGGACGAAAGATCACCCGTGGTCATTAACTTCTTCACAAAAATTCGACCCAAATACTTCATTACGGTCTTTTTCATTTTATCATTATTATTTTTCTGAATACGCTAGTTCCGATATGGCAACTGTTTTTATACATACTGCAATGCATAAAGTATTCAACAGTTGCCGTACCCGTTGAGATGCGAGCAGATTGCAGACGTCGGACAATATACCGGTAGTACGTAGTGCGGGAAGCAAGTATACACAAAGCGATTGATCGATTGGTTCACATGGTACGGGGCTGTGCGGCTTACATTGACTCCAAGCCGGCATACGAAACCGTAACACGGGGTATCGTCCGGGCAGAGGCGGATACACGCGAGTTCGACGAGAATAGCGTATCGTCGAGATATCTGGATTTCTTATATAATAAAAATACAACCGGAATGACGCGAAGCGACGCGATGAATCTGTACAGAAAACCAATCACTCTTTTGTATATTTTTTTTTTTTTCCTCTACTTCCCATGGTTTCCTGCGTCTACATAGCTCACTTCGTTCTGTCATACGTCCAGCTGGATTCTTCGTGCTCTTCCATCTTGTTTGCGTCTTTTATAAAAACGTCGTCGTCGTTCCATCAGCTGCTGCCTTCGTCCAGTGACCACCGAATGCATCCTTCAAATGGATAGAGCTTGTATGTGTGTATGGATTTAGAGTCAGCTTGTACCACTAGAATCCAAAACCTGTGGGCATCCTATCGATAAAATACCCGCAGAGAATGTGCGAGAGAAAGATTCGTCCACGCGGTATCAAACGTAAACGTCGAAAAATACTGCATCTCCATGCATGACCGGAACTGCGTCGGCGTCTCGGTAAAAATCCACAACTCCCGCAACCATTAGCTCACAAATTTGAGACGCCAGAGAGTATAAACGTCGTTCGGTTGGGATAAAAATGATTCCTCCTTTTTTTTTTCTTTCCCAATTCGGCCACCACATCGGTGGTACGAGTACGTGTTCGAGGATCTGGTAGCAGTTGCTGCAAGCTTAGATATATCTCTGTCTGTCTTATTCGGCAGCCAATCTGCCGCTACGGTCCTGTGTTAAACATAGGAACGTACGTCCCCAACGTGGCCGCAATTTTTCCAGTAGAATCGTTCGACCGAGCGGTTGCTGCCGACGTTCCATAATGCATGCCTATCCGACGAGACAGCGACAGCGACGACGATGGCGCTGCACCCGGACCTCCTCGCATACATACAAACATCCAAGGCTTGCTCTGCAATGTGCGCCCTGGCAGTCCGTCTTTCCTTGATCCTTGCTACTCTGTGTCTCATCCGCTATATCTGTCGTTCAGTCCTTTTCGCATTTTTGTCGCTCGTGTTTTTCACCGTCTCTCCCTGCCAACTCCTTCAGTCCCTCATCGTCGTTCTTTCATCGTAACTAGATTCCTTATTTTTCAGTCTTCGATCTCCTTATTCTCGTTTTTTCTTTCTCTTGATTTTTTCTCTTTGTTCTTTCTGTTTATTACCTCCGTGTCTGTTCTCCACGTTCGTCGGCTTGCTACAATCGTGTGCTGGTTGCGCGACGCAGCAGTCACGGCGATCGTTCTCATACCCGCTGTCGTTTCACAGCCACCACGTCGTACCGGCCCGACGAGAGACCGAACGATAGCCAATCGCCGGTGAGGGAGCTTTTTCGTTATGATCGTAATCTTAGAACCAGACCGACAGCAGCAGCAGCCGAAGAAAAAGCCTCGGGCATCTCGACCGGACGGACGAGTGAGGGGACGCTCGCTCTCTCGCACACTTGTAAAACGTCTCTCGTGTGGCACTCACACGTGGAATACCTTCGTCGTCATTTCTCGTCTTTCACGTTTCGCTTACGGGTTATCCAGAGTCTCATGCTTACCCTTAGAGTATGTACAGTAGAGGATCGCATAAGCTTGTGTTCAGAATAGCGGAAATGTATCTCATTTGATTTTGATAAATTCTACTGGTCGAAAACGGTAGTTGTTTCTTATGTTTTATTGTTATCATTATTATAATCAATCATTATTAAGGAACCAAAGAATTTTCGTTTAAATTCTTCCGACCGATTCATGTACGAGACACTCTACTGTAAAACATGAAGTATATCGACAACCATAAAATTTACTCGAATAGTAGCTGATCGAATTAATTATTCGATTCTGACGTTTCATTATTATTATTATTAAACGAAATAATTCTTCGAGAATGCATCTCGATAGATCTTCGTACGGAAGATTGTACTGTATTGTGGCACGTTATACGATCGGCACACGAAAACCGCTCTAACCCGTCCGTAGCTGCACTATATATATTTTATTCGAACCTATATCCGTAGACTTTAATGATCCGCTTCGCTCTCGACTCTTGGTATAACTTTTCGGTAGTAGGTACTTCGGTTAGAGATTCGCGAGTGGCGCCCGAAGGCTTTTCTCCGCACTCGAACGCGAACTCGAACTGTTGAAGGAGACCCTTTAAATTTCCTCCACCTACGAGTGCAAGAAAACGTTTCATTTCCTTTCCCACTCGCTGTACGGGTATTCGATCCTGATCGATGCCTCATTTAGATCTGTATATATATATATATATGTATATTTTTTTTCGATTTATCTTTTCTTATCGGTGTCTCGCTTCCACAGCGCTAGCTCTGCCACGATTATGTTATATATGTATCTGTAGAACATCATCAGGTTCTCCATCATGGCCAAGGTCCGACGTTGTTAAAATCCGAACGGGGGGTAAAATAATCGTGGGAACTACGTCGAACAAATTTATTGTTGCGAAGCGCTTACACGGAACCGTCGGGGAGTCCTCGCGTTCGAAAACTTTTGCGCCTGCAGCATCTTGGACGCCCGCAACTCTTGACCGAGTTAATTTCGCGTTTCTTCGTGCTCCGCCAGCTCACGATCGTCCGTGGACGTTCGCGATCCGAATACTTGACGCAACACAAAAAAAAAAAG
Source organism: Sussaba pulchella (assembly GCA_963971145.1). Classification (NCBI taxonomy): domain Eukaryota; kingdom Metazoa; phylum Arthropoda; class Insecta; order Hymenoptera; family Ichneumonidae; genus Sussaba; species Sussaba pulchella. The sequence continues at coordinate 20,680,490 of OZ020166.1, forward strand.
AACGAAAAAAAAATGAGATTATTCAATAACCGAGTCGTTTCAGGAAAATCGTTTTTCGAGGGTTGGAAATTGAACGTCAAATGGAAATGTAATGGATACGCGAGGAATGATGAAAACATTGCAAGTTAATAAAAATTGGAAGGAAAGTCAGATGTTCGGTGATTTTGCCGGTCGTGGGTTATTCGTTAGGAGATCGCTTGAATTCAAAATATTCCGGTGTTGAAGCTGGGAGGTCGTGCAACAGAATATAATAAAATCATATGAAAAACTGATGGGTGCGGGACGTACGAACGAGAGCAGATTTAATGCGAAAAGCTCATCGGGTGCGCGGATGGAAAAAAACGGAAGAAAAAGAAAACAAATCAAACGAATACTTGATTCTCGCAAGCGTCACAGCGGTATATTATATAATACATCGAGAGTCTGCACCGTGAATTTTTAACCCCGCTGAACGAAATTAAATGAATCTAAAAAAGAAAGAAAAACACCTTTTGCGAGCAGCACATGCGACGTCTCGCACGTAGTTTTGGCTTACGAAAGCTTTCATCTACTCTATATGAAAAAGAACAACCAAGTGGCAACCACGTTGAAATATCAAATAACTCGAGCAACAAGTTTTCGAGGTGAACTCTTTTGCGCTCAAAAAGATACTCGATCGACGATTGAGTGGAAAAGATGAAAATTTATATTTTAAATATTATCTGACAATGTCAACGAGTACTCTCGAGCTTCAAACTTTTATTGATTACGTAAAAGAATAAATAAATGAAAACGCGTCCAAGTTGATATACCAAATGAAAGTTATTAATCGCAGTAGTCCAACGTCCTACATTTTTCCGTGAAACACATAACAAAAAATATCAAATCGTGATCGCTCGGCAATTATCAGAAACAAAGGGAATAATCGATGGAAACGAGTGACAGTTCGTCCGGACACTGTGTACTATAATTTCAATTGCGACAATCGTATCAGCTTTAACCATCCACCTCCACTCCCCCCCCCCCCCTCCCGCCGCCGTTGAAACGTTTTCGTCCGTTACGAAAAATAACCGAAAAACCCTGTTCGGCACACAGGCAACCGCCCCATAGAAATTTCGACAGTTGACTCGCGTCCTTTCACATACACGTGCGAAAAACAAAGCAAATAAGAGAAAAAATACATAGCAGTGAATAGTCAGAATTTTTTTGTCGGTGCGCGGCGAAGAGGGGTCAGGGGTTTGCGGGTCGTGGGATGAAAGAAGAGGAGTGGGGAGCGGGGCGTAAATGTTGTTATGCTCGGACGTACGGGAGTCAACGGTGGAAAACTAGTCTCTGGCCCTTTTTCGTTTTCCCATCCATCCATCGCTGTCCCTCGGCAGCCGTGGTAAAAACCTGACGCCGTTCCACGCGCTGTTTGGACTCGTTTCGCGCAATGGAAATCTGCGGTCCAACGAGCCGTCGGTGAGTGCAACGCATCCCGCGTTCCGCACTAGCTGGATGCACCGGTGAAGAGCGTACGTGCATCGCTCAGGATCCTCTCCGCTCGGCAACCGCGTGGGTGATGAATTTCCGCATTCGAGAGAATTCACAGCGAACTTGAATTTCTTCCTTTTTCTCTCGTTCTCTCTCCGTCGCTTCCCCTGGAAGCTCCCGGAATTTGCGGGAGCACGTGCGTTCACCGGGTACTTAGACCCACGAGATTTCGAATCAACTCTTGTACTCGAAACCATAGGTTCTCTACATTAATCTTGGATCGTGTAATGAGAGAACTGAAACAAACTTTTCCCACACAAATTCATCCAACATCCATTTTACGAGAGTACCGCACAAAGCAAAACGAGCTTCGCATCCGCAACAGCAAACGCCAGCAGTCGCGGGGGTTTAATGCGGAAAATTCATTACATATCTCGCGTATTTCGCCTTACACTCGAATGTTTTTCGCGTGAGATTTAATTCGGTTTACGACCGAGATTTTCTTGTCGCCGGCGTCGCATTTTCGTTCCACCGAGGTTGTTCTCATCCTCAGCATATTTCTCTTAATCCTCCTCCTCGGTTACTCCCAACAACCAAGAGTCGGAAGATGAGAAGGGATAAATGAGGCAAGGGATGAAGGATCCGGTCGGGGGGGGGGGGGGGGGGAGAAGAGGAAGAAGGAAGAGAGAAGGACGCGTGGACGGGTGAAGCGTGCGTCGTCGTGTCTCCCGTCCTGTGGCCATCGTCGGGACGTCCACCCACGGTGACTGTACCACCAAGCGTGCGGTGCGCAGACTCACGAGGGCTTCTCGTTAAGCTCGGTTATATGTTAATGCGAATCTGAGCCCGCGATACATACTGTAATATAAGTGCTCCGCTCTTCCTTGCGCTCATTTTCTTGCTCACTCTCTCTTTCTCTCTCTCTCACTCTCCGTCTCTCTTCCTCTCTCTCTCGGTACCAAGCAACGAGCCAATCTTTTACGTACGTAAGCTACATCGGAGAACAAATACCCGACGAGCACGTACCGAACGAAACATATCTAGCCGCTCCTCTTTGTGCGGGTTGCAATGTGCAATAACCTATACAGGGTTTAATAAACTATATGTAACTGGTGTAGTACGAAGTAACTTACAGAGGTTTCGCACAACCGGCTTGTGTTCTCCATGGCTACTGTTTTCCCTGTAGTTATTCGACACGTGTGGGCGTGTGTGTATATCGGGACACATTCTGAAGGTTCTTTTTTATCGAAACCATATAATAACTTTGTTTTGCGTTCCTGGAAGCTTCGTAACTTGTGTTTTCTGGATAATTCGGAATGGAAACTTTGATGTATGTACGAAAACTTCCGCGAGGGTTTAATGTTACAAAGGCGTTGGTAGCATGTGTCGGCGAAAAGAGGGGTCTCGTAAGAGTGATCCAATGTTTATAGAATAATTTATGATTCAGATATTTTAAGACTGAATTGGCAGGAGATAAAATCATGGGAATCATTGATTTAACTTCCTTTCTTTTTCTTGCTGACTTTATATTTGTATAATCGTATCTACTCATGAAAGTCAGAAAGAAAATGTTCAGCAAGTAGTAACACTGACTTTTGTAATTTTTCTCGTCAAATCCAGCCGTTAATTTTACGGTCCCGGATCTCACATGAAATTACTGCCTCTCACTTTTCGGTAAATTGATTTCTACATAATTGTTTAATTCTCCAAATAAAAGTCCCAAGCAAAATGTTTATGAAGTAAGAGCAATTGCTTCTGTAATTCTCCTTGTGAAATTCGATAATCTAGCATCAAAGTTGATTATTTTTTTGTGTTTATTCTTATTCACCTCGCGAGTAGCTAATGATTGAAATATCAACTCTGTCGAAATTTCCGCAGTGCGGCAACTCGGTTAGTCTCACGCTCGTGCGGCGAAGAATTCCCAGAGCGAAATAGACTACCATCGGGTAGAGGAGCTCACATACACCCGCGTTTCACACGAGGTGTGTAACAGTAGTCGCGGACGAAGCGTGCTCGCGTGAATCTATCCTGAAGGGCCGCGGCGGTGAGTCACGGTTCATTTCACGAGTGAGAAGTCCGTGGCTCGGTCTCGGAACTCGTTCGTCTCGCTTAACTGAGGACGCTCGTCCATAAAGATAATCGTACCCTCCCCCACTCTTCTCTCTTTGCGTCTCTGTCGTGAAACTGCATTTGCGCAGTTAGAATACTCAGCACGAGGGTTGATTCGATCGTTAAAAAGATAAATAATTAAGTAGAGAAACAACTGTACTAGTCATCTTGTTCCAGATTTGCATTTGTTTGTTGCATCCAAACCGTAATTTTTATAATGTCAAGCTGCCAATTTCCGACCTCCCGAGATCGTAATGAATTTCTAATTTCGCAAGATCGTGAAATTTACGGTTTTATAAAATAACTTCGCGTATAACATTACCGGTTTGAAGCACTCTTTAAAATTTACAAGTAGATACACGTCGAGCCATTGAATATCTAAAATTAGTTGCAACGGCGGAAGCGGACGTCGGTCGGGTATCGCGGTTAACAGTATCAGAAGGAATTCTCATCGGAAGCCAGAGTCATACTCCCTAGTCGAGCAAGACTAGACTATCGTATCTTCTTACTTCGGTCCCAATTGCGCTTTTGCTCTTTTTATTTTTCTCATCTCCGTCGTCTGATGCTTTTTCTCTCAGCTTACTTCCTATTCTCGCTACAGCCCCCTTCCCCTCAATACTTATTACGCTTTTCCATGTTCTTTCTATCCTCATTTCATCCCTCTCTATCTTGACTCCCCGTTCGTGTTCTTTTTTCATCTTTTTGTGCCGAATTTTTCTTTTTGCTTTTTGCGCGAAATCACTTTTACGGGATCATAAACCGCGCTAGTCCGCATCGCACTGGAACAACCAGAGCACATTTTACATCCCATTGCTCGACGGCGCGCGTTAGAAATATCTCCGAGGGATTACTTTACCCGACATCCACTACGTCCGGGAAACCAATCTCACTGAAGATAATATTTTAAAAAAATTGAAATAGAAAAATTTGAAAAATAGAAGGCACAATAAAACCATGGTGACGGTAACGAGATGACAGGATGGTCCGCGAATGTGGAGATGGATAAGGTACTCGGTTGATGCTCCGTTGTGCAGGTATATCGCGAATGAGTGAGACGACCGCACGATGGAATGATGGATCGTTTTTTGTTCTTTCTCTTTTTTTTTCTTTTTGCTCGTTCCGTGAATACAGATGGGGCTTCGGTACAGTGGGTATAACTTTGAGGCTTCTCCAGGAGCGTCGATCCCGGAGTAATCTATAGCTACCTGGTTTTGGTTGTGTTCGTTGGTCCGTTTTGGGCCGTTGCTACTCCGTCGGGGCTTCTGGTTCTCTAACCCGCTACCTTTCTCCGTCTCTGCTTCACGATGACGAACCGATGGACGTTTCCGATATCGTCGAAGCTCTTATACGCTTGGGCGTGAACGCGTTTCGATCTGTTGGGACTGCGGCTATTGCGAGTCTTGAATTCATTGGGTCGAGACCGGCGGCTCCGACCCGGTTATTTTCGACGTCGAGAACCGCGTGAAAAGCGAACGCGAAAGAAGCAAAATAAAAGTGTGAAACGAGTGAGAAGTTTACAACGAAGAGAAAAATCCATAGAGTGTCGTTGAAGGTGGGTAAAAGTTTTCGAAGTTGAGAAGCCGCAGCGGGTGAATCACTGATTCGTATCAGTCGTTTTCCCGCCTCGCCGGCCCCTCTCAACGTTTTCCAGAACGTAGATCACTCCGTTGGAAGCCTTTTATACGGTTAAGGAATAATCAAAGAGCGCAGTGCTGCCTCCTGACCAAATAATTTAGCTTGTTAGTCGGATGCGTGACGAAGCAGATCGTTTAGCTTCGACAAAAGAGATCCGAATGAAAATCGGGCCTCAAGAGACTGTGCGAGAATCCCGAGCGAACGTGCAACGGTCGGGATCAAGGCGGTTTCGAATTACTTCCATCTTAACGGTCACGGCACCTGCACTGCACATTGGAAAGTTTTGTCACATTGATGTAATAAAATGGAATACGTCGGAATCGTGGGAGAAAAAATGGACGGTCGAACGAACAAGTCAGTTGTAAATCAACACAGTCCCGTCGTGTTTGTTAAATCCATGGGCACATACCCTGTTCCTGTCTCACTTTCTCTCTCTTTCTCTCAACTAAATTTCATGCCACTTTGGAAATTCCGTGAAGTACAGTATCTCATGATCAAGTTGTCAGAGAAATAACGTACCTTTTCCCTTGTCTTATAAATATAAATTGATTTTTTATTTTTATGTCGTGGCTTTTGTGATCTTCCGCATTCTAGTGCACTAATAAACAATATCGAACAATCTATCTTTCTCTCTCGAACCGCCATCTCTCATCCTCGCTTTTATTCCGCGCTTCCGTTCGAGCTCAACCCTTCCGCCATTCTCCGCTCACCCGGACGGCACAACAGATTTATCGTGGTGGATAACGCTGATTTGATCGTAAATCGAGGACCGTAAAATCGTATTTATGCGTGTCGCGCGCGTTACACCCCCCCCCCCCCCTCCCCCGCTCTCGCTGTCGGATGAAACCCGCACGAACGAGGGACCGAGACAACAGTTTACAGAGTGCGTAGGCGGAACTCTATCGTCGAACCGACGACGAAACGGACATACGTCACTCGCATATCTTTGCAACCCTCGACGGTCTCGTGACACGGAGTTACATTTCGATATTTCGTTGTTACGTTATCGACAGACGATAACGCAATAGCCGTAGGGACCGTCATCTCTTTCTCTATCGCTCTCTCGACGTGTACAATCCGATGCAACATCTCTACCGTCAAAATCGTGACTCCAACCACCCGTTATTCGATACACACGTAGGCAACCTCGTCATACATACAAAATAGTTCGGCCGCACGAGCCACCGGGCCGCAAAAGCCGATTTATCAATGAGCACGGGCCGTAACCTCTCGTAATGCGGGATGAAGTGATTCCAATACGTCCTACGCCAACAAAATTCTTCTGTTATTTATTTTTTTATTCGCTTTTATTTATTTTTTCATTCCACGCGTTCGAACCAGTGAAAATCGGGCATCGCATTAACAGTGTTACAACAGCTTCCTTGAACATTTTTTTTCACTAATTGAACAAGAAGTGACCCGGAATAACAATACTTTGTTCGAAAAATATTTTTTATATTTTTTTTCTCATACAATAAGTAGATTTAGAATGAAATTCCGACGTCGCACCGTCGCGCGTTTATTACGGACGTTTGACAGGCTGTCATACCGTCTGCGGTACTCACATTCCAACGGTAAAATCCATTTCCCCTGAAAAAAAAAATTATCTCGTCGAGGGTAGAGAGATGTTTGTATTATTTTTCTGGTGGGAAGGATGGAAAACTGGTGGAATCGGAAACGTTGGTGACGTGCGAAAATTCCTCGCGACATCCGCAGTGTGCTGTCTGGCCTTGTTTTCTTTCATCGGGAATTTTCACGTCGAATTTTTCTCTCCGCAAGCATTCGAGAGCGTAGCGAAAGGATCTCGACGACAGGAGAGTGGCTCTTCCAACGTCCTACTGCTTGTGACAGAAGGAATGAAAAAGAAATAAAAATAATATGAATGAAAAGATTTTTTTTTAAATGAAAAATAAAAACAACAACTTGATATCCACTTGGCCGACTCCAAGGAAGGAAGCAAGAGAAAGAGTCTCGTGATTTCTCGATTATCTCTAGGTGTCTCGTGTTTTCCGAGTGCTTCCGCGATGTTAAACGCCAACCTCAAAAACGTTTTGCTCTCACTAAAGCGTCGTTTTTATTTTTAATTTAAAAAAATTTTTTTTTACGATAACTTCATTTCCGGGGACAACCGTCGACAGTGGGTTGAAAAATTCTTGATTCCGTTGGTGTCACTTTCTCCGCCATCATTTTTCATCAAGCAAAAATTAAAACAAGGACCACTTTATTACGTAATTTATTATCACGGAAAGTCAACAGCTTTTGTACGTTTGCTATAACATTTTCATTTGTTCACTGTATTCACGATTTTATTAGAAAAAAAAGTTCTCATCCGACATTCTTATTACCAGCTCCCCCGCGTCGCACTTTTATTGCCCCGACGTGTGTTGCCTCGAGAAATGAAAGTAGATCCGAGAGAAAATTAAGGAGGATTCTCGGTCAGAAGTGACAAAAGAAAGACGAAGAGTACCGTTGGTTAAAGTAATTGCCATGGAATCTCCCTTACAGGCTGCGCGGATTTTTCACGAAGCTTTATCTCCAACCTACGTCGGGAAATCCGTTGTATTCTACTTTCCTCCGTTCTCACTACGTCTTTCTCCGCGACTTTCTTTCCACAAATCTAGACGGCGGCCCTCTCCACTCGTGCGACTAGCCGCAAATTCCAAGTCGATGAAATTTTGGAGCCCACGAGACTGAATTCTCTAACAAATTGCTCACGATCTCTCAGCGTTACAATTTCTCTCAAATAAATTATATCGCTTGAAAATAAACTACAAGGTTGTATCGCAGTTATTTTTTGCTCTGAACCGATACGTTTTGGTATTATTGCCTGAAGACGAATGAATAGTTTTGGATTTTGATATTTAGAGGGAGTGAGGTACATAACTGAAAGTCCGAGAAATTTAAGCAAATGAGTGAAGGCAGCTGATGCTGTGGGCAGACAGAAGATGCGAGAAAAAGGAAGAATAAAAGGTAAACGAAACGCGTAGTGGCTCACGTGCGGGAAGAAGCAACGGATCAAACTTGCCGGCTTTTAACGACCTGGCTTAGGATGGCAATCCTCGTAACGAAACTAGCTTACACGGGAGAGACGAATACATACACATATATATAACATAAATATGTGTGTATACAGTGAGGAACATGAAAGTGGTGGGATTGCGGTACAAAGCTTGTAGGTAGGTAATGTTACGACTAGTGGATGAAGATGGCGAGCCCCTTGTATACGCTATACGTCGGGATAGCATTGTAGTCTCTTGCACAGTTGCACAGAGATCTCGTTCTCTCTTCTGGGAGGAGCATAGAGCACAGCCGCGAACAGATAGACGGAGATTTAGTTTCAGCCCAGGCGTGCGGAGTATGGCAAAGGATTCGGGATGAGGCAGACGAAGCGTTTACTATATAGAAACGTATCTGTATCCGTATCTGTAGTAACGTTCGTATAACCGCAGTAAGAGAAATGGCGAGAAATGGAGGGAGACACAGAAGCCGAGTAAACAGGGCCACATAGCCGAGCGCGCAACCCTTAGCCCGGGAAAACTAGCAGCAGCAGCAGCAGCAGAAGCATTGCACCGTATATATCGCGTTGGCCGTAACAAGAGTCGCGGTGTAGAGTCAACTTCGTCGAGTCAGCAACAACGTCGGAGCTTTAACCGTCAGACCAGTTTTACCACCCTTTCCCACATAACGTTCTCGTCCACTTTGCCAACCCTCGCGCGGTTGTTATCCGACTTCCGATTTTCTCGTAACGCGTGCACTACTTCAACGTTCCGCTGTAGCAAAGCTTTGAAATCGATACCGATATCACCTTTCTTTTTTTCCATTTTTTCCCGATCCCAACCATTATCTTCGGAAGAATTTTGCAGAAATATTTACAGGATTGTCCGACCGTTTGTAAATAATTTTCTTATTCCGCGTCCTATCTTCGTTTGCGGTTTCCGATGTTGTTGGTTGCTCGACGTAGGTTCTGGGCATTGCAATTTGGTCGCTCTTCCTCTCCCTCTCTTGTCATTCTTTCGAAATTCCGAACTGACGGTGCCTGTCTTCTTGCTGATCGTCTTGCTGGTGAGAAGACAAAAAGCTTGTTGCGCATGAATGCTCCCAGCTTCGAGGAACTGGCAGCCGGGATGCGTTCGAAGAGCGACGAAAGAAAGAGAGAGAGAGAGAGGAAGAGCGTTGGACAGGATATAGCGACGGTGGAGGCCCTGCCCGGTGTCCACTACGATTCCACGTCGTTGAAATTATTCGCCGGGTGCGAGGGAAAGAACGCGACGTCGCGGAACGATGACCGGAAGAGGACGGAGAGACGGAACCCCGAGAGCCAAAGGCCAAGAGCGTCGCTCAACAGCAGACGGACGCAGACTTTAACGGTGATAAAAATGTAAGTGGCTTCGCGGTTTGCGATTCACGGGACGTTATCGCAGCTCAAGGATCTTCGTCGAAGCCTACGAGTCTCGCTGCGCTGCTGCTGCTGCTGCGGCTGCTCCTGCTACCAGCGATGTGCCTCCGTCCTCACGAAACCGATACGCCCCGACGATAGAGCCAAAAACGATTCGATCGATGGACAAATAGATGCGAGAGACCCAGAGTCGCGCACGATCGCCTCACCGCACGTTCGCGGTATTTCAACGGTTTATCCGCACGTACCTCTACTTTGTATTCTTCTTCTTTCCCCCCTTCTCGACGTAGCATCCAACTTCATCTTGCCTGATAAATGCCACGGTAACGTTTTTCCCCCCCATCGGACAAAAAATTTATGATTGTCCATAACGTAACTTAATGTTGGTTCTTGAGTGATCGTTGATTGAACTCAAGTCCAAGTGACTTGTTTATGTAGCCGACGAAACATTGTTCGTCTTTATTCCGTTGGCAATGTAGATCGGACATAAAGTCGGACATTTTGTTTCCAACCAATTACAATCTATTCCTTCCGATAATTGGTTCGATCTCATTGACGAGAGACTGTTTTTTTTGCTTTTCTGAATGTATTAAAGGCTTTGTTCTTCTTATTGTCCATTCTTCCATCCGTTATCCGAATCATTAGTCCGCATCTACTCTCGCAATTCCCCGACCGATTATTTAATTGTTTTCTTTCAATCGACCGATCATCCGAACGGTTTTGGGCTGCCTACGGCTTACCGTGTCTCTCTTACTTTCCTCGTCATTATTTCTCTTTCTCGCACGATTCTCTCTCCACTCGGCTTGATTATTCGCTCACCGTTGAGGGGACCACCGTGCTCGTGCAGCGACGATAAATTTGGCCGAGTCACATACGCGCATTGACTTCAGTCGCCGCTACCGCTTCTGCTACCGCTGCTGCTGCTGCTGCTGCTGCTGCAGTATTCAGTAGCAACACTCGGCATTCTCGGTCCCTTCAACTCGCGCTCGCATCAAGATTTGAGGAACCGGCTGCGCGGCTTCTGTTGCACCGAAGAAAGCATACTCGCTTGATTCTTCAACGTTCTCCGACTGCCATCGGCCGACTGTCTCAGCGCGGGACCCGCTTGCATAAAATCCGAGGCGTATACGTATATACGCGAGCCCGAGTTCGTCTCCAACGAGCGGCACGGAAGAAGACGGCCCGAGCGTTGATCCGGCCCATTTCCGGCGCTCGTTGTGGAGCTGCCGGCAGGATGACGACGGAGAGGAAGACGACGACGAAGTCGCTCGCGTCTCATTTCACGAGATTCATGATACGCTGGTGGAACAGCGATCTCTCGATCTGACCGTCGGCTCCTGTTTTGTTTTGTTTTTTTTTTTTCTTTTTTCAATTTTCGAATAGGTCGAACGAATGTGAGTTGAAAGCACGTGGCCCGAGGGAGCTATAACCACGTGCGTCTGTATTTGTTGGCAGGCAGTGCAACTTTCGGCTTCGCAACGAGATCAAAGGATGGGGCTTGGTTTATCTTCGGGATCCGTATAAAAACTATTTTTGTTTTTGTAATTAAAAAATTGTCGATAATTACTTTTGTTCGTAAATACGTGAACGTATATCGGCAGAACTGTAGGAAACAATCAATTCTACTTGCGATATCTGTGCAAGAAAAATTTCTTCATTAACGATATTTTTTCCATTCCTATGTTTCAGGTAAGCGCTGTGAATCTCTGAAACTCAACATATTCTCATTTAAAAAATCGTTCTCAGAGCACGCGGAATATTACATCGCCCGCCGTGTAAGTGAGTAGCGTACGTCTAATATATTAAACATTGCTCAAACAATTCTCAAGCGAAATTATCATCGCATCTCCGACGTTCACTACGGTCACTGCGTATTTGCAAACCCCAAAAATTTTATTTCGAACATGCAAAGAATCGAGTACACGTGCGTTGCTGGTGCACAATCACAACTCGAGCCACTGGAATGCGAGAGAGAATGAAATAATGGAAATACATCGCAGACGGGAACGAGCAGCACAGTCGCGAGCACAGCGAAAGACGAGCAGCGGGAGAGCTCGAGGGGGTGGAGAAGAACTAGTTATGGTAATGAGAAGATACAATGATAGCTCCTTCGGTCTGCTCCAGCTTCGCTTTCCTTCGGCCGTGCTCTGCTTCCCTCGCGCAAAACTCGGGCCATCTTTATCTCACGATTTTTTTTGTACCACCATATAGCTTTTCTTTCTCACCGCAAATCTCCTTTCTTCGTTTATCCTCGACGCATTCTCGATCGTTCTACGTCCGTGCAAAGTAGCGGCGTGCCTCTGGGTCCCGTGCGGTCCAATGATCGTCGAACGGCCTTTCTGGCTCTCGAGAACCATCGGCTACCTCATCTCACATATATACGATTACCACGCTACATACATAATAGCTTATATATTGGTTAAGATATATAGAAATTCGAAAAATATGAACACAATAAATATATTAATAACTAAAATGTTTCAGAATACTCCAATCTTTTAAAAATATTTCTTTCTTATACAAATATGTTGTTATAAGACAGCTATTATCCGTGTAATCCAAAGCAATTCACAGAGACGTAAGCGTGTATTATCTCATATATATATATATACGTCTATTTGGACATAACAGATACACGCAATGCTCGGTTATTTTATTCCGTCGTATTGGTACGCGCGTGCACGTCTATCGTGCAACAACTTACGGCGCATCGTATAATGGGACGGCTGCTCACTTTAAATAGGGCAAATAACTCTTGCAGTGGCGACGCTTCATCCGCGCCGGGCGAAGAACCGCCGAGAACAACCAGCCCTCCCACTTACGTCTCCGGCCAACGCGTACGCGTGACCACGGCATTCACCAATTCCAACTTGGACCCCCTTCGGCATGCACTCACCGCGAGGCATTCACGGCCGTTGATACGCGCCCAGTTGATCGGCAGCGTTTGTTCATGTGCGTGTGTGTGCCTCTTCTTCGACCACCGTCTCATCGTTCAACCGACCAACTCGCCCGCTCGCATTTCTCAAGATCTCGAGAGGCACGCCGGGACTCCTTCCTCGCACCCAGAAGCGGCAAGATTAATAAAAAACAAAAGAAAATTATAAAGGTGGAAAAAAAAACGATTACCAGAGTCATTTTGCACGTCTCGGTCGTTGCGTCTCTTTCTCGGAACTCGTGTTTCTTTCTCATTCGAAGTTGCATCGTGGATTCCAGCATCGAGCGTCCGCTCTGAATTTTTCGAGGCCGGACGGCGCGGTGAATCGGAACGAACGTTTGAACGGACGTGCGTTAATAACGTGGGATATTAAAAGGCGTGAATGTATGGACGTTAGTGTGGCGTCTCTCCCCTGTGGTCGCTTTGTACTTGTCACACTACGTCTTTGCCCGAGTGGAAGGTATATCACACGGACGGGCAAAATGCACACCCATACATTGCAACCCGTGGGTGTGTGATCGACGATATATATGTCACGGGCGTTAGCCTCCGTATTGACGTACTTTGTTACTCGCCCAATCACCCTCGCTTCGATCAGCCGCAGGCGCTCAAGCGTGCAAAAAGTACACGAATGTGACATATACAGGCCGAACGATTTCTATTAACGTTCCATTTCGCCATTGACGACCATTTAATTACATACCAATGTAGATTTTTTTTCCATTGCATTCTTCGGTTATTAAAGAAAAAAAAAGTGATGGATCGTACGGTTACGCGACAATCTCACGGTAAGGTGAGAGTGGATAATGAGATGCTGGAGCCAACGATGCCATTCTCGAGTCCCGTTTCTCGCCATTGTCTACTCAGGATGACGAAAGGCAACTGGGCGTTTGCTTGTCAGACAATCTTTCGTACATGTGCGTCGCGTTGCGAAGAAAACAATGTCGCCGCGAAGATCACGCGATAATTATGGGAGCAGAGAAAGACAGAGAGAGAGAGAGAGAGACAGAAAGGACCCAACGCACTTACGACTCGTTAAGATTATCAGCACGAAAGGCACCGAGTGCGACGTGAACAATAAATGAATAAATAAAAAACGGTTAAAAAAGCCGAGAGCGTTCGTTGCTGTTGGCTTGTGACATCGAGAGATCCTGATCAAGATAGTTTCCATAGCCTCGATTTGGCCGCTTGACTCGAATTATGTGTCTAATAGATCCAAGGCCAGGCGCTGCAAAACCACGCGATCATCGCGCTTCAATTTTGTCCCGCAAGATGACTCACTCTTACGAGGCCATAAGCCATGGGCTGGGTTCAACCCAGCAGCCGACCAGCCGCAATGATTATCCGACCGAACGAACGAAACTGGACTAAACGATCACCAGTCACTGACACTCTGGATTCTTGTAACATTCGATCACTAAATTGTTTCAATACTAATTTATATTACATCGTTTTTTATTGGTTAATTGTTTTCTTAATCAGATTAAATTTAATCTGGTTAATCATATTACAAATCATTATATTCACAAAAATATATCGATTCTTGAAAATAGCGCTGGGAAGAGCTGCGATAGCAACTGCGGTTAGTGAACCATCGAACGTTTTGTTACGTGATCCCATTTTGGCTTTCGAAAATCCCATCAAACTCGCTGAGTCCCCTCAACCATTCGACTATTTCATACGGCCCATCCATGCACTCGTACATACTCGTTCATCTCAACCTAATGCGCCTGTACCATTGCAATTGAATGCAACATTTTGTATGTAATTGTTCGTTCCAGTTGTATGGTCAGAAGCAAACCGATTTAATTGTTTAGGGTCGTAATCACCTGGTTCGAATACGCTATGTGTCTATTGCCTATTGCTTTTTCCACTATTGCGGATTAATGAACGTTTGGAAAGGCTGACATTAAATGTCAAATCGTTTTGGTCACTCCGGATCGTTGTAATTTCCGGGTGCGTCAATGAGGTTCAACGAGCACGGACTGTAGAGAAAGAAAAATGAGGCCGGGTCGTTGAACGTTGCAATGGCCAAAGACTTCGGCGGTTTGCAGATTGCTCCACACGCCCGTCACTGTGTTAAACGTCGAGGGCTTCATGCGTTCGAATGCCTCGCGCATGAAACCACACAGTCATTGGACATCTGAGAAAACAGAAGATTCACTACAGACACCACTGCTGCCAATGACTACATAATTTGGCTCATGACGAGAACCCCGAGGAACGACGTGACCAGAGTAAACGTAGCGTGCTACCGGTGAGACAACCCAAAAATAGGAATAACCTTCTTCATTATGTCGTCCGTCCGTCGTGGCACTTTCAACGCCGCAGATTCTTCATTTCCGTCTACGCCGAATGCGTTTCGCGAACGTCATCGTTTTGGTCTCTCTCTTGCTCTTTCTCTCTCGGTTCGCTGACCAAACAGATTGCGATAGACCTAAGCGGGAGACAATTCCCGGCAATGTGAAAACCAATTTGTGAATGCTCGCGTCCTACTGTGAATCCCATTGAAATGGTTCCTACCAGACCCGAGCGTGTGTGCATGTGTGTGTCTGTGCGAATGTACACCCTCGGGAAACCTTTCAAGATTGCACGCAACGATGATTCATTTATTTCAAAATTCTTTAGCATTCACGGCCCAACAACTCGTAAGATTAAAATATAATTCTATCCCGTGACCCATGAATTCGCGATTCACGCGTGACTCGGAATCATGAATCTCTTTGAGAATTCGGGGGCTTCGATAAAAACAAAGAAGAAAAAAAATGAAAAAATATATATTCGTGGAATAGGTTCGAGGAACATTATTCACGCACCTTTCTCTTCAGGAATCGGAGAGGGAGCTGGCAATGAAACCATTTGGAGAATCGTCGCATGGGCGACACCCGAAAGCGAATAATCGAGATTTTTCATGGATCGTGCATCGAGTAACTTTCGACGATGCGAAAACGATCGCCGGCGCCACGTAAAATTTCGCTTCGGTAGATACAAATAAGTCGGGAAGTACATACTTAATTCGCAAAGGGCTGTACGGTGCGGTCTCACTTGAGATGAGGTTTTTATAGGAGGCGCGCGCGGGGATCGTCGGCAAAAACGCGAGTTCGCAAAGTCGCACTTCGGCTAATTTTATCATGCTCGTTTCAGCGCAAGTGCGTATAGAGCGACGCAGCGGACTACTCAACCGCGGCCCGGGCGATAAAGCAAGAGAGGTTGAGAAAACCCGTTGTAGTAAAATACATCGTCGACGACTCGGCAGCTCAAACCGGGACGACGGCTTCGTCCCGAGAGTTTTAAGTACGACGAGCCAAAAGAATCGCGTGAATCACAAAAAAAAATATTTTACTCCAGTCTCGATTGACGACGTGTTAGCAACATTCGCGCGGCACTCAACGTTTCCATGATACTTTAGCTATCGGAGTACAGAAATCGGCATTCCTTGAATAAAAATGTATTGAGAGTCTTTACATTTTTGCAATGAGTAATTTTGAAAAATTCATATAAATATAGTTGAGTCATAAAAAATAGATAGATGCATAACTAATATATAAACATGCATAATTCACATGATCCAATATAATTAATAATGTAGATGAATAAGTATTCTACCATGGATCCAGATATTCAATGAAAATAAAAATTCTTGATGATTTAGTAATAAAAATATTTCTTTGAGGCATTAAAATCATAGCATGGAAGCAGAGCTTGTCCGCGTCTTCGAATTTCTTTGAAAATTCGATCGTCCGTTCTCTCGACCCTTTGTTCTAGTTTTTAATTTCCTCTCGCTTCTATCCAATTCTTTTCCCCATGGATATGCGGGTCGGTACAGGGTTGAGTGTTGTTCGTTGCATGTATGTATCCTATCATAGTTTCTGGTTTTAGCCCCGGCGGGAACACACCTCGACCGACGGACTTTTGGCGAGGGAACGTGAAATATATATATATAAGCTCTATGAAAAATGTCGATTCCAGGACTGGGCGAGCAGAGCCGGGGTGGCTGTACGGTCGTTAAATCGTTTTACGAGAGGAACACGCTCGAGGTCCAACCAAGTTTTCGTCTGTTGTGTGTGCGCTGTATAACGTTATACTGAGGGGGATGGTCACGGTGCCAGGAGTGCCCATGGGCTCTTCGGACCGCTCGGTTCGATGCTGCTTCGAAGAGAAAGAACGATGCACAGCGAGAAAATGATACACCAGAGCGAGAAAGAGATATTTCGAGAGATACAGAAAGAGAGAGGAAGAGAGAAAGCAAGAGCGTGAATGCATGCGGCAAGCATAAACGAGAATATCCCGCCAGATACGGAATATATTATACAGTCCACCCGAGAATAACGTTTGGAAATGTTCCGCCGGTTGAGCGAGGCAAATCGTTTTTCAATAATTGTGCGCTACCGCAATGGCAAACGTCGGGGTTGCTGGCGTAGAAAAGGTTGAAAAAGAGATAAAGGCATAAGCCACGGAAGGAGCGTGGTCCATTTATGTACATATATATATATATGAATATCTTCATAGAATCTCCGGCAGGAATTCAGCGCGAATAGCGGATCGGGCACTATCAGATTTCCAATACTTAAATCCTAATATATTAGAGCCGAAATAAAACAAAAAAACCTGATATATTTGTGAAACAATGCTGAGAATCACTGTCTGCTGATCCCCTCATCGGAAAATGTCCCATGTACTTCGTGGACTTGTTTTTCGCGTCGATTGACGACGTTTTATTGGCAGCGCCGTGAATATCGACAACTTCCGGTAGACATGTACGAAATCTCGAGGACTGTCACGTCACTCTTGACGAGTTCATTTCAACCCGAACCTGTGATACAACAATTTTTGATACGGTTACGCACGTGTTTCAACAATTCGCAAATACATTCCTTATCTCGTGTTACATTATTTTCTGACTCGTGTTTGCGTTGCCTCTCGCCAGTGGCAGCCCAAGCACGGCGGTAATGCCGGGCTACACGGCTCGTTGACAATTTCCTTGATGTTAAGCCTCGTCGCCGCCGTCGTCGTCGTCGTGCGGAACGTCGTGACGGGACGGTGAACATACACTCTCCGTTCGCACTTTCAGACTTGAGATCCATGTATAAATTCATATATATATATATATATATAATATAAGTACATGGAACATTCCTTGCCAGCAGGAAGCGCGAAAAACCGTCGGAAGGTACGGCGTGTCTCTGACGCTCGACGAAATGTATGTAACCCGTTACATGTTTTCCGTCGTCCGACGGTAGGGAATCGTAAATTTTCATCGTATTTGCAAAGATTAAATTTCGTTCCACATCCTTTTCGGTTACTTATTGCGGTTTGGGGAACAAACGTAATCGCGTGGTGATGTCATTCAAACCGACGATCCAATATGGACGACAGTCCCCGAATCTTCGAACATTCACAATCGCATCGCAACGTCACAAACGTACGAGCCAGACGTCGTCGTTCGCCGGAAATCGTAGTTTTGCGCGTCAGCGAGAAACCCGACGCCGGGTATGAGTGGAAAAAAGCTTAGCTTGCAACTGCGGGTATGGTAATATCGGTACAAAAGTGCAAAAATTACAGTGTGGTATATAAGTCTTCTGCAATGTGAAAACCTATATTTCATGGCCACCTCCCCCCTCCGGCTACTCTCTCATGCGCTCTAGCTTTTTATCGTTAGCCTTCCACTTGCATTTTTTTCCCATCGTGGTCTCGTTTTTTTTTCTATTTTTTAATTTCTTTTTTTTTCGCTTTCGACTCTTATTCACTGCATTCTTTCTCTCGATTTTTTATCGTTGCCCCGGAATCTCTCGGCGACTACCGGTATTTACGCAGTAGCTTCTCTCTTCCTCCTTCACATTGCTCACCCCCGTTCACCCCTTGTTCGCCCCAGTAATTAGAAAATGTATCCTCTTTCTAGCGTAGCGTTATAGCGTCAGCAAAACCCGTTGTGCGCCACATTTCCCCGTTGGTGCTTTTGCCCTCTGTTTTAGTGCTTACGACTCCTCCTTCTACTCGACGACGGCGATGCTTCTTGGTGTGCTTGCACGCCGCAGCCTGGACCCACGCACCTCGTAATTAACGTCTCGGGTGTATCGTAATTTATTAATAACGCGCTGCCCGGTTTACTTAGTAAACGCACTAATACCGCAACGACGGGAATATGCGAGGAGTTTCGATGGCCAAGGGACGGAAAGGGAAAGGGGCAAGGGTGCGGGTGGGGTTGTTGATGGTAAGGAGTGGAATAGCGGGCGTTCGCCAAGCTGGATTCACGACGACGTCGAAGCCATTATCGTCGTGGCTGTAACGTCGGTACCCGATGCGGCAAATACAGGAGCGGTTCTAAGTACCGCACTAACGTGAACGCTAATGCAACGGAATATTGATCACGTAACCGAAAAATCTCTATCTGTCGATCTATTATTATTATTATTAATTATTGTTATTCACGATGTAACTAATTTTCCCATTCTGGCACGGACAGGGCAAAGTTCGAAGACCTGTGAATACATGGAATCGGTAATAAGAAAAAACATGTCGTTGATCCTGCGGCTCGAAGTAATATGGAAAGTTTTATGGGATCATATGATTTTGACCATATTCGTGCTTCGGTTGGCATCGATTGGACTGAGATGCTGTAAAACAATGTTTGCGGGACTTAATCAAAAGATGCTCGACAACCGTGGTACATCTGTTTTCTTCCACCTTTCTTCACTTTGATCCGAGCCCTGTATCAAATTCCGTACTGTCGATTTTACACCTGTATGTGTTTGGACGCTCGTAATATCGCGGTCGATACGGTTTTTCGAAGATAGACGATAACCGTGTCGGTTTTTGTTCCAAAGCGTTGTACGTTTTTATCCACGGATCGCTTGGATACGCCGGGTGGGGGGGTATTTTTGTCGGGGTTTAAAAAATCCGTAGCGAAGTGTCTCGCAAAGTGTCGGACCTGTCTCTCGACTCGTGAGGTTCCTTTCCTCCCGAGTTTTCACGCCCGAGCGAACGCTATATGTCCGAACGGTTCGCCGCACAACGATCCACACGGCCACAACTAATGTTTACACTGAAAACGACACGCGAGAGACCGGTGGCAAAGACCCATAGAATCGAGCCCTTTGCCCAGAGGCACTCTCGTGTGGACCCCGTCGACTCCGCGAGGTTTTTATTTCTTCGCGTCGCCTCGCGTTTCTCATCCAACGTAGCATCGCCTCGCTGAATCCGCCATCTCGAACTCTCTTTGGCTCTTCTCCGGCTACTACACACACCTTTTATATACTCTTCACTCGATCGTCCTCTCCATCATCTGACCTCATCTTCGCGGTTTCTAACCTCCCGCACGATTCTACGCTTTACAATCTTGAAACTGTCGAGATAAATCAATTTTATCAACCTTTTTCAGTTTTCATAAGATTAAATTTTGAGAAATTTAACATTGAAACTATTAATGATAATAATTAATAACAATATTGATAATAATTCTATTAGTTAATCGTAATATCAGGTTTTAAACTGACTAGTATTATTTTGTATTGAATTAAATTCAATTGAAATCTTTTCGACTGTCATACAAAACCGACGAGAAAAACGCCAACGTTGAATTTTAACTGTTACAGCACGACATCCAATCTACATTTACAAAATCCTCGTTTTTCGAGTGTTCCAAATGAAACCCTCGTTTTTATGACAACTCGTGCCCTTGACACCTCCCATGCTCCACGTCCTAGACGGAAAAAAATAAATAACACGGCCTCACTACCAGAATATATATAAAAAAAAGCATCACTCAAAAGTGCTTTGAAACATAGCTGTGCCTCGTTTAACGAACCGCGCGGGCCACATAGCTAGCGAGAAACTACACGAAGTTCTTCCTCTCGTGCGAGAGATATGGAACGAAGGCGGCAGACCGTGACGAAACGCCTCTATTTTATTTGCCGGACGTGGCTCTATCTTTTCGGAATCCTCTCGGTCCCCCTCTCTCCACACAGCTGAATTATCTGAGTCTCACGATCTCGATCTCTCGTTCCGAACTCCCTCGTTCAAAGTGACTGGCCGATGCTCGCTGATCTCACCTCCAAGCTTCTCAAATTTCCTCGATTCCCGTCCTTCCATACGTCACCTTAACATTTCATTCATTTTTTCTTATTTATCCTCTCTTCTTGTTTATCTTTTTGCCTAATTTCGTTGGTTCGAAGATCCTCGATGGCGGCTCCGATACCTTTTGACACCTTCGAGGCCCTCGAACTCGTCCCGGTCTCGAGTTCCAACGAGGTATGAACATCGGCGCCCACTCAGCTGTGGCTCCAAACCCGATGAGCTGAAAAGAAATCCGGACTTTAACCAAAGTCCTCTACGAAATAATCGGTTTCGAAGGACCGGCCGGACGGATTTTATTTTTTGCTTCCAACTTCGCGAAAGCAATTTTAACGTCGAGAGACCTCAACGGGCCCGGTTTTTCAAACGATTTTGCATTCTCCAGACCCGCCGTGATCTTGTCTAATTTTATATTCGAACGTGTGGCGAGCGTCTCGTTGTGAATCATGACGAGAGGCTAAGGTAGGGGGGGAGATCGAATCTCGATGGCGATCAAATCACGAGAGAAAGAGAGATAGCCGCGAGAACCTTATGAGATATTCCATCGCCTTCTAGATTTTTTACTCATGCCGATAGCATCTTTCTATTCTGGTAAGACCCGATTATTGTCGCGATCGTCGGAGGGCCCGGGATGCCCCCTCTCCTCTACCCCAACACCATCGCCGGCCTCCGTTCCGTGGCTGCTGTTTTATTTGGACAATTTAGGGCAGGAAGAAGACAATCGGGAATCGAATCGAATCGAGTCGAGTTCAGCGGCTTACAAAGGCGAATGAAGCCACGAAAAGGGAGTGTGCAACGATCGGCAGAAACGTTGAGAGCGCTGCATAAGATCGGAAACACAAAAGATAAAAAAAAATGAAAAAAAAAATGTTGAACAAAAACAACCGAAGAAATGAAGAAGGAAGAAAAAAGGGAATCGTAGGAAGGAAGGATTGCGAGGCTTGGTTTGGTTGTGCTACCGCGATGGAAACGACCACAAGGAGGATGTATGTGGTGAAGGATAAAAGATGCGAGATTTACGCGCGGGAAAGGTTCTCGGATCAGTGGTAGAAAAAGAGAGACCGTGGCTCGGGAGAAAAATAAAGCTGGAGATAGGACCCGTTATGGAGATGGGAGAGCCACCGCGTACAATGGCTTTTCGGCTCGGGCCCTGAATTCTCATATATATCTATATACAAGTAGGTGGCTTTGGGTACAAGGCTCATTCTCTCAACGTGGACGTAGCGATGTTTACCGCTCATGCGGAGTGCCTCTGCGCAGCATCAACTCGCTCACAATGATCCAAATATGTTTTTCTTCGTACAACAAAACGTTTTTATAAATGTTTATCATCAATTTAAATATAATCTGATGCGTGTGGTATTCGATCTTTTATTCTCGAGCATGCGGTATTTATACAGCATCGTATTATGCCCGTCTGTGGTGCTATTTTTTTCCGAGAGACCCCTTTTTCTTTTCACCCACGAGACACCCGGACCGTACAGTCGTTCGCGCTCTTCGAGATGAGAAATGGTTCTGTGATTCTTCACCGACTATCGCGGTTAGACCGACGGCCCGAGTGGCCGAGAAATTCTCGATGGAAATTGTAACCGATAAAGAGAAAAGAAAACTGTATATAAGTTATTCCTTATTTCGATATTTCAAAACCCCCGCCTATTTTTCATCCTCTCTTTTTGGTTCAAGCTTTCGGTATTTTCTCGCTTTTTATTCTCTGCAGATATGCTTTTGGGCGTTGGGAATGAATTAGAGAGAAAAAAGATAGAACGAGGAATGAGTGAATGACAAAGTTTGCCGGCTCTCGGGATCTCCGTAGACCGACTACGAACTTCGACTACGGCGGAGCACACTTCGAGTTACATCCCACCATGTGAGCTACCCTTCGCGACTTTCCAACCAAACCTCCATCCCAATCTTTATTCTTCTCTTCTTTTTCTCGGCTCTTTCTTTGCCTCAACTTCTTCAAGATAGGGGACACGTCCACGCCCACCCTTTTATGTATATACATATAAATATATATATGTGACGGTAATGATAATGTATATATTCATAGAGTACCCTCGTCTGCTCGTAATACACTGTAAGTTAGGTACTCATACTTTTACGTACGTGCATAGCGCATGTAGCGATGTAACCAACATCTCGAGGTACACAGGCGGGGGCGGCTCACTCGTTCATTCGTACGTACGTTCGTTCGTTCGTTCGCTTGCCAACGGAAGCTCCATAAATATTTCATGTCAAAGCCCCGAGACCAATATCGTAGCAGTCGACTTCTTGTTGCGTGGGTATATCTACTCTTCAAAAGCTTCAGCTCCCCCGAGTCGGCTAAGCGACGAGAAGTCAGCGAGTCGATTTTGTACACTGACATACACATGTATCTATATATTTGTGTGGGTTATAGGAGAGACGTATTGTAACGCCGATTAAATCGACTCACCCTTTGATATAACCTATTTACTCGCTATGCACTGATAAATCGTAGGCGGTCGCGAATGAATATTGAATTTTTACAATTCCTTATTCAAAAAATAAAAAAACTCGTGACATATTTTTCTGTTTTGCTTCTTGAACAAACAAATAGATGCATACACCAAATAAATGCTCTACGTTAATTACCGTAACCCAAAATGATTCAATGACAACGCGAAACAACAGAATCTCGTTACATTTCTGCCATTCAAAACTCCGGCATTAAATGCGATCAATAATGCACAAAATTTTGAAATAATTTCGTATATTAAATCGTTTCGCATCAGAATCAAATGAGCGCACGAAACCGAAATAATGGACTTGGGGATTAGTGAATTAACCGTGGATATCGTTTATTCGGGGCTTATCTATAGTCTGTTATCATATTCTGCCAGTTGCCGAAACTGTTATACGACGAATACAGGTATAATTGTAGTTCTACCCGTGCAGCCGGGGCTCCGCAACGATACACCTCCGGGGGATACACGGTAACGCAAACTTTGAACTTAAGTAATTGCTATCGCGAAGGGGTAGTCGGATCGGAGTGCGGGGGTGGCGGGGGGAGGGGGGGGGAGGATTGACGGAGCAGCAGAGCCGATCCAAGTAAGCTTCCCCCGGGTATTCGTCGGACGCTTGGCCGCTCTGTCTGCGCTTCTTTGCAGTTGTAACATATACACCGAACCGGATCGTATACATACAGTAATAGTTGAACTCGTTGTCTTAGATGGCCAGACGAGTTTCTCTTTGACTTTAATCCGTGGAGTCGCCGTCCGATTCAATCGAGACTGACGAGAGTCAAACAGCGAAACGGGTGGGTTGAGAGTGTGGGGGGAGTAGAGTGCAAAAGAGCGAGACAGAATGGGTTTGCAATAGCCCGAGACTCCGATCATTGTAATTACGACTAGTATTTCGCGTCCGGACTAATCAAACTCTTCGGCACTTCCGGCGGAACTCCAAAGTGCAACTTTAACGTTTTCCTCGGGTTGGTCCGGTGTCTGTTTGTCAGTTGTTCTATAGACGGTGGATATAGCTCGAGGCGGTCTCGAGAACAATCGGAAAAGGCGATTAAAATTAAACGAGTATCGCTAACGCTTATATCAAGAAGAAGAAATAATAATTCTCGACTATAGGAAATCAATACTGTAATAACTCTCTGTCTCTCTCTCTTTCTGGTTCGCCGGTTTCGCCATTTTCCTTGCATATGGTCGTGTGATACGACGAAACGTTTGCCGTACATAGCTTCCGGTAACGCGGGGATTTACTGTACCACAGTGTGCCATCTATTATTCTCGAAACATCGAGAAACAGGCGCGCGCGTGCGCTCGGGGTGTGTAAAAACACGGTGCGACTACATCGAGAAGCCTCCGTCACTTACAACACGAAAAAAAAGCATTTCCCCATGGATGTTACAACGACCCCGGATGTCCGATAAAACTGTTCGTACAGACGACTTCATCGTGCCGGACAAACTGC
This sequence comes from Sussaba pulchella, assembly GCA_963971145.1. NCBI lineage: Eukaryota > Metazoa > Arthropoda > Insecta > Hymenoptera > Ichneumonidae > Sussaba > Sussaba pulchella. The sequence continues at coordinate 20,705,026 of OZ020166.1, forward strand.
TACGTGTTTGGTTTTCATTCGTTGTACCTCACACACCCGCGCAACCGTTCTCTCAGTAATTATTCAACGCCTCATGAGGCCGACGAGTGTGTTGTATTAGCGCTCACGTTACGATATGCACATTCATCTCTCAAAAAAATTTCATTAATTCGTTATTACGAACTAATTAATATTTTGTATTTAAAACAAAACTTTAAAATAACGACAATCCACTTTAATTGAGAATTGTTTGAAATTCTACGAATCCATGATTCCATTATTACATATACTCGTTAGAGAGGTTTATCGTCTCCACATCGTAGACTAGCCGAACAATAAAATGTTTGCCGCACCGCGACGTATAATACCGCGCGTCAAAATATTTTGATACTCCGATCAAAGCGATCCGGACGAGGCTTCGCCCCCGCTCGTCCCACACGCCTAACCCTTGTGTGACCCAAATAAGGCTGACGTTTTCGGGGAACGCTCGGGAGGCTTCGCGGGAATGTGCGCGTCGAGCGATAATGGGTTAGGACGATGCCGCGCCGTCTACCTTCAACGTACGGAACCAGAAGCTCATGCACCACTATACCAACGCCATCACGGCTCCGTCGTATATTATAAAAGGTAAGGTATAAAGCCGGCCCGGACGCGTTACCCCCAAAGCGTACGCGGTATGCATCACCATGTATGTGTATCACTAATGCGCGCGTGTGTGAGTGCGTGGCTTGTCCGACACACGCAACCAACATCTACAAAATGTGTACGAGAGCAGGTATACAGAACGTTGAAATGTTTCCAGAAGCATCTCCGCGGCGAAAGAAGAGCGAGAGTCTTCGTGAGCAAGATCCGCGGCGGCATGTGCGAACGATAAGACGAGCCGGCGGCTCGAGCCGAGGCATCAGAGGCCGTAGGGAAGGGAAGGAGAGGGGGTGGGAGGGTTGGATACACGTGCGGACGTGAAGAAATGTCGTGCTTCTGATCCTCGTGGCTTCGTTCTTTCGGTGCTTCACTGGTTACATACGTACTGACCCGGGCCACGAGCGTCTCTACACTCATCCCCGACGACACCCTCACCTTCTCCGTGCCTTCGCTACCGTTCATCGTCTCGAGAAACACACACACACACGCGTTGGTGATGCTTTTGTCACTGTTGCTGCTGCTGCTGGGCTGCTTCTGCATGCCGAAAAGCGCGCTGGCTCCCGCTCGCTCGATGTCTTACCGTGTTACGTGAAACGCGCGAGACGCGCCCGAGAACGACAGAATCTTATCTATCTTGTTGCGTCTCGTGGCTCGTAAAAATGGGATCCAACGTCGACACGGGCAACATCGGCCGAATTCGCTATCGCACGCGTGTCTTATCCGCGCGAACGTATGCAGTTGCCGAAGGGACCGAGGGGAAGAATAAAAAGGGCGGCACGAAAATTCGTATGCTGAAAACATTCTTCGGTGATGGGTCGACTTTCGCGCTGTGAATTTGTGATGTCTAGAAGACAGTGCCATTGTTGTAATCGATAGAACGAATTTTTCGTGAATAAACGCGTCGAATTTTAATCATTTGGTCGTCGGGGATGTTATTTTTTTTCTACGGTTGGGGCCAGTCGTAACTAGCGGAAATACGGTCATACGATTGGTATAGGTACTCGGACATTAGCGATAGAGGAGGCTTCAGTCAATCGTATTAACACGGTGTTAAATTCATGACAATTCTAAATCGAGAGAATTGCACCATAGGACGTCTCGAAAATTATAAAACAAACTGTAGGAGCTTATCGTTCGGACATTCCGTAATTAAATTCCCCCTCGTACATATTTTGTCGCACAATAAATTTTCTACAAAAATATTCGTTGGATTATCGATGAATGCAAACGAAGGTGGTTGGGTCATCGTGACACTCATTATTATTCACTCGCGCGTCCGCGACGCAGCCGTGATGAAACAAGAGGAGTGGAATGCAGCCGGAAACGGTTGGGTCTCGCGTAGAAAAAAAAAAGAGGTCGAGAGAGAAGGCCTTCAACGACAATGGTTCTCGCGCAGCGTTAGACGTCGCGAGAGAAGCTCGTGAACTTCCCCTGGCGAGCTGAAGAGACTCGTAAATGCGTGAAGCCGGGATGGGAATTGAGTCTCTTGATGCGTGATGCCGGCATTGAGCGAGGACGATCGGCAACGAAGCATCGCCGCAACTTTGACGGCATCACCTGTATTGCCATCGGAAAATTCTGCTGGACGGCTTCATCGTGTACCGTCCGACGTATACCATGGACAGGTTCGTAACGCGTCCATTAGCCTCTCGCCGGGCGCAAACGAACCCCGAGACCGCCGTTCACGATCCACACGATGCGTGCTCCGTGGTATCGCACAATGGCATTAATTGATACTTGGCGTCGCTCGTAAAGGCGATCGACCCTTCTCGGCTTATTCGTTCGATTGGAAACTACGAGGCGCCGTGCTCAGGCGAAAGCCGCACAATGAAGCCTCTTTCGTTTCTTAAAAGTTAACCCGACGTCGTGGGAATTAAAAGAAAAGAAAAATAGTTGCATCGAAAGTGGTAATTAAATTAAAATAATAGATAAATAAAGAAATGAATAGATTATATCCGTAGCCATGAGATATACAAAATGACAAAAACCTGTGTAATGGAATATGGAAGAAAAATACAAAATAGTGGTTTGTAAATGGCAACATTTATATTTTAGAATTTCAAGATGAAAAAGAATATTGTAACGTAGCCCTGCAAAAAACGTGTTAGTGGAACCCGATGAATCTCGTGGTCCATATCGTATGCAAAGTGTAACGACTCGCGTGTGGTTCTTCATGGTAGATCGTCGACGAAGCGAGCACGAGAGCGACGTTTGACGGGTTGATGGAAAAATGAAAATAATAAATAAATAAACTTAACGCTCCGGTTGTAGTCGTCGGAGAATCGAAGCGACTCCACAGCGGCACGCAAGCGATTTACCTTCGTGGAAAAAAATAAAAAAATTATTGATGATACATCCGGTGTCCTGCATCACGCGAGGAAAGCACGTTTTACGTCCCGCGGACCAATGTTTAATACGTTGTTGACGTCGTTCGTTGAACGTTGTATTATTTTTGTAGTGACAGTCGAGATGACGATCGGACCGTGGCGCCTCGGTGGCGCCTCTTGGGTTGAAATCGTCTTTTTTTCCTTGTAAAAAAAAAAAAATTTTTTTTTACAACAGCGCACGTGTGTTATTCGGTCGGCATTTTTAAAATACTCGGAGAACGGATAAACATCAACGCTATCCACCCGCGCTTGTGCTGGTCAACGGCGTAAGCGCAATATATCGTATAGATGGAATCTAGGACTGTGGAGAATGACAGCGACGCGTGGAAAAATGTCACTCGTCCGCGTGTTATCTCCGTCTATTATTCCGCAGCGAACAAACGCGTGCGAAGAATTCGGTCATGAATGTTTCTCATCAAATTATTGATGTTCCGCGACTATATATATTTATTTGTATCTCCCAACTCGTTCGGAACGAACATGCGAGCACGACCATTTTTTTTACGATCGCACGACGATTGCATACCTGATTATCCGGTGCTTCATGCAGTTAGCCGTGCTGACCGAATTCCGTCGTCGATCGTGATATGCGATTTCCCGGAAACTTCGACAGCGCCTGTTGGATATTCGTTGTTATGAATTATTTTCTTCATTTATTCGTATTTGAATAAATATATTGTAAAATAATTTAATGTAGAATTATATTTCAAAGATTGTATTTCATACCAAAGCAATTATTGGAAATCTTTTACCGCTGCTGAATCAGAACAAAGCGACGAAGGGGCGGCTAATTATGATCAGTACGATTTGAAAAGCACAAGAAATATCATATTTCCTTAGGTAAAGTTCTAGATTCGTGCTTTCGAGCTTGCCGATGTATCATAACGATAATTATTTTCACCTCCATCTGACGTATCTACGTGTCCGTTATTATATTATTCATGACGAAAAAAAGAGGTCGAAACGGACTCGACACGAACGATCGGCACAACGTTCACCTTTGGTTGACCATAGCTCGTTATATCAGCCGACCCATTGGTATCTCGAAACATGCCGTTTTTGCTAAACATCTGTTTTCACATTTATCGACATTCCGTACAACGTAAAACGATGGTAAGTCACGAAACGAGTTTTCTAGACCGGCATCGAATATCTTTTTATCAACTGAAAACGACCATATATATATATAATAAGATAATTGAAATAATCTATCATAGCGAATGAAGATAGCTATATAGTATAATTGTATTCGTAGAAAATAGAATGAAATAAATGAATGATAAATAAGTTGTATTCCATACAAGTATATGGATAATAATTACTTTGATAAATTGTCTTACCTCTCTAATTTTTTAGTTATATAATAACTAAAAATTCATGATATTTCATCAAATTACATATAGTAATAATTGATAATATGGCCATATAATAAAATTTATATGGTTTATAATTTATATATAATTTTTGTTCAATTATATACAATGAAAGAGATTCTATCCGGTGGCACTTTCGCTTGCACACAGCTCCGTGGTATATGCGATACGCTGCACTAGCTCCACAATCGCGTTTTCCCTTTCTACACGCGTACACTCGCACCATTACGTGAGTTACATCCGTAAATCCGGCGGACGGCTATGTATATATGTATATACTCTCGGGACTACACGTGCTTTGGCTTTCATATCTCGACGCTGAAGCATCATAGATGCTCGTTGTGCGTTTATATCAGCCGTAATCACTGCGCGAGGATACAAGATGCCCACTAATACGATCGCTTTCCGCCTCTCGTTGCTATCCATCGGATCGGAACCACTTCGAACGCGCGGTAATTGGTGTAATAACGGGTCACGAAACCGCTCTCTGCGACTGCCGCAGCACCCGTGAACTATCGCATCGGCACCTTGTGATCCTTTTTTATACGCGTGGAAGTACCCAGCCGCGATGCTTCAACGAAGTTTTCTCGGAGAGTCGATAAAAATCAATTAATTAAGGAGGATATACTAAAATACAAAAAGAAAGACAATATTGAAGTTGCAAAAAAACGAATCATTTCACACGGAATAATAATGACACTCGAATGTTCTCATTGTTATCGCGTATTATGAACACTGCAGTTCAAGAATAATAATTTCGATAATCGTTTATTCGATTGTGATGTCTAATCGTGCTTCAGAGAAGAAGCATTGTTCCCTCGAGGGCCGCATTGTGATTTATTTCTATAATAAGATTGGATAATATATTATATCCTTTCGTGTGGAATGGTAATCGTGGGATCGAATTAAAAAGAAAAAAAGCTGTGTATCGTGAATTCACGATTGAGAATTGCAAAGGGGTCGAGCGTTCCCATATATCAAAAACATGAATTAGCATATCGAAGGTGCGTAAACTCCTCGAAGCTTCCGTCGGAAAGTTCCGACCGGGCTTGCGGCTGGCGGGGTCGGGCGGTGGGCGGGGGGGGGGGGGGGGGCTGGACGTCCAGAACTATAAGATTCATTGCTATAATACGACTATAAACGCTTCGCAACCGCCTCTCTCGAATAGCATCGCCGATCCACGCAGTCATATACGTTATAGCGTTTCAATGGTTCACGCGCTTATTTTCATAGCGTGTATTATATTCACATGCGCGCATAGCTTTCTGCGACGGAGACTGCTGGGGCACACGCCGTGCCAGCATGAGGGACATACCGGCGATTACTCGTGGTAGCGGGCGCGAAGTTTCTCGAGGGCGAGGGAACCCGGCCGACGGTTCCTGGCGACCGGACATAATGCGAAACAATTATGCTCCGGGATATTTATGACTCGTCGGGGCCGGCGACGACGACTAAACGCAACCCGCGGCCCAGTGACGACATGGCTACCCTTTTCCCATTTTTTCTGCTGCAAATGACGCACCGTTATAGCGTAAATATATGTACTTCATGTATCGAATATATGTATGTTCCATGTACTACGGCGTCATTCCGATTTGGCGTTTGCTACTGCTCCCAGATAAATTGATGAAAGGGGAGATAGATTTATGTAAAGGATTGTGGGATGCTGGTCATTCCTGGACGAGAAATCGATTGCATTTTCTTTGTTGTCAAAATGGGATATTTGTTTTTTGCCCATTGATCCAAAAGATAAATAAATTCCCGGAGATAATGTTTCAATCTAATATGAAATCGTAATTGAGAACACAGCAATTTATTGTCTCGTTATTCCTCTAGCGAATTATTTTTCAATTAATTAGTTAATTATGTAAATATAAGGATTGGATGCTATTAAATATCAAATTCATAATTACATTTTTTCCTCAATGCTGCTAATCAACACCAGAACTTGAAGCATGAACGGAATTTGTTTTATTTAAACTCATACAATAGAATCGATTGATTTCGAACAAATTCGTGATTTATATATCGAAGTTAAATTCTCGAATCGTACTATCCGAGACGTAGAAGGCTCGCGAGATCGATAATTAGCTTGAAACGATTACGAAGGCCGAGAGGACGGAGAGTTTCGAGAATGCTGGAGTGACGAACGGTAGAAAGGTACTCGGTTGAACAGGCGGTCCAAAATACTCTCGCGTTGGATGTGCGCTTTGTGTCGTTCGAGCGAATCGGTAACACGTCCTCCACCTCCACCTGTTCCTTCTCATCCTACGAACACCGAGGCACAAGACAGTCGAATCTCGAGTGTCGAAAAATTAACGTCGAGCTTCGAAATCCATTCCCGTTGATCTTTCGTCGCTCGCCTTTTTTTAAATTGTCTCCTCTCGTTAACGACGACTTCACCGACTATTCATTTACCATTCGAGCATCGACGTTGTACCCGTAATTTACTACTCCAGTGACAAATCATTTCTTTTTTTTCGTTCATAGACATCTCTGCCGTTGACAATTCCGAGGATTGAAAATCATTGAAATTTACAAAAATTCTGAGAAACGTCATCGCGTAAATCGCTCAAAAGGAATAATAACAATAATAATATTCGTCTTGATACCAAAACAAACTAAAACGCGGCAATCATACTAAAGAATTGGAAGAATAAGAACCGAAATAGAAAACAAAGAAATGAGAAAATAGCGAATGTCGAGGCAAAAGTTTTGCGAAGGCCAACCGCAAAAGTTGGCTTCTTGGTTTTCACGTACAAGAAGGTCCCACGCACCTTGATCACAAAACCGGCACTGCGACAGGCAATGTACGGTGGTGCCGAATGGCCGTTTGATCCGGTCGCAAAACAACAATGACGTCGACGATGAGGACGACGACGACGAAGCTCGTGTGTGCAATGTAACGCGCGTGACTCGCGGGGTATCACGCAAAAGCAACTAACGCGCGAGGCGTCGAGGCCCCGACGCCGCCACGGCTCAAATTAAATTTTAATAAAGCGACTCGGAACCGGCCAAACGGCCTGACTTGGTACCTCGGGAAAAAAATAAAAGAGATTCTTTACGAGCAAACAATGCTTATATGGTTGCGAGCAACTGGAGTGAGAGTCCGGTGCCGGGCGGCCAATTCGTTCTTCTCTCTTCTTTTCCTTTCTCATTCTCTCGCTCCCTCCCTTTTACTCTTCCAGAGTCCCTCGCGGCAGTCATTCTTTCGCGTGTTTCGCCTGGGTAATTATATCGGGACTGCAGTCCGGAATCTTTGCGACAAAAACTTGTCTTCAATGCCCGAACAGCGTGTCGAGCTCGGTGCGACGCTCGCCGAGCGGTGGAGAATCACCTCTCTTTGGGTTGTCTCCTCTCTCCCTCTCTATTTTTCTCTCCCCCTGTGACGTCTAGAATAACTCACATTCTTCATGCTATATCGGCATATTTTGATCCTTCGCACCCAGCATCTCCACAGAACCCAAGTTCCATGCACCTTCCTCCAACGCCTGACTATGTTGAAAACGATGTTAATCATCTCATACGATAAGTGTCGCAAGTGAGAATTCAGCTATTGTTTTATTATCATTTCTTTTCCACCTTGTGTGAAATTCTCATGAGCTCATATTTATTCCCCACCTATCGTCAATTATAACTATAAATCTGCTTTATTTTCGAAGTCGCAATTAGAGTTGCGAGCGCACAGTAAAATCCTCTTATTAAAAATGTTATCTATGCAGTATTCGCAAGTTCGAACGTATGGGTTCCGTCGGTATATATCATCGCCGTCCTTCTAGCTCATCCATCGGCCTGTGCATTTTCGGTCGGCAACGCTACATTCGCCGAAAGACTACCGGATTTACACAGCGGGTTTGCTCGGAAGCCGTCGGCGACAAAGGAAAGGTCGTTCTTAGCACCCTGGACGACATGACCGCGCTACCACTTTCCTCGGCAATCTCTCTCTCCCTCTCGCTCTCCAGAGATACACAGGCGCACGCGAAAACGACGATACAGAAAGGAAAGTAAGAGGCTGGGTGAACGAGATCGTTGAAGGTAAGAACGTCTGAGAGCGTCTCGGACGCTTCCAGTCAGCGTTGCAAGCGTGCGTCCGGTGTGCGAGCATGCGGCAAGCCGGAGCGCACAAGATCACCGACAGCAGTTGCCGCACTCGACTGGTCCCGCGCGCGAGAGCGGAGCATTGCGGAGCTAGGCAGAAGCCGAAGCAGCACGATTCGAGAGATACTGATTGAGCCGTTCCCCAGCGCCTTGCCGCGGGAGCTCCTTATCCGTCCGTTCCGTCGCTTCTCATCCTCCAAGCTACCCCATATCTTCCGTCCTTCTTTCTTCTTCGCTCGTGCAGATCCTCGACGAAACGCTGGTTCCCGACACGATCGCCTTGGAAAACCTGTCGCGATTTATTCGCGTTACAATCATTAGCCACTTAATCGGACAACAAGTAAATGAATTAACGAATGGATAAACGTTTCGGAGAAATTAAGTAGTTGAGACTGCGGAAACGCGTTACGATTATTATTAATGTTATTATCATGATTATTGTTTTTAATATTATTATTATTATTTCTCTTTTATTATCATCACCATTATCATTACTTTTTTTTAATTCGGGGCTACAAAATTGTTAAGGCCTACGTCTATGCACATATTTATATATTTAGAGATTGACATTTCTTACCGTGAATACATCCATTCGATCTTATAAACTTTTTTTAATTAAAAGAAAAACTAGAATGACCGAAAAATACTAAAATCGCGTAAAGCGGAATAGATTTGTGTTCGTAATAATGTTTTCTTTTCGTGATTAGAAGTGATCAGGTGCTTGGATGAGACATTTGAGATGTATTTTCAGTATTCGTCGAAGTCCTGATTCTCCGATCACTCGTCAGCTCGAGTGAAGAGGCAGGAGGGGACTTGGAGCATACGTGACGGTATTTCTGTGACGGTCTAAGGACTTTGTGAAGCTGACCGAAGATACGTTTTTTTTTTCTATATCTATCTACCTATCCCCGTCTTCACTTTTTTTCTCACATTTTTTGTTCCACTCTCTTTTTCTCCCTCTCCCTTTTTTCCACTCGCTATCCGCACACTTGTGGGTAATACCCGTACGACCGGCTACGGGTGACTATCAATTTCGCATCACCGCTTTTGCGGTTGAGCGCGAGGACGATATTCGTGTGTACCGAGAGACCGTGGAGAGGAGAATCGTCGAGTAACCGAACGAACAAACCGCGAAGGTGCACTTTTCAATGGTTATACCGAAGGGAACCATGGTCGGAGACTATGCGCACTTTGCTGCGTGCCGAAGCCGGCCAAGTGCCCCGAGGGGCGGAAGGACGGGAAGAAGAGGGGAAGGGAAGACAAGATTCCGACAGGTTCTCGTCTTTACCTCGTGCTCTTCATCTTCCAAGGACACGGTCATCGATCCTCGTCGGACGTTCGATGCATGGGCAGCGGAGAGAAAATCACAGCGTATAAAATAACTCTCTTGAAAATACCACGAATATCTATATTTAATAGAATCTTCTTTAATTTGTTTAACAAAAATAATTAATCTTGTTATGTCTAAGGATGAGCGATGTTGTTATCTAAAGTTCCATGGAACTCAATGTAATTCAGCAGAATTATAGGTTTTTTTCTGTCCAGTTCCTAAATGAATGTTTTACATAAAGCAGCGGTTAATTTTGTTTATCAATTATGAGAACGGAGATAATATTCATGGCTTTGGAGGATGTTGAAAATTTTATTAACGATGAATTTTTTTTATTTATGTTTACAGGATCGTCATGTGAAAGACGCAAGCAGAGATCCCCAGATGGATTCGAGTCAGGACTACAGTCTGCTGCTGGGTTACGAGAACAAAACCCACACCGTTCTTCGTTTTAGTAGACAATACGACACCTGTGATCCACGAGATCTCAAGATCACGGTAAGTGTCTTCATTCAACGTACCGTCATTTATCTCCAAATCCATCTCGCATCTACTTTCTTCGAAGCGAAAAGGGCGCTCACGCGTGACGTCGACCAATTTCTTACTTTTACAAAAAAAGGAGACAAAAGAAAAATCTTGATCTTATCCAGATGAAGTGAAGCTGAGAATTTCTCGTTTCGATGGTTTTCCAAAAAATTCGTTTTATCAACAAGATCCTATTACGATTCTTCCCCCTTACTATGAACCCCAGCATCAAATAATTTTTCCGGTTTTAACTTGAGACTGAATACAAGCAGATTTTAACCGGCTTAGAACATTGAAATATTAATTTAAATAAGCGGTTAATATTGAAGTAAATTGGATAGTTTCAATGATCCCACGGAGAGGATTTCGCATGCAAGGCAAATCATCGTAACATTACGTGGAATTATCTTTGCAAACGTTCCTAAAATCTTTTTCGGCATCATTGCGTCTTCCGGTTCGTTTCCCCAAAAACCTTATTTTTCCATTTTCCACAATATATATTATCGGACACCGTTTATCGCAAACGACATTGTATCCCAGGGCTGGTGGGGATAGGGAGGACAGGACACAGCTTCAACCGCGTTTTCCTATTTGTCCAACAACGATGCACGGTCCACGTCGTTCTTTAAATTGAAGAGAAAATCCCCTCGAGGAAAATTCCCATCGTCTCGAACGTCGTCCAACAATACACTTTTTTCATTTTGTAATGTAATTGAGCCGTGTAGGTAATTGTAGTTCTCACCAAACGAGAAATATGATCATCAATCGCATGGTTCGATCGTTTAAACGATAATAATAATGATATAAAAGGTTTTTTTTAATTTGCACAATCTGATACAGCAAAGCTGACGGTGGTATATACACATATGCACCGCGTGTTATTAAGCGCACACATCGTCCCGTTTATAGTCTTGTGTGTAAAATATACAAATCATTCATACATAAATATATATATATATTCATATATCCATAACCAGGAGAATTATATTGTTCCGAGATATATTTATCGATTAGGACTAACATCAGTGTTCGGTTGGTACGGGTAGTGAGTGTCGATCCTCATCGTCACTACAGTCTGGCTTTTCCACTCTACTCCATATTACTACCGCACATATGAACACGCACACACGCACGCACATACACAAGAACATGGCATGCCTAGCGTGATAATGCCATCGTTCATTCGACATGTGAGCCGGTTTAATCACTCGGGTAATCCGATGACGCGTCATTCTCTATTTGAACCATCACGGATACACATATAGATAATCCTGACGTTTGCATCGTTCGTCCTCCGAGTCTCCATTCTCGAAGCTTTCACTATCGAATCGAACTCGCGTAGCCCAATCTACGAAATCAATCGACGATATGACTAATAGCCGGAATTATTCGGCTCATTCGAACAGACTCGACGAAATCCTCCATTCAATATTATGTCTCTGCACGTACCATACGAAAAAAAAATATGTATTGGTAAACGTCAGATGTCAAAACGGTATTAATGAAGATCAAAATCAAATTTTGTACTCACACTGGTTGGAATCGATGCAGATGTATCAACGTAATACACACGCGAAACCGACGAACGATGCCCGTGTATCGCGTGACTGGTCGAGGATGAGAGATCGGTGTTGAGTATCGATAAAAATCGACGGCTCGAGAGCCATTAATGTTCGGTATATTCAGCCGCAGAGATATCGCATCCTGCGGTCGAACGAATGCGCCTCTTTATTTATTGTTTTTATTCATTTGATTTTATTATGGTTGTTGTTATTATTATAATTATTATTATTATATTTAGTTGTCTCGAAATATTAAAAAACTATTCTATTGGGTAAATTAAGGGTTTTTTATACGTAACTGAACCGTAGTTACATGCATAAGAGAATAATCAAAGCTTCCAGACCACATCTTCAAATTATTCATCGCTTCAGAACAGAACTGATGATTATAATACCCAGCGATTCAGTAAACAAAAGTAATAATAACAATCATAATGATAATGTGCAGCGTGTTGAGCTGGGTTGAGTCACCGTACGGTCTTTGAAACACGGGGAATGATTAAGCACAGTTAAGTAACTGTTAATTAGTCGGAGATTGTGTAGCAAGACAGAGACGAGGAAGAGAGAGAGAGAGAGAGAGAGAGAGGGAGTACGCGAGGAAGGGGGAGAGCGAGAGAGGGTAACTTCACAGTCGAAGCTACTATAGGCGTTATCAGATTGGTAGTTCGGCCAGCATTAAAGGAGGGGCCAGTCGCGCGTCTATCAGGAGATAAAAGAGAATTTAAGTAACTCGGTGACTGCTGTGCTGCTAGGCAAAGGGATTGGCGAACCAGCGAATGACGCCTCTCTCTTGTCAGATGGCTCGAGATTCCGTATAAACCCCAAACCCCTATACCCAATGTGGATGTGCGTATATATAAGTATAGTACACTTATCTCGTGCTATCAGCGTCTGACGGTCACGCGAGGTTCGTCGGGCCTTGCGCGCGTTATCGACGTCGCTAACTCACGGGAATTCTAGAACTTTTAATTACTACCATCGATCCACCGGCGCCTTAAGCCTTCCGTCGCAGCTTACAACGGAGAAACCTCAACCCCTCTTCCTCTGTTTCTCTCCCCCTATTTTTCTCCACTCTCACTCTGTTCTTTTTTCTTCATTATTTTATTTTTATTTTCCACTTCCGTATGTTTTTTTTTGTCCCGATATTCGAGCGGAGATCGTTGTTCGTCGAGTGAAACCATCATACGGTGGAGTATAACGAAAAAATCCCAATGAGTTCTGTGATAATGTCGGTAGTAGTTCGGATACAGATACGGATCAACAACCCGGAACCGCTGTAATTCTTTTTTGTCGTATTTTGGACATTGGAATTGAGCTCCCGGGTATTTGAATTTTTTTGTATGCACGGATCGTAATCTCAAGACGCTGGAGCGTGAAGTTTGTGTTAGGAGACGCATCTCTGTACGTATCTGTGATTCGTTCATTCACTCTGTCGTACGGGTACAATAATAGTCAATTTACATGCATTTTGGTTGTATAATATCTTCGACATTCATGCATACGATAATAACAATAATGACATAATAAGACCGATTATGTGATAAATTTTGCTGTATTCGTGTAACCGGTTGTGGGTGTTGTTCCGATTGTTGATTACAGAAAAATGTCGGACGAATGGTTTATCACTGGTTTGTGGTTCGAATAATCTCCTCCACCAGTTTCATTGTCGTTCCAACCGATGGTCGTGTCGTGAATTAATTGTTTGTGGGATCGTCGATTTAATCCGTGAACTATGTTACCCGGCCTCTTTTACACGATACGCTTTAATATGTTTTGCGCCGTGCGGTAGTTTACCGCGAAACTCAAAATCGAGAATTCATAGAAACGACGTACATATTGCATATCCGGGATTCCGTATTAATACAGAGCGTCGTGAAGCCAACAACCGCGTTTAATCCGTTGGATATTGCGAATTGGTTTCAGTGTGCGAACCATTCTCGTCGCTGTGGTCGAACGTAAAATGAATGTTGGTTTGGTTCGACGGCCGGTAAAGGGGTTAGAGGGGGCGGTACGTGTCGTTCCCCGTCGACAAGCTATTCCGTCGGTTTCCGCGACGGTGGTTGTTTTTGATTTTGATTCTACCCCGCCGTAGTAACCGAACCCGGATGGCCCCAATCGTCGTATGTATTTCGTAGTCGATAAAGCACGCACGTTGTTCGTCCATCTACTACCGTGAAATCTCTCTGTTGAATCCCCCCCCCCTCTGCCGCCCTCGCACGAATTCGTGCTTCGGAATTGTCGAAGTGACGTCGTAAATTCAAGATAATTCGTCTACTCGTTCGCCGTTGGAGTATTTATATCGGTCGTTGAATACACACGGTATTTCTTAATCGGTGGCAATTGAATCGTTTTTCGACTGAAATTGGAAATTCCGAAGAAAATTAAATACTTTTTCTCATTTTCTCTGGACAATTAGGAATATTTATTTTCCACTTCCATTTAATTATTTTTTTTCATTTAATTATTTTTTTTATTCAGCAAAATTTTAACGTTTTTATTTTCTTTGATTTTTCCTTGGGACATAAAAAATTCGATCGATCAATAAAGAATTAATATTATTGTAGAGAATTAAAGAATTCACATTGCTATCATGGGAGAAATCGATTTTCCGTTGTGGAAGCTTGCAGAATCCGTTTAGTCGGAGTCCATCGCAGCGAGTGCGGTGCACATAGGGGCTTTTGGTGAGGGCAATTTCATTTCGCGAGACTCGGCGTTTCGCAGTCTTGTTTGTCGTATATGTCAGTAGTGGTAGCAGCAGCGGCAGCCACTGTTAGCTAGTGGTGTAGCTATAGTAGTAGGAAAGTGCATGGCCCGGGTGACTGCGGCTGCGAGTTCATTCGTTTTATTCCGAGGATGTTCGCGTGAGAGAAGCCGCCACACCATTAAGAAGAAGTCTCGCTAGCGACGCTTGCAAGGTAGTAGAACCATCTCGAGGAAAAGTGGGAAGGAGTCGGAGGGACGAGTGTGAGAGGGAAATAAAAAGAAAAAAGTAACGAAAAAATAAAAATAAAAAAAGAGTTTGGAAAGCAAAGAAAGGGCGGCCGAAGGAAGATAGGAAGGGGTGGAAGGTTTGGATGGATATGGAGACGGAGGTAAAGCCGGTGGGCGTCGCTGGGGTTTGTGGGACAGCGGGGGTGGAAGCAGGTGAGACGGTAGGGAGATTGGTGTGTCTCGGAATCGGGATTGGCTGGCTGACCTGGTTTTCCCGCTTCCATTTCACCGTTTCCTATCACGCTCACGGTATCTAGTTTAGCGTCTACGCTTTCCGATAGTCGTTATACCACCCGACGGTGGAAAACCGGAAATCTGAAAGGATATAGTGGCGGAAACGAGTCAAGCTTCGTAGAAACGAAGAAAATGTTAGCCTCGGAAACAGAACGAACCCGCAATCCTACAGATATGTCTTTCATTATCTTCTCCTTCTTTTTTTTACTCGTTCCATCTTTGGGGACCTGCTTTTGTCGAATTGTACGGTTGTCAATGTTGTGATAACATTCGAAGTTCGTCAATTAGTGCACATGTCATTAGAATGTAATATATACGATGAGCATTTTTTTCGAAATCCCGACTTGATGTATCGAACGATTCTTGTTTTGTTCATGAAATCGTAACTTGCGCCGCGGGATTACAGATAACGGCTATTAAGGCCAGTGTTGCAGTGCGGAACTGTTGCCAGTGTTGCGACGCAGCGTTGCCGCGCGAGTGACGTACCGGAAATAACCGCAAATCTCGTATTGCCCGGCGGAAAGGCGGTGACGTTACTGAGAGGTGAACGGGCGAACCGACGACGAAACCGAATATATATATATCTATATATATAACTTGCAAAGTGCTCCGTGGCACACGTACTGGAAATTTTCGTTCGTGAAACATTTTTGTCGATGGTTGAAAAGAAAATTCAATAATGGTTTCAAATGCATCGGTCTAAAAATAACACTGACGATAGTCTTCGAAAGGCGTTTTTGTGTACAATTTATTTCATTTTCTTATTTTTTCTATCTTATTTCGTTTCTGCCACTTTTTACCTTCTTCTTTCGTTCGCCGTACCTCCCTTGCTCACTGAAATTGCTCCGACTGGATACGTGTATCCACCAGCGTGCGCTGTGTCACGCGGCAGTTCCACGTGTGCACAGAGTTAGTGAAAGAATTTTTTTTTTCTTGTTTTTATTCGTTTCCGTATTTTTTTTAACTCACTTTTTTGTGACGATTGAACCCCAGTTACGTAGTATTGTGTAACGAGGACGCGCGACGTACGAACGAGCAAAGACGACTACGAGTTAAACTGCTCTGAACCCTTTGGCCGACTTCTTCGAAAAACTTTTTCGGAGCGGAAGGATCGAAGCTGCAAGAGCTTTGTGCAGCGCGCTCATCAAAGAACGCACGGCGGAAAGTCGAAGCCCCTCCGAGGGGTCGAAGCCCCTCGCCTTGCGATCGGGCGAACTATCTTCGCGAGAAGCAATGACAGTTAACGGAGCTTTTTAGCTCAGAACTCTTAACTCCGGGTCTTTCAATAGTACGGGAAAGCGCTCGGCCAAAGCGAGCTTTTATCGTGACGAGTGTAATGCCAAGTTGAAAGCGAAACGAAATCGAGTCAGGTATTATCAAATCGACAACGTTGTGAAATTATATATTATATAATGATTTTTAAGCCGGGACAGGAGAAATAGTTGATACCATAAAAGCTTTCGCGAAAAAAAAATCGCGAAGAATGATAAAATAACATGAAATTTTTAGAAATAAATCTTTGATGCAGTTGAATTCCAATAGATTTTTTATTGTACGATGTACCGTAACACGCGGAATCCCCGACTACAAATTTCAACTGCGGAATAACATTTTACGAATGACAAACGAAAGAAGAAAAAACAGCAGTAGCTAACGGATTAAAGCTTTTTGGTTCCGGACCGGCTCGGAATCGAGTACACAAAAAATGAAAAAACAAATCGGTAAAAATCCTCCAGTTTATCAATTTATGATGTAATCAAGATTTATGATTCGCTTGCCGACGTGCTTCCGGTGCGGAACGAAATTTACCGATGCATCAGTTGCTGCATCGAAGACTTACGATTACTGCGCGATATCGCGTTCGTTGCGGGATGCAGTGGCTGCTGCTGCGAGGCCCCCGTGGTATTAAACCCGCGTTCCGGCTCAACCGAGATTCCTCCGGACGATTCGGGATCGGGCTTTCGGGATTAGGCAAAGATTAAGGCTACTTCGCTGGTGCAATATGTATGTTGGAATTCGTGAGAGTTACGTATCTGATACGGTATACATATACGTTTATAAATATATATGTATATACGTACACATGAGGTTCTCTGAGCAAACAACGTATGTGAGTCTGGTTTTAACGTAGATGACGAAAGTAATCGACCATGACGTGCAGTACAATTCCGAAACGTCGACGAACGATTGTTCGAGAGACATCTATCATAGAGGAAAATCCGAATGAACGATGGGATCCTCTCGAGTTTTCTGGGTTCTCTCGCATATTTTCCAACGTTTCAACAAAAAAGAAAGGAAATGACAGAAGTAGGTCACGCGTTTGTATCAAGGATTTAGGTCGATCGTGCTAATCGTGGGCGAACATGACTTTCGGAATTACAGATGAAGTCGTAGATGGATGAGTCTGAATTATCGATGAAGCGTCAAATATTTATGCAATACAATGTGAACCATCTACAATATCAATGGATCATTGAATTATTATAATACATAGCTAAAGCATCATCATTATTATTATCAATATGCTTTATTGTGCATATCTAGCTGCAATTTTTTTGTTGGTCATTCAGCAACAAATTTACAATCCACTAATAGAAAATAAATTAAAAAAATGTATGTACGGGTCAAAGTATATATGAATAAAAGAAAGTTGAGCAGAAAACTATCCCGCAAGGAACGAAAAAAAATTGTGTGGTTGATTAAAAAAAAATAAAAACAAAGTTGATTTCGCATGAAAATACATAGGTATGTATAACGAATTCATGGGTGATACGCGTAGAACCGATTCCACCCCGAAGGCATAAAACGACGTTTGCGGGCGACGCGGTGTGCACCTGACTGTTGGATCCCGATATCGCTGTCGGGTTCAACGGGTCCCGAAGGCAAAGTTTGATTAAATTTCGCCATTTTACGAGCAAGAAGGAGCGAGACCGGGTAGAACGAGATTGAAGGACCCCAAGACCGCCGGAGGTCCCCCGGCCTCCCTCGCGGGTTTATTACACTAAGACCAAGACGTCGGTGACGCAGCGAACCACCTTAAATACACTACATATATGTACGGAAGTATACGTACTTTACACATATATAGATATATCAACACTCAGAGCAAATTGCGGTGACGAAGGAGCAAACGTTATGCTGACGTTGAGTGGCCAGGTCAAAGTTCGATTGGTGCCGGAGCAAAATAACTGAAACTCCGTTAATAGCCGTCGGGGGAGTCTTGCGCCAAGTGAAACACACATCGATGCAACAAACATTGCCTCATTCGCTTGACCCCGGCTTTCCTATATCCTCAACAGTGGAAAGAAATATGGATAGAAAAAAAACGAAAGGTGTTTCCACGCGCGAAAATATAGTTCTGTAGGGATTGCCGCGAGACAATCTACTGGCATTGCTCCCCGGTGAGAATCCTTTTCGCATTGTCACCCCCGTCAGCATTGCATAGACTGATGCACTATGGTTCATTCTTCCTCCTCTTCCTCTTCAACTTTCTTCGATCCGAGGAAAATTCTCGTATTTCTTTCCACACGTGTGTATTGGTGATAAGCTCACCACCCATCGCATGGCGGAACGTTCATCCCGTTGGCTCCACACCTCCCGCTCCGATATTCCAACTGGTTTCCGGAAACAAGATTTTCTCGAATCGCATTGCGAAGGAGTCCGCCAGATGGCGTGCGAGTACCGAGGTGCGTTGTGATAGCTATACGGGCGGTGATATAGAACGAATATAAATATTTATAGAAACGGATCAAAGCCAGGGGGCAAAAAGGCCGGCGTACGGCGAGCGGTACCGCGGGGATTATCCGTGGGGAGTGTATGAGAGCAAGAGATCGATTCCGAAAGCGTTTGAGCGAATAGGAGACATAGAGAATGTCGGAAACGACGATGGTTGTACGTCCTGTACGTAGCCAAACGTGCCACGATTCGACTCGGAAATTTCCCACCGGAATTGCCGGACTTTGGGCCAGACTAGAATTTTCTTCTGAGGATTCGGATGAATGTCTCTGGCACGCGAGATTACAGAACTGCTCCGTTGCTCTTTCGTTACTGCAACTCTCGTATTTTGCTTGTCCACGGAAACTCGTTTATTTGTCCTTTTATTTTATTCCTCGACGGAAAAGTTGAAATGTCGATTAACTGAACGAGTTCCATCGAATGTCACTTGGAAAGAAACATTGCGATAATTTGATATAAACTGAAATTCAATCGACCCTTACGACCGGACGACATTGAATGGAATAAACGTTTTTCAGTAAAGATCCGAGTGACTTGTAGCAATATATTTTTTTCTTTTCGGTTGATAGGGCGAAAAGTTTTTTACTAATTAGTAACAGTTCGAGTTGTCGCTGCCGGCAAAATAATTCACTACATCGAATCAATAAATTTGATCTTATTAATTTAAACCGTGAATTCAAATAATTTAAAATGGAGTAAAAAAGTAATAGAAGTGGAGAAGTGAGAATAAAATGTATAAACAACTTACCAATTACATTGGCCACACGGGCTGTAACGATTCCGGTTAATTGCATCTATTGGTCATTGGTCTCTCGAAAGTCAAGCACCGCGATGTGAATCAATATCCGCCCATGTGTGTACAGTCATGAATGTATACATACAAAACGTTGGCACGCGAGCACCGTACTTGTTTCGGAACAGTGAAAGTTGTCGTGAGAATGTGGCGGCACAAGATTGCATGACCAAGTGGCGCCCACCCTTTCGCTTCACCCTCGTTCGTTTTTCTTTCTCTCTTCCGCTATTTTGCCAACATTATTCTCACGTTTCATCGTCTTCCTTCTTTCTCTCTCCATCCGTTTCTCAACCCTTTCACCCGAACTCACGGTGCCCACTAGACTTACCGGCCCGCGAACGCGATCGCTTCCGCTTTCCATTAACTTGTTTTGTATGCAGCTAATTTGCATGTCTAACGGTAGACCGATAAAATTGGCCAATGCCGCAACTGCGTATGATTTTACCTGTGGCCGTTAATGCCATTCTCTTAAACAGGAACGGAATTGAACATGCGGTCAGGTTGAGCTCAAGCATCCATGTTCGAGTCTTCCGAAGTAATATCGCTAACGCCAATGTATGTCGTTTAGGATTCTAGTTAGCTCCGTTATTAGCATTCATTGATACGAATGACGAAGATAACGATAATTCCGAATATTCCAGAATTAAAACGATTTAAAATTCTGTGAAACACGAATATCTGATGAAAAAATATTCTTCATAGTCTTCCATTCGGTTTTTCTTTTAATCTTATCTGCTATATATATATCTATTGCATAGATTAATGATTGCATTAAAAATTTGAGGAATTACACTTATCGAAAAGTTGCTGGTTATTGATGGGTATTCGGATAAGCGCGTTTTATTTGACCGCACGCCGTCACGTCTGTTACGGGTAATGCCTAGCCGATTAATTCAGTTATGGGGAATCGTTTCGTCGGGATCTGCGATAATGCAACTATCGTGTCCGCGGTTATCCTTCAAATCGTTGTTGACGCGCTTACCACACGCGATTGCCCGACGGTATAATTTCCCAAATTCAGAATTCAACCCCTTGTCTCGCGCTCTTGCTCGGTCTTTGTACGCCTACAACTCCGGTCGCAGACTACACATATTTAGCCCGAGCATCAACGATGAGATAACGTAGGGATCGGTAACGCAACGCGCGTTTCAAGCCGAATGTTACATAAAATTGTGAAAAAATGTCCACTTGAGAAAATACAAATTCATTTTTCCATTCGTTCGACGATTAAACAACGAATTCAACGATCGATGAATTTTATTTTCACATCGTTATGACGATACTAACATTAAAGTCCAAACTTCATTTCTCATTCTCGATATTAACACGAGTACGGAAAAGTTTAACGAGAGGTCTTACTTACCGAGGTACTTGGTTGTAATACCTCGTGGAAAACTTTCGGTTCTCCGGCTTTCGTTCGTTCTCTCGTCGCAAATGCACGGCTTGAGTATATAGAAACGGTGCAGCACAATATGCATATATACACTCGGGTAGCAGAGTACACAGAGTTTGCTTCGTGACTATCGAGGCAAGCGAAAGTCTCGAGCTGTATAGCAACATCCGCAAGACAGACAGATTCTCCGGAAGCTTCATCGTTACCACCATGGCCTCCCGCACCCGTCCGTCGTGCCAAGGGCTGTGCATAATACGCAATATAACTATGTACTACTGGAAATCCGCGCACGATGCTCGGTGCCGCCGAAAATACGAAAATACAGACGTCAGACCAACGCACAACAGTCAAACGAAGTTTTAATCTCCTGCAAATATCGCAAAATCAGCAATATTTCAATGAACTCACGGTTTTGAAAATCAATTCTTCGATGCGTCCCGCGCGCTCACATCCAGATTGCGCGTCTCCTTATCTTGCGAACAATATTTTATCCTCAAGCTGGTCCACAGATCCCGGGGAGGGGAATAAAAAAAAGGTCGCAAGCCGGAAGCGCGAGGTCCGTGCATTTCGTTGGCCGCGCAGGTTCGAACGTTGTTACAGCTTGCCGAGACAAAGGGACGGACCGCGCCGGTAAAAAGGATCGACGTAGCGATATAGATAAGTTTATCGTCGATATATAGAAGAGGATATATATATGTATAAATATATATATGAGCACGAGTGAATCTCCGTTCACGTTCCGATTCTCATTATCTGATCACGACCTTTCGTCGGCTATCGCAGAACCTTTCGACCGCTTCTAGAATCTCGCTAACAGATCCACTTTCCACGAGAAAGATGTAACATCGTATACAATATCGTACCTCCTAAGGTCGTCCTTCTCTCTCTCTCTCTCTCTTTCTCCCATTACCGAGAAATTTGATTCGTGCGCGGCACTACTCAGCAACCCACGTGCTTCGTAACTGTGCACAACTGTGCGAATCACGTTAGATCTGAACCCTGCTGCTGCTGCGATTCACGTCGATTTCAGACCTATGATCGATATTATTAAGCCTCTATCTCTGCGCCATACATATATATGGACCTCGTGGTCAGGAGCTTCCAGGCAGGGATTCCGAATGAACGATCGATAGATTGTGATTGTAATAACACGGTGCAACTCAGAGTTGTAACGTATACGTGCTATCTACTGGGTATACCGCAGCAGTAAAGATGGGGGGTAAAATGATCCATTGAGATCCGACTTCAACAATTAATAATAATCATAATAATGATAACAACAACAACAATAATAATAACCGATCGATTTGCATATACCTAACGTTCTCTGACCGAGGTATACATTCTCATGGTTATTTCCGGTCCATACATTGTGTAGACGAAATACACAATATTTCTGCCAGTTATATTGAAACAAATATTTTTTTAAGAATTTATTAATTTCTTTCGATGGCAATATTTCCACATTTCATTCAGAGACACTACATGAACCCGGTCACCGTTAAAGGTACATTTTTGGTGTGTAATAAACTATGGTTGTACGTGGTGAGCGTGTATTCGCCGTCTAAAGCCGCAACCCGACAAAACCGGCAGCGAGATTATTGTACCTCTCAATACCGCGGCCCAGACTTCCTCCCCTCCGCATATATACGTATATATATATATTTATATGCACGAAGTCGATCGGGCGTATTCCAACTCGCTGACGAGAAAATATATATCTCTCGCGTCGCTTTCGCCGTCCGCGCGCGTCTCTCCTTCTCCACGTCGAAGCTGCCTATGATACAGATATACCTACACGAGTTACGGAGCCCCGCGTTTTCTTTATCGGTTCGGCAGACGTGCTCTCGCGTTCTTTCTCGCTCTCGTTCGCGAATATCGCGATCCACGGCAATGCTTTATGCCATTGAGATGGAGAGCCCGGTGGTATACTGCCAAGAGGCGACGATTGGAACCCATCCGGTAGCGCCGCCGCGGCGAAGAATTCCCCTCCCCCCGGCCGCGCATGAAACTGCAGCCTCGAGCAGAGGGGCCGGGAAGCCAGGGCAACTTGCATATTGCATTCTCGATGCCCACTTTAATCCGCGGTTTTCACCCGTCGTCACTTTTCGCGGAGCTTCACACACAACGCGCGGCATCAACCCTGCTGCATCTCGCACACCACGTCGCACGTGCATTCGAAATTATGCTTCCACCAACTCACTCGCCGAACATTGGGCGGGAAAGCCAAGAGCGGCGCAGGGGGGGGGGCCGAGAAACAAGAGAGAACTTCACACAGCCCCTGACGAATAATCCCAGCGACGCAAATAGCCCGCCTCCGCCCATCCCGTATTACGATAAACCGGTAAATGCCACTGCGGCGTAATTAACGCAATGCCGTGGACTTCCGCAATGCGACGCTCTCCGCGTCTCTCGCTCCGAGGCTACTGCGGTTGGTTATTTAAAAAAAATGTTATATACATATATATTTATACATATATAATTTTTCCCCACCTTTTTAGTTTTTAATTCCATTTAATATTCGTATTTTATCTTCATTATAAAACGCTGAATCGCGCTGAATGAGCTGCAGACTTTCTATTTATTCAACCTGCGCTCTGCATGATCGTTGAGATTTGTAAAACACGGATCTGAAAAGTTTGTAGACGCTTGAGAGAAAATTTTACAATGTGCTGGATTCGTTCGTTAATTACGAAATTTAAATGACTAATAGAGTATGCTGTATTAATCTCACGAGGTGATCATTGCGATAACGATTTTATCCGGCCGAGACACTGAGTTATGATAATTATTGTCAAGACACGTATGCCGATTCGAGTGGGGCGATTTTTCTTATTCATTTATCTCGCTCGCAAGAGAATCTGAAACTCGGTTCCTCCGAAATCGGTTCGCGGTTCACATGCAACATTATTCCAAACTAAATAATAATAAGCTCCTCTTGACACGGCAGTCCATTTTGCCCCGTGATATCGAATACAAGCGAACTCGAAACTGCATACGCTCAATCGATGACGCCATGAGTGCAACTTGTCCAGATCGTTTCCAGCAAATTGTGAGCCTAATTACCGGCCGCTCGGGATAAGAGGTTTGCGCGAGAGCATTTGAGCTCCGTGAACCATCGACGATGTAATCCGTACTGCAGAAACGTATTAATCACGAAACACGCGTACACGTAATTCCAGATCACTCCGGCAATAGTCCGATGTACATAATTTATGCGCTAGATTACTGGGAAATGTTTTTTTCTTCAATTTTTAAATGCGTACCTATACGTCATACCTTTCATCGTTTATTATTTTTATTTTCTGTTCTGAATCGCGACGCTTCGGTAGGTAAGAGGGGTGTATGCGCATGAGCGATTCGATGTCGACTCTCCCGTTCTTGGTCTCCCACGCGACGACAATGTTTTATTCATATGTATATGTTTGCTGTGACGTTGCTATACGTGTACCTATGTAAGAAACGTGACCCCCTCCAAGTCTGCCGATAATGACCTGACATCGACAACCCCAGTGGCTCGTTGCCTTCGTCAGCCAATATACGCGGAGACCGAGAGGCGAACCCCCCCTGGCAATATCCCGCACAGTTGGATATTCCTCAATTACCGTGCTACAAAGGTTCTTATTAATACAACCTCATCCATTTGCTAATAACACCACGATATAGGCAGTATTGTCGTCAACTCATTCAATAGCAATTTAACCCCAACAGGACACGAAGCGAATCGATTACAGTTTTTTAAGAATATACTGGGGACCGAAGAATAATATTTCAGATATCTTCATCTTTAACATGTAATGTTGAGGGGTTTTGTATATTCGAGATCGATATATAATTTCGGATTTTGTTGTGAATTTTTTTTTCATATTCGGGATATTTTGCCGTCGCCGAACAATGATATTCCATTCTATTCAATTATTGCCTGCCCGTGATGTCTGATTTTTCTTTCGTTGTCGTTACCCTCCCATTTTGTTTCTTCTTTTTTGTCGTTTCCACGTTTCTCGGACTTCACTGGTCCTAAGTGCCGCATACACATCCCCAGCTTTCGTCGGAGCAAGGAGCGTCCGCTAGCTATACGTCAAGACAATAAGCGCCATTAAGATAAGGCCCGGGTTCCCGCCGATAACCCGCTGTACCATGTCTCCAACACGTCCTCATGAACTCCCGCGCGCCTCGTCCCTCCAAGCTCCCTCTTACCGGTAATGGAGAATTCCATTTCACTCCTCTAGTTATTTTTACCGTTGTTATCCCTCCCTCCAAGATTCCCGCTAGGTTGTTGCCCGAGGGCTCTTTCACCGTGCAACGTCCACATTGTCGTCCACCTCGAGTGTCTACGGATTCTTTTTCCACCCGTGCAGCACGTACACTCCCAACGTCCCAACCCCTATCTTTTTCACTTTCGGCTTGCGCGTTTCGGGACAATCCAATTTCCGGATTGCGCCCGGTCGCTAGGTGATATAAGCTCCCTTTAACTATCTCGTTGCACGGCCCTTTCTTATCTTTCGCCCTATCGCCGTTGCGAAGCTAAAAGAAGTCTTTTGCCTGATATAGCTAGGTGAAACAAATCCATGTGCTATACACAGTCAAAAGCTCAGAAAAGGACGATCTCCGAAATATCCGTCATCCATTAAGTATGATTCTCATTCTCGATAACCCGAATTTATCGATATTTTTCGAAAATCCGATGTTACTTCCTGGTTGAAGCCTGGCTGGATTTTGAAACAATCCGTTCGACTTAGTCTGGTTGAGTAACTTTGATCCGAAACTACGTCGTTGTTCTGGAATCTTGAAAGCTAATGGAGCTTGTCATACGTGACAAGCTCGAAGGGTTCGAGACAAGTTCGATGAGGAACTTTGTGTAACGTCCATGTTTTCGAAATCACAAGTTAAAGTTCACTCCTAGACGATGCACGACACACACATATAGATACAGATATATATAACTATATACATATATAGTATATCGACGATAGGCGGGGGGGGGAATGGCGATCGATATGATGTAATGATGATGCACAAAGTGCAAGAGCTCGTGGCGATGAGTGAGGTGTAGATACACCGCTGGAATAATTCAGGACTCTGTGAGAGCTCCAGAATGTACTGCGACTATATTGGATAGTGTCATGTAACAGTGTAACGAAGCTGGTGCTTGTGCCTGCGGGCTGATGTCCGAGTCTGTCGTCGAGGACGAAAGCTCGCATTCGATCGACAACTACGGAAGTTCTAGCATTGTCGTTCTCTCGATCCGCCCACTTAATTATGCAACTTCGGGTGGTACACATTCACACACACATACATATTACGTGACACATATATATATTTACAGACGCACGTATATAGCTTTAGGATGGCGTTATCCACGAAGGGACGATATGCTCGGACGAAATCGAGTTTCCATCCTTCACGTCATCGACGTGCAGTGCATCAAGCGACATTCGATATTCTGATAACACAGTTAGGTATATGCCGGTACACCGGGATTCCGCGAGTTCATCCGTCAATTCCAGAACATCCAAAATATCAAAATTTCAACGTAAAATGAGTATGAAAATTCAGAAATTCTTGCCATTTACGTGTTTTAAATAACATCAAAATGAATAATAATACAATAAATAACGCCAATAAAACTTAAATAACTGTGATAAATCAAAAGAATAACATTATCAAAATTATGTGGAATTATCGGGACCCGAGCTATTACACTTTGAAAGCATAATAAAAAAGGAATGGAATTATATTTTCCAAAGACATTATCAATCGAATACTTTATCCATAGTAAATTTCGATGAATTACCGAACGTCAACGATACGTGATATAATTTTCGCGTCACAGAATCCGTCGAAATGTATGATTTCAGCCAGTAATTATATTACATATCGTCGTTTCCTTTGATTTGCAATTGCGGAAATATGAAATTCGATTGGCTTATAATGTTTGATAACGTGTCAAAGCTGATAATTCGGGAATTCAGTGATAAACTAGGCAGATATTGGTAGCGTATGAAATCCGCAGTCATGGATTTTGCCCGTATGCACCTCTGCCGTCGCAGCACCGTAGCACAGAGCATCCTGTTGGCCCCGGGGTGAAAACTCGTTATCGAAGCTCCGGGGGCCACGCGAGCTGACAAGAGCGCGGAATAACCCGTTGGTGGTCGGTCGGTCGATGCCGCTGCTGCCGTGCTCGTAATCGACCTCGAATGAGATTCAATATTTGATCGCGCGTCTCAGTTTCGTCGGTCGTGTCCGTCGAGAACTCCGGTGCTGCCGTTGATTTTCCTCCAGTCTGTCCTGTCAACATATTCTACCAATTTTTTGTATCCCTCACAACTTTGTTTCGCTTCTGGTGTTTTCTGTTGTTTTGTCATATTTTCCGAGTAATCGATACGACATCTATGCCACTAATCATTTTTTTCTTCTGGAACCATCTCTCTCATGAGATCCAACTTTGACCTTCTGTTGGTGAACCGATGGCTCACGGACCTTCGTTACTTAAGCCTTCAAGTTTATTACAATATAAATAAATAAATAAATGAATAATAACAATATTAATAAAAAGAATATAATAATAATCATAATAAATTATCTAATATAATAATCAGCATCATGAATGAGTCTCGTAATCCGTTCGAGGAATTGTTTTTTGGCGATTTGCTGCTGACTTAAAGTCGCTCCCGTGCTCGAGTAAACGCTGCCATTAGCTGGATAATAGCCCGACCGATTCGGGGTAATCACGGGAAGGGAAAAAAGGAAAAGACGAAAAAGTACGAAGGAAACAAGAGCGTATGGAGAACCGAGAAATCTGTAAAGCACCAAACGGTTCCGTAATATTCTTGGGTGAGAAGGACTCGTGCGAGCGATAATTGCTTTTTGAAAGCTTTCTTTGGAAAAGCCTCGGTCCGGCCTATTGGTACGATCACTCAGACGAAAGACCCTGTTGCTTTTACTATTATTATCCGACCAAGCTTCGGGGGTAAGACGAACTGGGTGCGGATGAAGCACATCAAGCCCTTTCACATTCTACTTAAGAAATTTTCAATATTAGTTTTACCTATCGAGTTACGTCGGAGCTTTTTTCGTATCGTTGCGTCGTGAAAATCTATCGGACGAAACTCTCTTTCTCGATAACGGTAAACAGTCCTTTCAGGAGCATCGGCCGTAACCAATGGTTTTTTTTGGTCGTTTTTTGCAGCAATTAGCCGCTTCGATTTTCTCGTCACGAAAGCTCTGAGTGCATCGTAACGCTGCTTTCGAGGTTTTTTACACCGACAAGTTTCCACCCCCCAACCATCGTCCTTGACACGAAGAGACTCCGAACATGCATCTTTCCGCCACGCGAAGCAACTTTTTCCATTCTCGCTTTTTTTTATTTGTATTTTCTTCTTTCCCTATTTCTCCTCATTCCCACTCGAGTTGATAATTACTTTTCTTTTCACAGTTGTAGCAATGTTTTTCCTCGCGCGAAGTGAGAGACGGAAAGAGGGTGAGGGGGACAAGTGTCGGGCGTCCAAGCTCCTACATTGATCATCCGAAAACGTGTCGAGCTAGTCGAGAAGAGTTTTCGTTTTTTTCACCCTTCCCCGAGTTGTCCAAGCACACTCCAGTAATTTACGATCTTTTACGAATCGCGAAAAGTTTTCTTCAACAGCTGCGTACTTGCTTCTTTTTATTCAAAATATATTGTGAAATACAAATACTTTGGGCAGTAACTCAAAGTTCGTTGGTTCACGAAGAAGCCACAATTTATTATTGAAAAAAATCCTTGCGTCGACTTCCGTGGTGTCTGCACCGGGTGAGAACATAAAGGATAAATGCAGTCCTTTTTATTACATTATTATTTTGTATTTATTATATTGTTTTTCCAAGTGCAGTCGGCAAGTGATCGTGTCGGTGCTGACGCTCCGATCCGACGCTCGTTCGCTCCCACTTCGCCCCCGCGGGGTAATGTCGCATACGTGCCGGCTCGCCGAACGTCGCCCTCGCGGCAGAGTCCAACCACCGACGTTCATGTCGCCTTTGCGCTCGATAAATCTGTCCGCCACGTGGCCCAACGGTGCACAATCACTTTGATTTCTTATCCAACGTTCAGTCACCCCCAGTTCCACAAGCGTGATCGCATTCCCCTTCTTCGAACACACCGTCCGTAACGGACTGTGGGCCACCCGGGCACCTCCACCGCCCACGTTTTACCTACTTTTACAAACGAAATCACGGAAGCTCTTTAGTACGTTGAGCTCTCGCCACAACCGTGGTCTCTCGAAACTTCGCCCTGATTATTAATACACGGATGATATACACGTGCGTGTCGAGGGTCTTGTAGTTGATCAAACCCGGGTAATTTGTTACTTCGTTGTGGCGGCGCTCGCACGATATATATTAAATACACGTGGAACATTCGAGCTCGCAACATTTGACGTAGATCTAACGACCAGGGTTATCATTATTTTGACAAATGAAGGGAATTGAGTGCGGTCCACCCCGTTTTTTTCTTTTGTTTATTCATGATCGATACGTTGACGGAATATCTACAAACGACGATTCTGTCGCTATACATGTACCGCGGGAGCCCAGTATTGCAACGTGTCTAGACAACGGAGATATGTGTGGTCTGTCACAATATAGCGAAAATAGACAAGGAAACCCCATGAGAAATTCTATACCTGTACCGCTTTTCGCACAGTAGACGGTTGCATGATTGATGTACGATTTTTTTAATCTTATTTCTACCCTTTTTTACG
Source organism: Sussaba pulchella (assembly GCA_963971145.1). Lineage (NCBI taxonomy): Eukaryota > Metazoa > Arthropoda > Insecta > Hymenoptera > Ichneumonidae > Sussaba > Sussaba pulchella. The sequence goes on from OZ020166.1 coordinate 20,734,803, forward strand.
CTGTGAAAATGTAACACAGGGTCGACGCTCGAGGGGGTGCGCGACCGTAGCGCCGCGCGGGAGCTTTCTTGCGCGTTACACCATTGACTAACCACAATTCTACACAAAGATCTTCCGTACCTTACACGTGTTTCATTACGTGCCCAGTGGCCTAATAGCCTTCGCGGTAACGGACTGTACTCGGAACGACGCTTCGAACATGACGGCGTTAACATCGTATCCGGGCAATAGGTGGAACAGGGGTGGCTGAACCCTCACCCTCGTATACACGATAACGCACACGAAACCCATACAACAATTTAACGAGCTACGAGGGGTTAAGCCGAAGAATCCCTTGGGTAGTGTTTCTTCCCAGCGTGGAAGAATGGACGGAGATTCGTGTTCACTCGCGAGGGGTCTTGAGTTTCGAAAGCACAAGCAATAGCACGCAAATGGAAATGGCCGCAATTTATAGGAACCAGATTGTTGTCCACAAGATCGTCAGTACGCACGGATTTTCTACGAACCACAGATATGTTTAGGTTTCCCCGATGCTTGCGAAGACGCGCCATTGTACCCGTATATGGGCCATCCGATTTTATCGTTCGTAGAATATCTATTTCATGGTTATCGCATCGTTCCCTCCTGGCATAAAATGGCCGTGACCCGGGTAGCCAAGGTGTCTCAAACAACTTCCGAATCCGCTCATTGATCATTCAAATGCCCAACTATGGGACGACCATTAGTTTTTTCGTTGTGGTTACGGAAAACAAACTGGTCTAACACTGTTTTAAGAATTATCGAAGTTCCGGATATGGAACTTCTTTAGTGACCATTAAGGATCCGCTGGCGGTTATTCGCATAACGGGGCTCTCGCGTTCATGCCTTTCCTCGTTCCGTAGAGCTTCTCCGGTGACGTCGGTTTTGTTAGGTCGATAACGGCCACTCGAATCGGAATACGATTGCGCCCCGGGTAGAGCAGGACTCGTGCTCTACTCTTGTATGATTTATGCGGACTTCTGATATTGGAATAGAGCCAAGGGTGGTTTCGCTTTCTCCCTCGTGGTCCCACGCCCAAAGAACGCGATGGAGAGAAAGAGAAAGACGCGGAGAACACCGTCGACAAGAACCTGAGATATATTTCCGTTTAGGCACGCTCCGACCCCCGCCCCTCTAGCGTCGTTCCAGTTCCGCACGATATATATGCATGTCTACTCGATATCTATGGCTGAAATAAAATATACGAATCTTTAATTCCATGCCAATGGTATTTTGTCAGTAATTGGGCAATTTCTCCGACAATATTACCGACCGGTTCCACCCATTTTTTGTTATCCATTTTATGCTCTATTGCAATAATTTTAATTCATATTAATCGTTTTTTTCTTCTGATTTATGTTGTTACAGAACGATACTATGCAAGTGGTTTGGCAGTATCACGCCGAAGAGCCGGTTTCCATTGCCGGGGGACTTCCCGAGGACGGCACTGTGAGAGGCTTACGTCCGCTTTACCTGGTTCAACGAGACTCGCAACCGAAGCGACCTTCCCGCAACCAGGAAGTACCCGTTAAGACTTGGGACGTCTTGAATCAACAGGTTAGTAGTATATTTTTTTTTCATTTTTCGTTTTTTATTTTATTTACATCATAGTCAACCATCTTTCGATTTATCGGAACGATCGTACGATTGCGTACATGCTCGAAACATGTAGGAAGAGCGTTGAGGGAATCACCGCCTCAGGCGGAAACTTGTCGGTCGATTGTTTCATATTAGACAGCATTTCCTGTATGCTTCCCCCCCGGTGCATGGATGTAATTTTAAATATAAAAATAAATATTACGAGTTCGAGGAACGAGCCATAGTGCCAGACTATAGATATGAATGACTGTATTCACATTTCTGCAAATCTTTTTTTCATCATTCACAGGAATTGGCACAACCGAATGAAAACCGAATATATCTGGAATATCCGACGAAAACTCTATTTTGGGTTCAATTAGCTTGACTCGACATTCTTAAGTCCACGGAAATTCAACGGTCCATTTACGTTCGGAAGTGCAGTTGTAATCCAGATTTTGCCGTAAATTTGATTCTCTTATTTTTAGACCGGAAATTGTAGCTCTCAGGGAAATTTATTGATCGTCACATTAAGAATATTCAATACCGTCGTATCATCCGGAAGAAGCTGAGTGAAAATGCACCACCATAATTGACAAGTTACAATGAAGTTAAAAAAAAAGGAAATATGAAATCGACCCCCTGACCCGGCTGCAACTCGTCTGGTGCATATATGTACATCTATGTTCGTCTCTGGAATTAATGTTACTCTGAGAATTCCAGTCACGTTACGGATTATCCGCTGAGGACCGTGTGAGCACGAGTTTCACGTGGTGATGGCGATGGCAAGGCCTCTCGTCGTAACGGAGTTACACAAAGTAAATATTGGATCTCCTTTCGTCCGTGCAACGACGGCTACGCTATATATATATAAATCTATTTATATATTTACATATATATGCACGGTGCATACATAGCTGGTCGTTCTCGCGTCACGTGCCTTATTTACATCGTCAAAGTAGTTGTGTAACATTGAAGCTGGGGGTATGAAACTCGATTTAAAAACTTTATCAAAATTGATATTGACCCGCCGACGAGTTTTCTCGGTGCTAGCGACCCGGACAAACAACCGCGTCTCAGCAGTTTTTCAATATTTCGTCCGCTACTCTCTCAGACGCCTCCGCAATCATAATATCTTTTCTCTTTAAACTGCGATATAATAAATAATTTATCCGAGACTTTATCGTTACACCGGACGGTAATTCAAAGGCCGGCGACTAAGCGATAATTATATTCTCGTTAAGCAGAGTCATTGTAATTTCATTGAAAAATCTAATCGTTCTCCGTCACCTGGTTATCGATTTTTCGATTAACGCCCGCGTTACAGTTTTCGGAATTAAATTTTCATTACATTTAATTTTTTATGACGCTCGGACGAGAATTTACAACTGTCAGATTCTTGTGGGCGATAATGTCGTGGGGTAATCCGTGGTGGCGAGGTCGCGCGACGCTAATGAACGAATAGTTTTTTGTCGCATGTGACCCGGGAACTCGGTAGGATTTATACGAGACCGTATATTCGTGGATACACAATGCCAGTCGTGTAAAGAGGGAGATAGAGATGGAGCGGGAGACAGAAAGAAAGAAAGAGAGAGCATTGCATCCGATAAAAATCCACTCTGGGTCGCGTATGCGGCTACTCCTCGCGTACTCGGTACATACACAATGTGAATGTACGTTTCGGCATTCGTCTCACGTGCTCGTGGGCGACCCTTGCCCCTCCCCCATCCTTCTCCGCTTTAGGGGGTCCCTTCAACGAGAGCATGACATGCGCGAGGACAAAAAAAAACTTGTCACTCGAGGGATCATACGGTGCTGAGAAGGATCAACGGGTTTCCGTTCTCGTTTTGTCACTGCATAATCAAGTGGTTATCTCGCCGCGTGTTGAAAGCAACTGAAATTTTCTTTTGTTCTGGACAACAGAAGCGTCATTCTCGAAAACACGCAAGGAATTTTTTTACGTCACTGTGAGAAACATAGCTACGCAATCGGATCAGATTTTTCAGTCAGCAGTACGAACGATGCTCGCGTATACGTTTTTCTTTTTTCCAGTTGTCTAATCAACGAAAATTCTTGCACCAGCGAAGAGAAAATAAATGAATAACTCACAAAAAATTATTTTCTCACTTAATCTTGTTTTCAATTTATTTTTTCAACGACACTTGGTGATTTCTTGGGCAAATATGGAAAAAAAAATCTACTTTGGCTCGATGTAACAGACTCGAAATGCCTGCGGGCCTCCGGGGAAAATAGAACCAGTGTCGCCCTGCGCGTCGGAGCTCCTCCGACCTCTTATAACTCGAAATCAAAAACCGCTAACGACATGGAAATTTATTCATAAATACGCCGCTTGTCGTATTCTCTCCCCCCACCCTTCCTCAGGCAAGTGATGGAGATATCATCCAAGGTCGGGCAAATTGTCTCGTCTTCGTCGTCGCGTCTTTCCATCAGAGTTGGCGGCAACCCCCTAGGGGGTTTTTTCTCTGCGACCCCTCGCGACCGGCGAATCGACGGAAAGGAAGAAATTTCGGTGGACGGTTCTATGTCGAAGTGGCGCGACAAATTCACGGCGAAACCCTGCAGATGATATAAAAGTCTGTAACTCCAATGTGGATGGAAATCGTTCCGCGAGTGGTAGCTTTTTCGGTTTTCAACACATTTTCTACGATCTTTTTTTTCTTATTTCCACTGGCACAAACATTCTTTTCGATTTACGAATGTACTCGACTGTACGGATGCATCGATAACACATCGCGTACGTACACGTGATCGTACGGACGACATACAGGACTGGTTATACAGCACCGTTCCAGGTTTTCATCCGCTGTGCAATTCGTGGCGTACAGAGGTAGGGGGAGGGTTATACGCGAAAGCCCGATAATTGAATTCAAGCTTCGGTATTTGGTTTTCCGGTGCCGTGAACATCTCGTTCGAGACTCTAGCTTTGCACCGACGAACCGATTCGCTCGGTAAGCTCGTCCACGCTTGGCTAATACACGTACCTACATATAAATATATATGTATACATATATGATATAATATGTATTCGACACATACGAGGGGTATCATATAGTTGTGCTCACATTATAAATATACACGTACGCACAGACGAGTTCGATAATCGCGAGAGTATCGAATAAAGTGCCGGAGGGGCGACGAACCCCTTTCAACGAATTAATTGATAATACGCTGTTGAAATATAATTGTCCTTTGTCCCAATTTTTTCTATCGCAAAATTTTATCGGAAATGTGATTTTGCTTGTTGCAGGTGAAACTGCCGATCGAGGAGGAAACGTTGCTCTGGTGCAGGGTGGTCGAGATGCCGAGCATGAGTCGCAAGCACCACGTCGTCAAGGTAAGTTTTCGACACGTTTTGCGATCTTCCGACCGAATTTCCTTCCTTCCCTGTTACCCCCTTTCCTCCTCTCCCGATCCTTGGTCGCTTGAATAGTTCGATCCGCGCTCCGGGTAATTCGCACCCTTCAATGACGCCCTTCGACGAGAATTTTCCCCAAATTCACGTCGTATACCTCGTTCCCCGACGAAGTTGTCGGAAGATCTTCGATCGTTTTCACAAACCCGACACGTTGCTTGCGCACCTTCGGTCCCGTAACGCGCAAAGTGTCAATGCGAACGTATGCGTCTGTGTGTGAGTGTGCACGTGTGGTGGTTAGACGTTACCGGTCCCGACGTCGTTTCCCGTTAGGTGGGTACGTACCTCGTGATCCGCGGCCCCATCTCTCGCAGCAGCAGCAGCGACTATCCCGGATCTCGAAACTCGATTGCACGTGACCCAACTGCGTGATGCGATTGCATCGTGTTCCCTTCCACTCCTCTCCCCCACCATATCGTGGATCCGCGGATGCGCTCCACGATATAAATGAGGACGTAAAATTGGAAAATAGTAAACGGGATGAGTGAAAAACAATTGGGCGAGACTTTGATCGACAACCAAAAACGGAAATTCGATAAAAATCTTCATCCAGTCGTTGAAGCTTGTATCCGGGATTCTTGGAATAAAAATGTACATAATCGAATTTGAATAATGAAATAACGTACAGTGAGACTCAGGGATTTTCCTCGATCGAAACGACGGATGAAAAAAAAAAAATTTTTAAATAAGGAAATGGCGTGTGTTTTTAAACGTTGGCTGTATTCTCTTGATTGCAGTACGAACCGGTGATTCAACCCGGTAATCTCAGATACCTTCATCACATGACGCTTTACGAGTGTCGGGGAGATTACTCGAAATTGGAAGCGGCTTCGACCACGAACGGAGGTGTCTGTTACGGTGGCGAGGCATCGGCTCTTCAGTGCAACACCATCGCGGCTACCTGGAGTCTTGGTTCGGAGGTAAGAAACGATTTTAAAAAAAATATATATATATCCGTATAAAAAAAAAGAAAAAGAAAAAAAGATTCGTTACATTTTTCTTTTTCTTCATTGTACATCTGTAATAGCAGCGCGAAACGGGATTTAACTTTTCGTTTGACTTTGCACCGAGACAAGTAGTTTCGAAAGACTGTCCAAAGAAATATATATCCATCGTTCTCTCTCTTTCTATCCTCGCGATAACTCCTTCCGAGCTTCAACCGGCACTTCTTCTTCTTCGTACGCGAGACCAGAAAAGACACTCGCAAAAGGGAAAAAGAAGAATGTTAAGGAAAAAAAAAAAGAAATGAGAACGAAGCGAACACGCGGGCCGCGGGGCTTTTAAGTTTTTTGCACGTTGGGGTTTCGGTGAAGATACTCGCAGTTTGCGATAATCCCGGGGCTTCTGTAATGCATACGAATGGAAGTTCGAGCGTCCAACGGAGATGGCGACAGAGAAAGAGAGAGAAGGTTGACGTGGATGATAGTGGTGTTGGTGCGGAGGTGCGCGTCGACCGCAAACCAGTTCGGAGATGCCGCAGAGTCTTCTGGTTGAACGTGAGTTCCCTGCGAAGATGGGCGTCGTGGACTCTCATCCGGGGCCCCGATCGTCCTTATGTCTCTCGCCGCGATGTCATTCGGGGTACCTATGGCCGCGGCACGTACGATCGTGGCCTCGTTCAACAGAGTCCTTGCCCAACTCGTTTCAGCTTGAGATTGTCGAATTGCGAGCGAGCATTCAAAACCCTCGTGAACGAGAATTCGAACATAGAAGCTCGGAGTATTCGATGATAAGAGCTATTTGGATATTGTTGAACTATCGTATCGCGAAAAAAAAATCTAGAATAGCATATTTAGTATGGATACATATTATTTAATTGAAAATCATTAAAAAAATTTACGACGATCAACTATTCAATGTATTTTTATTTTTTTGCCAACGATTGATACTCTAATAATATATATTATATAAATATATATCATTATGTAAATTCATCATTATTTTTTTTTTCCGTGTGTTATTCAGGGCTTCAATTATCCACCGGAAGCTGGATACCTTCTGGATCCTCACGCAGGACCGCGTTATTACATGCTCGAAACTCACTACACGAATCCTCAACTCGATCGTTTCATGACCGACAGTTCCGGACTGCGATTGTTCTACACCGATCGTTTGAGAACCCACAGCGCTGGTATTCTAAGCGTCGGCATCGATCCCAATTGGCGACACATCATACCGCCCGGTCAACGCGAGGTTGTGTCCGAGGGTCATTGCGTCGCCGATTGCACCGGAAAAACCGTACCCGATAACGGTGTGAATATGTTTGCCGTTATCATGCACACCCATCAACTCGGAAGAAAAGTTCGACTCAGGCAGATCAGGAATGGAGAAGAATTGCCACCAATTGCTTCTGATAAACGCTACGATCCGAATTATCAAGAGTACAGGAGACTACAACGGCCGGTTAAAGTCTATCCGGTGAGTTAACGTTTCAACATAATTCGAAAGAGGCGTTTTATCATTTTTATATAATAAATGTTTTGTTAGCATAATTATTATTAATTAATAATAACTAATAACAAATTAATAATATGATATAATAATTAATAATTATAATAATTATATAATAATAAATAACATAATAATTATAATAATATAATAATAATATATTAATTAATATAATAATTATTATAATCAATTATTATTAGTATTAATTATTATTATTATTATTATTAATTTTCATATTCTTTCACTGATAAGATTTCAGTAAATTTTCTTTTTACGAATAAGAATTTGTATTCTTTGTTTACAGGGCGATCATTTGATAGCCGAATGCACATACTCGTCCGAAAGCCGGAAAGCAATGACACTAGGGGGCCTAACCACGAAAGAAGAAACGTGTCTGGTATCCGCGTTGTATTATCCACGAATCGAATTGTCGCTGTGCTACTCGCTTCCGTCCTTGCCGACGGTTCTTCACAGCCTTGGGATCCAAAAGCTCATGCAGTAAGTTCGAAAAAAAAAAAAAAAAAACAATTCTCGTTCTCGGGACGCGTAAATTTCCTCTCTGTTATGCGCGGCGACGTTGGGCGGTAGGCTCTGTATTAGATTAACGTTGAATCGTTCGAGAGGGAGAGACCGATTGCCTCTTTACGAGCAATCATGCCCCGTTCACCGACGTTACAAACATCTCTCACGATCAATCTCAATTGCTTGTTAGTCCTCCCTCTGACCGACGCTTCATAACCGACGCCTGTAACGTCGTTTCGAACAAAGCAGGTCACCGGCTAATACGTGGACCGTCCTACGCGTCACAACATTCTTCGTCAACGATCCGTCGAGTACGATGTTATAACGTAGTTCAAGTTGGAAATATTTTTTCAATTATTGCATGAAATAATAATTTTAATTTAATTACTTATTTCTTTATAAATTTTGAATATCAACAATAAAAAAGTTCCTAGTGTCCCATGGTAGATAGTTTCGTAATATTTCGTTAAGTCACCGAACCATCGAAAAAAAATCCACCAGTCAAATTGTCTAACGAAAGAATTTTTGTGTTTTTTTTTTTTTTGTTGTAATTACAGAGGTGTGTCGCCGGTGATAATCGAAGCTCCAGCGGAATTACAGGGTATGACGTTGGAAGAACGTTTGACGAGTTACGATTGGGAAAAGAGCTTTCAAACTTTTCAAGAAGCAACGCATTTAGGAACGTTCAAACCGTTGTGTTCGAGCAGCACCGGCGAATTGTTACCCGGCACTGACATACCGGAAGCTCATTATCCGGCGATTCATCGGCCTTACAAGGAAACAACGGTGCCATGCGCGAAAAAAATCGTCCGGAATAAGCTCTCGAGGCTATTCACGCAGGACGATGACATCGGGGCTCCGGCCGATCCCAACAGCGACGAAGCCAACGCGATCGAACGCGGACAACTCGTGCGAACCAAAGTATCGCGAAGCAGCGAAGGCCCGGCCGCTGGAAGTTCCGGAGCAACGACGGTTTCCATCGTTCTCATACTTCCGGTTATTCTCGCGGCTATCAGGTGAACGATTCTTCAAATTTTTCATTCACGATGAATTCAATCAACGTTGTTTCGCGACGCTTCGCGTCTCTTGCGCAATTTCGACGACCCGGGTGCGAAAGACCTCGAGTTTAAAACCCACGAAGAAACCAATTGTTGACGGATGCGCGAGCTTCATGAGCTTTCGGAAATTTTTAAACTTTTGCTCGTTTGAAAATTAATCCGAAAACTTTGGGGAATTTCGTGTATACGTCTTTGACTGTACATGGGTTTTGCGGTCTTGCGGTGCCACGAATGTCTCTCGTTGTTCAACTGTCCTACGAAGCTGCTGATGTATTTTTTTTTTTTGTTTATGGTCAGAGCGCGGTTTTTTTTTCAAATTTGTTTCTTTAATATTTTTATTGACAATTATGGAAATGCGTTGAAACCGATTGTTATTATGATTTTCGTGTCGAGCGAAGGACGGTTGAATGTGACGATAGAGGGATATTCGTGTATGGGCCGATATCATTGGTACTCGTGAAAAACAAGTTGAAAAGATCAGGTTGAACTTCACGCGATTGGGAGGCGGAGACAGGTAGAAAACTTTGGCTGTTTATAACGCGTCGCTATCGGGGACCTCGCGGATGCTGCGGTGATATTCCCGTCGGGTCGTCCGCAAACACACCGACAAAGAATTATATATATATTTATATAATTGCAACAAAACGCTTTTCTTGTTTTAATTAAAAATCGGCAAACTTCGTCTCGTGATGCGTCGAATCACTTCTACGAACGTAATTGAAATCCGATAACGCGTTTTGTTCAAGTCTGTTGCATAAGCGGGTCTTCGCGACGCAAATTTTGTATATTTCGTTAATTAATTAGATATCGATAGGTTTTTTCGTCATAGTCGTGCAAGCGTCGGTTGATTCACGATTGATCCAAACGAAAATAAGTCAATGAAAACGAATATTTGCGATAAATCAACGGGCGGCAATGACAATGATTTCGTTTGTAACAAGCGATCGATTGATGATAATTCGAGGACTTCAAGTCCACGTTTAACTTTACGACTTGACCAACGCTTGTACATCGGCTCTTTGTAATATTTTGTACAGTTTATTGAATGAAAAATTAATACGTTCACGGCTTAGAGCTTATCGAAAGGTTTATACGAGATATAATATGAAGCGATTATTTATTTTTTATTTAAGCTATATACGACACACACACGAGAATATTTGATAATTGTAAAGAAAGATTATTTTGAAATGAGACGAGAATTGAGAATTTATTTGCGTTCAACGTTGGAAAATTATTATTATTATTATTATTTTTTTTTTTAATATGTACGCGACGAAGATTATTCCAAACAAGTGACGGGTTTTGACGTTTGCAGCATTACACACGCGGATTTGGTACCGCGTGCGCGTTTCACACGTATTTGCGGTTAAAAAGTTCGAGACACGATTTTGCACGAAAACCCCTCGAACCAAATTGGTCCGAAAAAAGCTCGACCGACGTTGAAAAACGATTTCGAGGTTCCAGGATTTTGTTTCACGACCCGGCTCGAGGGCTCGATTGTTCTCTTTAAAACTTGCACCTAGTCGTTTTCCCCGTTCACCAAAAAAAAAAAAAAAAAAAAAAAATCACACGAAAAAAAAGAAAAAAAAAATTCCGTCGCCAACGACGCACCGCACATTATCTCGCATATCCACGCAAACGTAGCCAACCACTTTTTCCACGTTATTTCGATCGCGAAGCTCACAGCAAAAATTAATCGAACCTAAGTCGACATTTCGGAAATTGCCGAAAAAAAACGTAATGATAATTACGGAATGGTATTTTTTTCTCTCGGATCCTCAATTTCCGAAACAATGACATTTGATGTTTAGGCACGAGGGCCGCGCACTTTCAATGAAATTTGAAAAAAAAAAAAAAAAAAATGAATTTAAAAAAAACAAGAAAAAAAATTACGAAAAATAAATCGTGGTTTCACGTAGGCGACTAATCGACATAATACGTAGAAATATTTTACAATTTAATACGATTATTCGTGAATGTCATAGGGGATCTGTGTGTGTACGTGTGTGTGTATATGTGGGTGTGTGTAGTACCGTAGGGCAGTTATCTGGCTGATTAAAACGAACGAAAAGAGGAAGGAAAAATTCTGTTGCACCTACGAAAGGGATTGCGGACGGTCGTCATACCGTTTTTTTTCATTTTTTCATTAGAATTGTCACCGCGAATCGTCGCACCGAGACAAGTGAATGTCGCTTATTTCGATCTGATTATCGTCATCGTCGCGCCTGAAACTGTGCGAAATCGGTTTCGCTTCTCGCAAATTTAATTGCGCAAAAAATAATCTATCGACATTTTTGTCCGTCGACGTTGAAACTCGCAACTTCGGTATGATTATTATTCCGAGCGACGATGAGGACATGAAAATCGATTAGGCGATATAAAGTATCGTAGTCGATGTAAAAAATAAATTAAATTAAAAAAGGTCTTTGTCGATATTCGGTTTGAGCGATACGATCGCCAAGAATAATTAAGCTTGCGAGAATGATTACGCCAGCAACTGCCAGTGATATGAACAGAACAATCAGCAAAGTGTCGCGCACGCGCGTTAATCTCGAACTCGATTAAAATGGAGTATAATGTTACGGATGGAACGAATGGACGTATAGCGTAAAAGATGGGACGATTGCTAAATTACGAGTGAACGAAAGAAAAACTGATAAAAAAAAAAATAAAATATTATTAATAATAATAACTCATAACGATATCACGCATCAAATAATTGACGATTCTTACATCATGTGTCTCACGAGTAGTTTATTTTCCAATTACGGAAACCTTGGTTTCGCCGCGCCATCGATATCTCGTATTTAAGTTTTTTTTTTTTTTTTTCAAACCAAATACACAATCGAATAATCATTATCAATCGGACGCAAGCAGGCCGGAACGTCCTATTCCGTTCCGAATAAACGTAACTCGAAATAGCGAAAAATGAATAAAATGTGTATTGGAAAAAATAAAATGAAAAAAAAAAATCCGTACCGGAAGGGATAGCGATTGATTCGCCATCCAACCAGCGCGGTGAAACCAAGATGATGCCGGCTCTGTATGTATTGTACGTAGAATTGTATTGCGAATGATGATTGGGCGGTGAAACGGCACGCTGTCCCAATGCGCCAGGATGAGAATGTTGATTTTTGTTTCTCGTGGATTAAAAAAAAAAAAAAAAAACGCGTGCGAACGAATGATCGAACGATTATGGCGCGTGTGTGTAAATAGGGAGAATCCTGTATATAGTATAGATTTACATACGATCCGATATAGTCAGAAGTCGGAAGTCATTACCGGGAAGATGAGTGCTGAAGTCGCCGTTAAAAAAGTAAGAAAAACAACAACAACAAGAAAAGAAAAAAATAAATTTAACTCGAGCAGATGGGCGAATAGTGTCCTATCTCTTAGCGTTATTATTTACATTATGTAAACCGAAATATTAATGGATGAAAAAGAAACTGAGAAAAAATATTAAAAAAAAAAAGAAAAAGAACACTACAAGAACCGGCCGATCCACCCTTCCGAACAGCTCATAGATTTATAACCCTCACCTGTAACCACTCTCCTCGATCCCCTCGTCCCGAAATCCCGTCGATACCCTCGCCTCCGTCATTTAACCGCGAGGGTGCGAATGAATAAAAATAAAAATAATAATGAAAAAATGGTAACTGAACGCAACACTATCATCTACACTGTAACAAAATGTATTATATTTTATATATATAAATATGTAAATGTTTTTCTAAATGAACGATTTATTGATTTATGTTACCGAATATCCTTCACGTTCCTCGTACATTTTTCTTGCGGACAATGAATCGGAGGTAAGTGCATTTAGTTTTCATCATGAAAGGATTAATTTTCGATAGAAAGGACGAACTAATTATCTTTACAATACGCCAAAATCGTACTCTAATGTCTGCATGGAATTATTTTTCGAGGATCCTGATAAAAATGGCGATACCAAAAAATTCTGCATATATGGAACTTTTAACTATTAAAAAAAATCTCATATAAACACCATTGAATGATCAATATGGTCTCGATTTTCATTTCATTCAACGTTAGCATTAAAAATATATATAATATATGACTCAAACAATTTTTTCTATCGTCGGCCATTTTTCACCAAATCAATTTTATTTGAAATACCACGTATCTTATGCTCGTCGAAAACATTACAGCCCATAATAATACTGGCATTACGGTAAAACCGGTGAATCGAATGAGTTCACAACTCATACCCGAAACCCACCGAACGATCGGTCGTTTTCATTCTCGACGAAAAAAACGAAGAAAAAAAAAGTCGGGTAGCAAAACTCGTACGATAAGTTCAAGTCGGAGCTGGTGGGGGATTGGCGATATCGATCGCTGGCTTTCCACCTGAGAAAAAAGTCTTGCCTCGGATATCAGGGGCTCCCAGTTGGACGCCGATGCAATCTCACATTCGCGGTAACGAGCTCCTCCACCTCTGATTACATCTCAAACTTGACTATTTCGCTGTGGACTTGGTTGCCGCACCAGCACCGAGAGGCAACCCGATGCTCGTGAAACTATCGCCGGTGCTAGTTACGTCGATGCGTTCGGATGGGATTCCCCGAGGGATTTCCAGCGATTCGTGGCTAGAGGGTAACGTACGTAGGTACTCGCGGTACGTAATGTGCTCGAGGTATCAATTAATTCTCAGCTAATCGGTTGCATCTTAAGAGCTCGGTGAGCGGTCATTACCGCACGGTCAACCATCAAACTCACAAGACGTATTTATGTTTTCCCAATTGCATGTTTGCAATGCGACGTTCTGAGCTACGTGACGGTTTGAGTTATAAAAATTCGTGGAAATAAAATTTCTGAAAAAAATAAACGATACAAAGAAGACGAAGAATAATTGTCCGAAGCTTGCATCGTTGATTCATAGTAAGTATACGGTTTTTGTCGAAATCTTGTAGTGGACATTTTTTTATACTCCAGAGACCTACTCCATCGATTCGTTCATATTCAACGAAAAAGCAATGCGGGATATCGATAAATATTGAAAATGCTTTACATTTGCAATGGCGATGAAGATAATTGGACCGTCATTGCATAATCGCGGGGTTGCGACAAGGACGACGAGTCAACGTAACCGTTGGAGTCTCGTGGGCCCAGTAATTGGGAATACGCGCGAGTTGAGTCTCTGGTGTAAATGCAGTTTGAACCTGAACGTTTAGCAAAATTCCGCTGTCGTTAACAGTTCCCTCATGTCTGCAAAGTTTTCCGGGTTCTCTCTCTGTCATCTCTGTCATCTCGGTCTTTCGCTCTCTCGAACTTACCGGATTACATCGTAGATTTGCTTAGCCATTGATGCACCGATTCATTAATGAGCAAGTTTCCTAGCCTTTACAGAGTTTGATAACTCGACGGTTCTCTCGACTATTCATGCCTTGCAACACGTAGCCACCTAATCAAACTTTCTTGTAATAATGAGACCGAGACTCTGGGTCTTGCCGGTGCTGAGGCTGCTGCTGCTGCTCTGGGCGGTGATTTTCTCGAAAATCTGGATCAAGCGCGTACTCCACAGTCTTCCGAATTACACGTTATACGGAAATGAAGCGCCGTCGTTTTCTCCCTCATATCGTGCGAAATACCAGACAGCCTATGCTGGAGGTCTAGGGAATATTCTATTACACTTGCAATAATTAATTTTCAATCAGCCAATGTGTTCGGGTAATTCGGTGAAATTGCACTTTGCTAATAAAATTTTCCGCACTAGTGCTAAATTTAATTTTACCCTTTTGCTAGTTAAGCAATTACACGAAAAGGCGAATTCCCCAAAAATTGAAGTTTTTTTTCGATTTTTTAAATATTATTACTCGAAAATCCTAAACAAAATTATTAAAATACATAAAAATAGCGTTTACAATCGACTATACAATATCACACTCAAGCGAGTCATAAAGTTCAATTTAAAGCTTGGAGTAAATGTTACCCCTTTAAGAATACAAAGCACATCGACTTTAGAATGTATAATTAACGCAAACCCGAAGTCCGAGCTGTACACAGCGAATAATCCAGAGGGTTCGGTACGGAAAAAAAAATAAACAAAAGAAATGCAAAAAAGAAGTAATAGAAAAAATAAAAATGCACCCGAAAAACGTTGAGAGGGGAGAGTTTCAATCGACTCACCACCGGGGGATCAGGGTGGCAATAAATAGCTCGAGCTGTGCTGAAGTCGATAAAGGGGGTGGGCGTCGTTGCGATGCCTTCGGCGAGTGCGTAAGCCGCGGTGTCGGGCTTCGGTGGCGATTGTTACTACACAGTCACATTGCACCGACTGTGACTTCTAGCCGCACACACAAATATATGTATATAGAACCGCTGATTGAAATTTATGTTCACCGGGAACGCGACAATTTCGCTCGGGACCGTCGCGACATCGACGAACCTCCGAGCTGTCTAGATTCCTATCGTTTGCCTTTCTCCATCGTACCCCGGAGAATTCACACGCTCACGATTCTCTCCCCGAGCTCGAGCCACATTCATTCTCTTCGATAGCCTCAACGTTTTGCTCTCGCTCCGATATAAATTCGGTCATATTCACCGTTTGGCAAACAGTTTCGGCCGCAATAGACGGTCAATAAATTGTAAAGACGTAATGAGAATTTTTTTTTATATTCGTTGTATCTTCGGTTGCATTTAAGCATTTTATCTTTAAGCGAGTGCATCGAATTATGTTTTAACTTTACACTTGCACATCGTGATTGATGATATATTTTTCATGGAAAAAAATATTTTATGGGCACATAATACATTTATTTCACAAGAACTTGTGCAATAAACGATTTTTTTTCAATTCTCGTACTTTCCGCAGATAGAGTTACATTGGTCGATTATTCGTTCAACTCGTCGTTGATCTTGCTTCCCAAACGATACGTTGTCGAATTACTGGCGTTAGGCAGTAATTCGATCGATAATCTTCGGTATCGGTCGGGGAGACCGATAACGAAGATTTTGTGTAGACGAGGCCAGTGAGAGCTCGGAGGTCGCCACAGCTTTGTGCACCCCTTTTCTTCTCCGAGATGCTCGCTCGTGTGTGTGTACGCCGGGATTGAAGTAAGGTATTTAAGCCCCGAGCCAAAACGTGTGGAATGAGTTTGATCGTATCGTTAATTTCATCGGCGATAAACGTTTGTCCCGAATTAATTAACAAGCGGCGGTGGCTTGCGACTCGCGCAAGAACTAATACAGTTACGCGTTGTACACAGCTGCGAAAAAGGGGGAGGGATGAGGAGCGGTAGGACGTAATGCGGGACCGCAGGTTGTGACGCCTGAGGGGTGTCTCGCACCCCCTGGTGGGTTTTTGGTCCCGGCTGTTGATTTTGTCCGAGTTTCCGAGCACGCCGATACAATATTCAAGAGGCTTGTCTACGCCGGCATTCCACTTTTGTCCTAACGACAAATTGAAAGGATTACAACTACCTTGTCTGGACTCCGGCGTGTCGTGTAAATCGAATTTAATCGTTTGGGGACGGTGCGAATTATATAATAACACCGTCGACGCCACACGTACAACGCTGAATATACGCGTTAACGCATCAATTTTCGATTGAAAATTACATTGAAACTTTGTTGGGTGCATGTATGTGATCCGGATGATTTTATCGATGGAGATGTTGTCGTTTATAATTCACTCGGCTGTTTCTCGATCCAATGCGGTGGGAACAAAGTAAACTCGGATACGACGAATTACGTGATGTGATAATGTTTGATCCATTTGTTGGTCGTTGCATCGATGGGAAATCCTTTCCGTGTCAGTTCGCGATTAGTTTGCCATAGTGGTTTCTCGGCGAATTTAATATTATCGATTCACCTTTTTGTTCAACTTTTCATTTTTTTATTATATTCTTTACAGTTTTTTATCGATGGGAGATGAATGGTGGATAAGTCTACAGATAATGAATAAAAAATTAATTCCATACATTCGAAAAGAAAGAAAATAAATTCGTGCATTTAGAATAAAAATGAATTTATTAACTTTCGATAAGTTTAATTTTTCAATAAAACGCAGTCGATACATTTTCAGGCTAAATTAGTTTTTTAAACTTATATTTATTTGTGTTCAGACGAAGTGAGGATAAAACGAATATGAAATATTCCATGTTTCGACACATGCCATTTATTTCGATGGAAACATTTTTTTTTTCGCTCATTCTCTCATATCGCTACGAGGTGCATTAATCGAGCACTGCATCGCTCATACATGTACTCGCCTACAGCACCGGTACACTCGTAAATTTTGTATCTGTATCAAAATCACTGAATATAATTTGTTTACGACCTCCTCGTATTTCACGATGCTTCGTGTCCCGTTTCTATGAGGATTTATCGTCAGTTCCGCTATATTTCTGTCGCTCGTTCGCGACGAGTTTCTCTCCGTTGTCCAACATCAGTTTTTCCGTATTTCACCCCCCGCCCGTGAGGTCGGCGTACCTCCGGTGTGGGCGCCGCTCTCGGGGCTCGGGTCATCGGTAAGAGTGAGCTATACGTACTGTATCCGCGCTGCGTCACTACCCCTTCGTTTACGTTCATATATATCCCTCTATTTCATCGTCCTCTGCGCGCACTTTCAGCGGATTTTACTTTCGCCTTCTCCCTCACTCCCACCATTTTACGTATTTTTTTCGTTTCCCGTGATTTTTCTGTTTTTGTTTTTTTTTTGCCCGAACTAAATCACGATATATCGTCGGCGTCGACGAGCTCGTTCGCTTGTCACGAATGGCCGAGGCCGGTGTCGTGGGTGTGGCCTTCTCTTTTGTTTGTTAATTTTTATATATATTTTTTCCAACCGCCGACTTTCATTGCCGCGAATATGCGCGAGGCGGAAAAAAGGGACTGAGGGATGAGCGAGAGATAGATAGGATAGTGGTCGAGAAGCAAAAGAAGGAACGAAAAGGGTTTGGCAGCATCGTCCATTAGCTTTTTATAGTTTATTTCGCCAATAAAAAAGTTGTACCAAATCGGCCAGGGTATTTAGCGTATTAGTCGAACGAGTCCAAAGTTAATTTGTCGTACCGACGAATTGTGCGCATGGGTCAATCGTGTGGGGCTCGGACGAAAGCTCCGGGCTCGTGGGGAACGTCGGAGCTTTCCTCTCTCGTTCACTCGTCGCGTTCTCGGCGAAATTTATTAGGGACCCCCGGACTCGGACTGCACGTCACTGTAAATTAACAGCAAACAGAGAAACGAAATGACCACTGCTGAGTGGACACTATATATATATGTATATATAAATGGTGACTACACGCAAGGGTGCAAAATTCGTCCCCCTCTTTGTCTCTTTCTTTTTCTCTCCCTCTCAAATATACTCGTTATTCGCGAGACTGTCCGCACAGCAACGCAGTTTGGCCATGAATTAAAACATAAATTTCAATCAACGAGACTCGGGCATTTATGCGGCTCTCCATTCCGCGTATCATAACATCCGCTATTACGCGCTATATCTATGTATATGGGGCACCTGGGGAACGAGTTTTAATGCAAAATTGCAGCACGTGTCCGCTGTGCCAACAGACGATTCCGGCTGCCTGGACTTTGAGTGGATTTTGATTTCGATTGCCCGATGGAACCTAATCGATTTCATAATTTAACCACGAAGTGTCATCAGCAAACCGGCGATATCACGGATGATGGTCAATCGCACGCATTAACGCACTCATAGTGAACGGTATTTCATCAATTATTATTTCTAGAAAAACTCGAAATGATGTTTGAATGAATTCAATTATTTTTTGAATTTTTTTTTTAATCAGCTACTCGAACAACATTCATTGTCGATAATTTATGTAATTATTCAATCATTCCGTCGATTTCACATGAATTTAAAATCGTAATTGATATTACAAGATTGAAAAAAATCTCAATTCATACTTTCAAGTGTAAAACTTTGGGCAAAAAATATTTTTTTATAAAAATTACATTTTATAAAAATACATTAAAAAACACAATAACAGAAATATACTTTTTACAACAGAGCACATCGCGCCAAATTCTCAAACATTTCCTCGTTACTTCCATCGTGAAAATGAACAAAAATTTACATCGCCAAGAAGGCTGCGAAATGATTTGTTCAACGAGACGAGATGATAGATGAATACGGACAGAAAGATTTCATTTTTATAGCAACTTTTTTTCTTCGCTCAGCCTGTTCTCCGGAGAAATGGTGATTGGAAACCATTCGACATCGCGGAAAACGCGGTGAACGATCTCGGGAGTCGAGGTGAACCCCATATATATATACATAAAGCTACTGCACCGAGCATTGGTGCGCCATAAGAGATAAACGATGCCCGGGGGACTCGGTAAGTAGATATACCGCTTCCGGTGGAGCGTGTACCTTATCCTACCTACAGGAATACCAGAGTGACGGCGGGGATGCACCGGCCAAAACCATCGAAGCACGTATCTATATTTCTACATACATACGTGTATACTACATATGTATGTACGTATGGACAGATATATATGTATAGATCTATATATCGGCGAGTTCACGTTTGAGCTCGACGTTTGGGGTGTTGGGAAGCCAGAATCGGAAGCACCAGAAGCTTGTGGGGGTGCCGTACGTGTGCGGTGAACGTACACAAGGCTCGAGCACAGAATGTCGAGTGCTGCTCGCAGAACCCGCGATGCTCTCTCCATCAGTCGAAGTTACATTCTCGGGTATCGGAATTGACCAAAAGAGCCCGGGGAAGCGCGGGTACCGCGCGGCCAACGGTTCGCCCGGTCAGGTTCTGACCTGAAGGTTCGCAAGCGGGGGAGGGAGGGGGGCGATTCAATCAGCCTTCATTGTTTAAAAGTGCTGCACGGCTGTACCGCGCGCGTCGACCAATGGTCCCACTGCTGCTATAGTTACCATTACCCAGCATATAAATGCCGGTGGTACATAGTAGCCACCCGGAATACCACGTACCTAACGCGGACACGTTTTCGACCGCCGTTGAACCACCGGAGCACCCGTTACTAACACCCGCGTAATCATATTTAGCCGGGTACTCATGGACACCTATATACATGGCGAAAGGTACTCAAATATAGTTGGTATAACGGGCTGATCCGAAGTAAGATGCACTCAATGGAAGCTCAGAAATGATGGAGGTCCTCGATGCAGGGTCTGCACGGTGGCTGGATTTTCGTCGTGCTCAATGATGATATCAATATCGATACAATAGAATTTTATATTGTTTGACAGTAGAATAATTGAAGGGTTTAACCGACAGATTACATAGTCAAATAGTTACATGGACATACTTTGATACAGTATACTCGAAGAGTAGTTATTCTTATAATTTTGGAATCATTGATTATTTCTTGTTCGTGCATTATTCAGAACGATTTATAATTGGTACTGAAATACTCGTACGCAAATCATTACCCCTGATGGGTTAACCAAGAGTCAAGAGACTTACTGTGGGTGATGTATATTAGAATAGTACTGAGTGCAAGCCAGTGACATCGGTCCATACAGTAGCATGAATAGTTGATGGCATCACCAAGTGCACATAGCTACGTCACGGCGAATAGAACACAACGTGAGAGTGCAATTGACACTCGACGGTATGCCTTAACACAAATTCCCATAGCAGCAGGTGTCGCTCAGAAGCATCGAGGAACTGTCGTTTGTCGCAAACTCCCGCCAGAAGCCAGGAGTGAATCTTCGTATACATCGAACCTGCAACGTCTGGTGATTGTTTCGATCGGATTTGCAGAGCACAGAGGTCTCTTCGCTCTCGTTCTGCTGTCGCAGCCAGCATTCTTCGTGAGCAGCTCGCTTTCTTCTAGCTTTATCTTCTTATTTCCTTCGTCGCGTTCTTCTCCGTTTCACGGGAGTCGCATTTACTTCTCGGTGCACATTAATTACTATTAGGCGACGGACGGATGGCGTGGAGCGAGCGTGGGGTTAGGGGACGGGGATGGTACGAAGGATCGCTCTAATTCCATTTTACTCGAACACTTGGGACCTTCCGGGCTTTTTCTGCTGCACCCTCGATGTCCCGATCTCCGGAGTGGGCAGCGACTCACCTCTGCACTGTTGCAATAAATACTTCTTCAGTCGAGAGTCACCTTTTTCTTTTATTTTCGAGTCAATGATCGTCATTTCGTATTTATAAAATCGACGACGAATGGTTAAACAAACAATTTATAAAATTCCAGATGGTAACGTCATCTGGAATAACATTTTCTTGGATCACAATGAGATGCTTCTCGCCGAAAGTTGACAGGCAACAACGATGAGCATTAATGGTACAATTTGTTATTACGCTACTCGGTATTCCACGGAAGAAGCGAAAAGTTTGTGTTTCTCCCAAAATGGTTGTCCGTGTATTTCTCTTTCTCGCTCTATCTTGTATTTACAAGTTTACCGAGCTCCTCACGCCTCGAGGTACGCAAATAATACAAGAGCCTCTCCTCCTACGTTGTGCAGCAAAGCAGCTCATGCACGCGATGCAACGCTCTCGGTAACACAGCAGGCAGACGGAGCGCTAAAGTATCGGGTTTAGGAAAGAGTGAGAGAGCTTCGACTCGTGCATGTAAAACGTTCGTAACTTTGCAAGTGGACGCTCAACGTAGTTGTTCTTCATACCGAAGCATTTATTGAGGCAACATAAGTCTTATGGCGGATAATTACCGCGACCTGGTAGCGCGAGTTGTAAAAGGAAAACGTTAAGGCGTTTTCGCCGGACGACGGACTCGTGAAGGTATATAAAGTATTCCGTGGTGAAACTAAAAGAGCGGGCCCGTAAACGCTATTCTTTACTCGCTTCGATGGAGCTGACTCGCCCTTTTTCACGTTATTCACTGCCCTCGTTTTGGCGCTCTTTTCTTTCTCTCTTTTTCCGGGTTTGCGCGACGACTCAACACATCAGAAGTATTAAACGAGCAATATTATTATGCTTAAACGCTTCGAGCTTCTTCGGACTAACACACGGATGTGCAGCCTCCGATGGTTTTATCCGCGGCATTTACTAAATAAAGTCGCGACTCACCGCAGACGACGGTTATATTACTCTCGCGGAAATACTCGCGAAATTTAATGGAGTACGGATATGCTGGCGGAGTCGCCCCCCTCCACAGCGACGGATTCGTGAAAACTGCGAGGGTTGAAGTTTGCCGTATCGTCGATGCGGTCGAAAAGTTTTCGGGCTGTAGCCGAAAACGCCGGGGGGGGGGGGGGCGGATTCCTTACCCTCCTTACGTTCAACGTCGGTAATATTATTGTCTATGAGCAACCGCGTATAGAGTTTGGCGTCGGGTCGGAGAACAATTAGGGGAAATTGTGGGGGGGAAGAAATGGAAGGAAGATGTGATAAGTTAAAAATACAACTTTTTCTTTCTTTTGGTACTTTGTGATTTTATGGGGAAGCTTCCCTTCAGTTATTTCACTTCAAAATTTTTGGAATATTTTAGGGAGCTAGTCGAAAATAATAATAATACTTATTAATGGTCAAAGTAAATAAATTCAATTTTCAATTAAATCATCCAATAATCTTAATAGTATATAATGCACTACAGCTACAATTAGGATTATCATTTATGATCATTAATTCAATTACATTGATCAATGTATTCACTGGATATTGATATAATTACAAGATTCTACATTCTTGCTCCTAGCACAATGAGTACTAAAGCGAAAAATGCGAGTACGGTCGGGCGAAAGAAAACGATTGCTTTTTTTTGTTCGTGACGTTCGAGTTAACGACAACACGCGGTAGTCGTGTAATTATTTTCGCACAAACGGCGATAGCGTTAACGCTAAGCCGGTAGCCGAAGGGGAACGTAATGGAGATGGCGAGAACACGCGTATCCGGTACGAATGCCTGGCGTGGGGAAAATGAGAGAATGGAAAAGGCAAAGAGACGGGAAGACCATTGCAGAGCGCAGCGAAATCGTCGGGACGTTGAAAATCGTATTGCTCAAAGTGCCTTCGCCAGAGGCTCTGAATGGGTTGTTAGCCGGGGCGGCGAATCGTCTGTATCCGCGAACTCTTACAATCACGTTGCTCCTTTGAATGTGGTGGTGGGATGGGTCAGGTGGGGGGGGGGGGGGGGGTGCAGTACAAAACGTACCATTCAGGGCTTAAGATATATGCAGTAGGTACGATAGGTTGGAACAGAGGCGGGAACTACAGGGACTCTCGACGTGGCTCTTTGAGACCTCGATGAACTGTCGCTTGCAACACAATTCCCACACCTGGAGTTAGCGAAATTGTTGGAACAACTGACCGGGTACATCGGAGATTTCATACCGAATGAACGGGATGAGACTGTTCGAGCCCGGCCCGGGGATTTGGATTTTTTTTCAACGACCAGCTTACGTGATTACGGGTGAATTAAAGTTTCAACATTATTCACACTTGTCTATTTGTATCTTCTACAATTAATTAATAAATAATTATGAAAATTCCATCATTACAATTTTTAAAACATGATGAACATTTGTAACGATGATCCTATTATGATTTCATATAATCCAATGAATGATAGTAACAATGATAACAAAAATAAGAATCATGAAAGAACACGATTATACTAAGACTGATAGAAGTTCCGAATGAATCGAGCTTCAAATATCAACGGTCAGCGTTCTGTGGAACTTTCTTGCCAGAATCAAGAAAAAGTATATACATATATAGGAAGTAAATTGTTTCTCAACGTAGTCGTGTAAGTCATGATGGATGACTGAAAAGACGATTAGCGTTTGAACACGAAGGGGAAAACTTCTTGTGAGGTTTCTTTCTTCACGTCGTTTGTACGCAGATTAGGGATGAATTCTCATTCGTTCGTTTGCCGTGAAAGTTGCTGTTTAACGAGCTACCCAGTGTCTGAGATGCATGAAGCGTGTGTATAGGTGGGAAACGTGGAAAACAACTGACTGTAAAACCCGTGTTGGTGGTCGGCTTACGTTGATCGTGATGTCGCTGATGGTCAAACTGTGTGTGTGTGTGTGTGAGAGAGAGAGAGAGAAAGAGAGAGCGAGAGGGAACAAGAAGAAAGTGGAAAAGAAGTACTGGCCGGGAACGGCCAGGCTCTCCAACTTTTTTATTAAAACCGTTCGGGGGTTAACGGGAGAGCTGTAGGGAATGAAGAAAAAGAGCGTGAAGGGCTAGCTCGAGAGCCAGACGGAACGCGTGGTGAGCTTTAACTCGAGGATAAAGCGGGAGAGCTAACGGGGATGAACATAGTCCATGTAAAACGTATATATGTGCATACCGGATTGACGCATGTATGAGTCGTACTATAACGGAAGTCGACTGTGCGACGAGTTCGAGGTCTCGCGAGGGTTCGAAGACGAGGCTGGGCCGGTGGTGAGCAGGCGTGCGCACGTAACGCAGACTATTTGGTAGCTCTTGTGGCATGAGGGTGTAACCCAGACCGGGTGAAAAGCGAAGGGGTACGAGCGAAGTGAAGTGTGGGGGTGATTTGCAAATTCCATCATCCCCCGACGTCGCATTAGCTCCTGCTCCGGGTTTTCTCGTCTTATTCTTCTTTTTCTTAGTCTTCTTCGTCGTGAGACGAAACGATATTCGCTCGCGGTGGAGCCAGTGTTGGCGTCGTGACGTGATTGCTCGAGGGACAAAAAGACGATTTGTGGGTTCTACCTTCAGTTCTCTCAATCTCAATCTTCCTCTGACCCTTTCGCTCTCTCTCTTCATCTCTTTCGCGTTCTAGAATACATTTGTAGGTATACTTCATCTTACGTTTAGTTTCATTTTATTTATATATTTTGAAAAATTCATCGTTTGAAATATTTCTCTGTGTCTTTTTATGTTATGGCTTCGACCATATCCTCTAATTGCATTTTCTACGAATTTTTATTTTCATATTTGCATCCTGGGTTTTGTGCCAGAGTACTAACCAGGTTCTAGTGCAATAATGAAAAATATAATCTTATTGAAATCATATATCTCTCCTTCCCTCTCATTATGATGTACGTCTCTCTTAACATGACCGCCTATCCTCGATGGCTTTATCGATCCAGACGCAAGAATTTGTGTCCCTCGGAGCCTTGACGGTCCAAAAGTCGAATACCTCGTGTCGACTGTGTAATCGAATTCATTGCCCGTTCGATTTCGGTTCAAGACCCACACACCGAAAAGGGCTCCTACGATTTCTACAGAATTTCGAGTTTCCATCACGAGATAATCAGACCGACGTGTCCATAGAATCACGTTTATCGCCGACGTGCTCCAAAAGGTACTTCGAATGCAACCCGTATTTCTATAAGTATGTTACAAGCGCAGTGATATACGTCGTCTTCGAAAATCCATGTCGTCAAAGACTCGCTCACTCGCTCGCGATTCCAATGAACCAAATCTGACGCATTGGGCTGTAGCTCCAGCTTGTGGAAGCTGCTCAAGATTAGAAATTGAAATCGGTGCAATTCATTTGTGATGCGTCAAGCGCGTGGGTGCCATTGGCAATCAGAGCGTGTCAGGAGGGTAAACTCGATTTATACATCTGTGAACATGTCTTGAGCCTCTTTCGCACGGGCTATTAGCAGCACCCTTTTCTCGAATCTCAAAATCATTGCAGTATGACGGAAAGGGGAGTGACTCGTGAATTACGTGAAATCGTGGAGGAGCTTGATGCTTCGAGTACGCAGCTGCGATGTTTAAGCTTGGTTGTTTTCGAGTTTTTTACTGAATGATCGATTTCAAGTCGGATTCATTGTTCCTGGATTTTCGCTTGGCCTCGTTTGTAGCCCAATGTATAATTTTTTTTAATTCTGGAGTGTTTTTATGGTTCTCGACAGTCGACTGATTAGTGGCCACACTTTTTATTAACTGTAATACAGAGTTAGGTAACTGCAGCATGATTTTTTTAAATTCAGTTTCCATTCATATTTTTACGTTTAATGTCAATAATCGCGACCCCTTTTCGATCTGTTATTCGTTCTAGATAATGTTCGAAATGAAATAATTCTATAAAATACACGTTCGACCATAAACACTTCTGTCTAATCACACAAAAAATTTAAAAAGAGCTAAGCGTTCCGTAAAATTTGCACAATTATTTTCCAGGAGAAAAAGAAAATTCAGCGTTTAATTTTTTTTGGAAATAAATTCTTCCGCAATGCTCGCGACTAACGTCAAGTGAGGACCGATTATCGTAGGACGACGACGAGGTAAAATTTCAATGCTCGAATTCGCGTTACCACGTTGCTCTCGAAAATCACCGAGGCTTCAAATACGAGTCAACGTACAAACTTTGAATCTCACTCTCGTGAAAATACAATTCCATCGAGAGACGGAGGAAATTTGCACCGGTATTGGTGAGTAATCGCGTCGGGTATGTTCGTTGCTTTCAACTGAACGTACGAATGAACGTACACCCGAGACCGTTCGTCCATACGTTGCTGTAAATTCGGCGCCATCGCGAACTGACCCAATTCCTCCGGTTCTGTTGCATCGAAGAAGAATCCCTTCACATTGCGCGCGCGTGTCGTGTGTGCGCGACGACGGGAAATAACGCTTGGACGGAATTTAGTCGTTCGTTAGGAGCTATCGGAGAGCTTCGAAGCGCACGAAGTGTAGGGACAAAAGGCAGTGAACGACATGGAGCGATGAGAATCGCACGAGGGAGGATGGTGGGGAATGGTGGTTAGAAGCAGAGAACCTCGAATCTCGTTGTAATTGCTTGAGCTCGAAGCAACGAGTGTTACGCGTGACTTAACAGCAAAAACGTGACTAGCTCATGGAATATTAAGATATGTGGATGTCTAGCTGCCACACGACTCTTCCCATACCCTTTTTGAATACAAATTTATACAGGGTGTTACGAGAAAAATGTGACAATTTACAAATTTTATTATTACAAAGTTTGCTGCAAAATTTTCCGCTATTCTGTGCTATTTCCCCATTTTAGTAGTCGTTTCAATTGTTCACTGTACCAATAATCATTGGTAATAATTATAGTTAATAGCAAAAATAGCAAAATTGCAGCACAATGTACTCGAGAATTGACATTTTCGATGAAATTCCAACCATTCTCAAACAATTTTACGTCAAAAAATTGGAACTTCTTTCGATCCCAGATTCCATAAATAATTTTCACTTCATTGGGTCGCGCCTTGCATATATTTGTGAGACACCCGGTATATTATATATAGATGCGACGGTATATTGGCACAATTCCGTACGACATAGAAACCGTTATGTGTATGTATGGTTCCGTATCGGCTCGTTTGTTACCCAGCTACGTTTTAAAGAGACGATCTTGTGGCTCTCGACATTTCAGATCCGGGATTATATAGCTCGACGTTGAACGTACGTACCTTTGATGTCATGCACCGCGCGCTATCGCATGCGGTTCTCCGATGTACTCACGTTTTTCGGTTATAACTTATACACATCGTATCGTACGAGCTTAGTAAAAGAGGATAATAAAACGTTACGTGTGTCGTGATCAAAGTATAGACTACGAGGAAGCGTTTCCATAATTGGTACGTCGTCTTCGGGCATGGTTGTGAATAATAAATAGACGACGATTCACAATCGATCGAGAGGTTTTGATTCAAATGATACTCGGACAATGTTGATGTTTCAATGCGGCACACAGATGCGGGGACGTGGCAGTAGACGACTTTCCTTGTGGAAATAACGGGGACGGAATTGGTTGAACTGCACAAGTAATAATAGCTGTAGGGAAGAATACAAGTAAAGAGAAATAAATTAATATTACAGAATAATAAAATCATGAAACACAATAATATGGAATAAATAATAAATGCATCGAACGATAACGAGAATGATTATGCTAAATAATTCATAGAGCGGTATACATGTTCGGAGGTATATTTAATCAGCTGATTTAAGAATGAAATAATTGGGCTACTTGGTTCAAGTAAGCTTGGTCAATATACTCTGCTCATCTACAATATTTCTTTTCATTATGAATAATTTTTTTTTCCATTCGCTCTCACATAGAGGTTTCTTGGCACCCGGAGAGTCGTTACATGGCTGACAGGCGATGGCAAACCAATCGAGAGTAATTGACGTAGTACAATTATCCGGGCAAACGTAGATTTGCAGAAAACGCGATCGGTGGTTTGATACGAATGAAGGTGAGAAAGAAAACGGCGGGAGAAGTGGGGTCGAAGCAGCGGAGACGGTGTCTGGTCGATTGCGCAAACTCGTAAAACGTAGATGGTAGATATCGAAGTGCTAATGGGGGTGGTGCGGGTCGGTGGGGCCGAACTCGAACCAGAGGGGCCTCGAGAATCGATTTTCTATTCATTCCTCACGACTCTCATGCTTGCTTCTTTTCGCTCTCTCTTTCTCACTTTCCCATCGTTAACTTTTCTATTCGCTCTATTTTTCATTGGTCTTGTGTCTTTTTTCTTTTTTTTTCTTTCCTACCGATTTGGCATTACCCTGGGGAACCAATTACGGGAGATTAACGCCTATTCACACTGGGACGCTACTGTTCGGACATAAATGCGCGGCTTCAATTCAATTGGGTTTACCTAATTCAAGGTTAAGCTTCGAACGTACCTTCTCCGCGATTCCTTCTCACTTTTTTTTTGCTAGTTTTGCCTTCTTTTATCTTTGCTCGCGGGGTTTTATTATTTTATCTATTGTGTTTAAACTCTTACAATCGCACGAGTCACTTCGGTTCCCTTTATTGAGAATCTCGAGTATGAAAAAAAATATTTTTTTCTTCCCGCGCTTATTTATTTTTCTGGTTGTTTTAGAAAAAATAATCTAGCGATATTTGGGGCGTGCAATGTTGAAAGGGATCAGAAAATGGCTCGGAATGACGCGCTGAATGATTTATAACAAACACCAACATGAAAGAATGAATCAAACACTTTTCCCGAGCAATTTTCAAACGTATCAAATTTCGAATTTTATCAAAAAAGACGAAATCAATCTTGAAATGTTTTTTTAAAATTATTACTTCGATCAACCCATTCGTGAACGTTCCACAAATTACGGTCTCGCTTTAAGACCCTGACATGAAATCAAAGCAATTCCAGTATAAGTTGTCGGGCTATTTTAGTTTTCTTCGGCGAAGTGATTAGAGGGCTGTGCGAGGATATTGCAGGTGAGGCTCGTATCCGACGGATAATAGAAATAGTTGGTCAGCGCACAGGTCATGTCAGGGCCGCGTGGCTGAAACTCGTAACCCGCGAACGTGTAACCCGGGCGGGTCTGAGAGTCCGCGACCGGGTCGCTGGATTAATTCCTTCATTCCACGGGGTTGGACGTTCTGCCCCGGCCGGTCAGGGTGCAACGTTCATGAGTCGATATATCAACCCCCGCTCGAGCCCGAGACCTCGGACGAATAATATAACCCGAGCAACCGCGACGACACACGCTCCTCGTGTACCTTCATTTTTTTCTTTGCTTTTTTTTTTCATCGTACGACTTTTCCGCGACCTCTCGGTTTTTCGCTTTTGTGGGTCGCATTCCGAATGCCGAGAATGACTAAAGCCGTATGCAATGTTGGGGCAGGGAGAAAGAACGACGAGAATTCCACGGGTTTGCGAGAGGGTGCAGTAGGTCGTCGGATGTACTGGGTGTTCGTTGCAATCCGAACGAAATTTGACCCACTTGAGGCACAAGTCGATTTTTTTAAAATTATGTGGATTTTTTTTGTAGCATTGTTCTCTGCACACTAAAAGTTACACATAATCATTGGATCGTTATCTTATTTGATGAAAATAATAATATTTTGAATAATAATGAATATATTCGAACCTCAGAAAGAAATAAAATAAAGTGATATCATTTTTTATTTGATTTTACTCGATGTAAATGTAAAAATGAAATAAATGGAATAGCAATGAATTTTTGGTGACTGGTACAATAAGAGCCTTGTATGTCATTATGCGGCAAGCCGTAATAAAAGAGATGTCTACGTGGTATGCCGATGGAATACATTAGTCCCGTTGACAATGTTTGAGTCGCGATGAGCGACGACATAAAAATAGGCCCCCCGAGCACGAACCGGTGAAGCTCGTAACTCAAGTCTACTGCGCTCATTGTCAGTACTTAGTAGGAGCAAATTCTCTATCACGCGAGGATGTAAAGCTTTACGAGCCATTGCTCGATAAGTAGAAAATTGCGAGCGTATTTGAAGCCAGCCATGATGTTTTTTAAATTTTTTAATGTTTTACAAACAAACCTCTCTTGGCTCGCACACTCTGTTTAGATCCGAAACAATTTGTTCCATTACCAGACATGAAAATATTTTGAAGTACAGGAAAATATTAGGATTTCATCGAAGAATTATTATCGACATGCATTTTCTGTAAAGTTTCTCTTGTCAATTGAATTTTACTGAGGAATATTCAATAAAGTTCATATTCGCATTTTTTTTCTCATTTTCTAGAACTCGTGTCAGAAATATTTTCCGGTATTTGTAAAAAGTGGTCTATTGAAATAAAAAATTATACGTAACAGTTTGCTGCCTTTCATAACAATCTGTCTTTGGTAAGAAACAGTTTTGACGCCGATGGAGCGGTAAACACGGCATTGTGCGCTAATTGGACGAATTGACAAGGCAAAAAACAAACAAGAAAGGAAAAAGCTTAACGAAGCCACGTGACAGACGATGAGACTCAAGCTAAAAGAGAATTAAGCAACAGAGTCGTGGCTTCGAGGCTCGAGAGGAACACAAAACTTGGTTGATTACCTGCCTTACCGCAATTTCGTCATGCTTCCATTTCCAGTGAAAATTAATTAGCTGAGATTGGACGATAATCGATAAATCTTTCCACGCTAATTATTCAGAATTGCGTACTACGAGCGAACACTGGTTTAGTAGCAAAATCGTACACGTCTAATGTTCATAGAACTTTCGAAAATTTTTACAGATGCATCGTGCAGAATCGTGCAGATTATCGTAACATATGAATAATCTGCGAGATTCTATTGATGATTACTAATTTTTGTAATATTATATCCTGTTACAATCAATATTCTTATGGAATTGATGAAAATTGCAAAATGATTCGTTATAGTTTATCATTCCATAGTGTAATTTTTATTCAATAGATTATAATTAATTAGATAATAATATACATTATTTGTTAATAGATAAATTTAATAAAATTTATTAAAGAATTCATTATTCAATAGATCATAATGAAATATTGTTGATGAAATCGATTACTTTTCCTATCATTTTTTAATATCTTCATAAAGAACAAAATTGCTATAAAATTTGCTGCCGATAGTTCGGAAGAAAATTGGGGGATAGTAAAAACGTGTGATAAATTCAACTATTTGATTATATTTTCATTATTTTGCTGTAGAATCGTACGCAGCAGAGCTTTTACTCATACACCGTACTTCAGTTTACCTGCTATGTAATTCTTTCCACCGTATAACGTGCAGGAAAATGAGATTAAGGCTCTCATCGCGAGCTTCGGGGATGAAGGCGACGAAGATGGAAGAGCCGGGTGGAAGAGAGAAGCTTCACGAAGCTCGGGCAAAGAAGCGGAGCCTTGCCGCGTTTCCGCAGAGTGCTCGCCATGGTAGAGTTGCTCGTTATAATGCTCGAGCAATCCCTCAAACTTACTCGTGCAACAATTTCCTTGCCTAACGAGATTTTCGTGGCGTAAAACGATCGACGAGCGGCTCAAGTTTGTGAGCGGACGATCGTGCAAACCCCATCGTCCCACTGTAGACAGACTGGAGATGAGAGAATATCGACTGCTATATACACGAGCGAGATTATAAACAGCCAATGTATATACACACGACCCGCGGAAGCTCGGATGGATTTTATCGGCTGGCGGCTTCGATAACGAAATACTTCGATATCGTCGTCGTCGTCATCCCGCGTTTTGCTTGAAATTCTTATCGTCTCGATAAAATTTAGATGCCACAAGCAAAAGCGTGATGGGAACTTGAGACGATATACATTTTTTTATCGTTTCTTTTAACTCTTTAACCTTCTGAAGATCGGGTCAATTGTTTCTTTGTTGGAAATAAGTAGATAAATGTCTCAAACAACCTGAATGAAGAAAATTTTAATCACAGTTGCATGATAATATCGGTTTAAATGTCTGCGCAATTATTCGACTATTTTGGTACCTTTCAGTTGTTCTTACAGTATTCATAATATTGATATCTGTCATTATTCAAATCAGAATTTAATCTTGCATCGCTCCCCTACTTTGCCTCGAGATTCAAGGATACAAGCAGCTTCGCGTGGAATATCACTCTTGCAATGGCTCAGATGCCATTCCCATTAAATACGGAGAATCTAGCTGAAGCGATCTCTAGGAAGACGGCTTTCGTGATAATCGTTTCGAATTTTCAGCCAAGTCCGTCGTTGAAGACTACCTGCGTAAGTCCCTTTGCCAGGTTGTTGAGAGTCGGTAGCGCTCTCTCTTCCCAAAATAAGTGGCGACTTTGGGTGCGAACTTTTGAGATCACTGCCTCCTTTATTAACCATCCCTCTTTGTCCCCCTTTTCTCCCTCTCTCGCACGTTCATCTCTTTTTCCGCTTTCCCGTGATTCAACTGCCCCAACTCTCTCTTATTTTCCATCGCCCTCTCGCGCGATCTCGATTTCTCGGACACCTCGGAGCTTTGGCCACCTAACTCCTTTCGAGTCTCAGTGGAAATAGCTTCCCCTTCAACAGCCGCTGCTACCCCTACGATCTCGCGGGCGCGCACCTCGCCAGTGAGCCGAGGAGCCGTTTGTTTCCCGCAATCTGCAGAACGGTAAATTCCGCGAGGGTGGCGTGCACGCCGCGCGCAAGCTCTGAGAGCCGCAACTACCGCGGAGTTGTTCGCTGGGTGGGGAATCGCTCTTGGATCGAATATAGCGAGGGCGAAGAACCTACCCCGGCCGCGCGGTCGCACATCTCCCCTCTCTCCCTCTCGAGAACCCGAAGCCGATTGTTGTACCAGAATTCGACTAACTGGTATAGAGAACTGCTCTGGGAAAATATGGGCTGAAGTTAGCTAACTCACCGAATGGGTATGTAAGCCCACTTTCGCGATGGCCACCAAAGCCTCTCGGGGAATCAGCTGATCTCTCTCGACGAGAGACTCCCCGTCGAGGTTACCGGTAGGGTTACTGACTCAGGCAAAGCTATCGCTTGGCCAACGGGGATCGCACGCCAACGATTTTCATGACGATACTAATTTTCAACTGAGAAAGCTCGCTCCGAACGTTTCGACCAATCTGTTTTATCGTTCACAGTCACGGGCTTTCGCCAGCTAGGGGCGTTTGCAACGATTTTGCAGGATTAGGCGATTGATCGAATCGTCCGATAAGTATGAAATTTGTTGAAGTACTTAACCGCGATGTAAAAATGTTACAGCTGCTCGGCTAGTACATGCATGGAATAAAATAACTTTGACTGGAAGTTACAGATTTCGCCATTCATAAAATCAATTATATTCGCATATGAATCAATCAATAATTATATCGAATGATATAAGTTAAATATAATTCAGTATATTACTTTGTATATATCTATTGTATAATACAGTAATATACATGAATGGAATAAAATAACTTTGACTGGAAGTTACAGATTTCGCCATTCATAAAACCAATTATATTTGCATATGAATCAATCAATACTTATATCGAATGATATAAGTTTAATATAATTCAGGTATTTAATACCATAAGAATGATATTGGACGCATAATGAACTACCAACATTATAACATCAATAATTATTATTCACTCATTATTGATAAAATGATGATAACGGTATAGTGTAATTCAAAAACCGCCGAATTTTTCATGAATTAATTTCTGTTACAACAATTTTGTGCCAAATACGGAACGACGGTATAAAAGAAGTCGCGGAAGATCGTGGTTGATGAGGCGGACAGAAAAAGAGAGAGAGAAAGAGAGAGCGAGAGAGAGAGAGAGAGACGGATTCTCAAGTTTGAAAAATCTTTACAAAACTATCTCTCTTCTTCCACCGCTAATATACTCAACATCCGAATGAAGCTTATCACGATAGACCGGGTAATATATTCATTAGCGAGACTAGTTACAGCTAAGCGGTGGTCTTGAGGCGTTCGGGGCGAGGGAAGAGGGAGAAGGTTACCCGGAGGCAGAGGAACGTTTATACAGGGGGATGGTCTTTTCCTTATTCTTCCTACGCTTAAGTTGGTGGTTATTAGAGCATGAGTAGCCGACCTCGTAAAATATCTCGAAGGTAATATAGTGCGAAAGAGACGGTGGCTCGCTATCCCTCCGGGGCGTTCTTCCTCGCTGCTTCGTCTCGGTCTATTCTCCGTGGTTCGGGATGGACTCGTGGTTCCGGGGGAGGTCCACGCCGCACGTAGAAACGACTACGTACGTACGTATACGACGCGGATGACTTCAAAGGCAAAGGTACTTCGCGACATCGAATAATTTAGCGGATGGATAGTAGGGGCACGTAAGACGCATTCCGATAAAAGTTTAATGCAGCGACGCTTGCAATATTGATTGCCGAAACGTGCCTGTAGAACGAAGGCGAGACGATCTTAGGCGGTCGACGTCTCGTACTTGCGATTATTGTATTTGGTCGGTACCGACTTTGTAACAAATGGGAATGTTTAGCTACGTGACGTTGTGTACTTTGGAGAAACAATTAAAATAATTATTATAATTATTACGAACAATGTTTCTGTCAATATGGAAAATTACGTCCATTTTTCCTGTATCGTAGAATATCCTGGAATCGTAGAATCCATTAACAAAATTATTATATATAAATACTGTTATTCATTTATTTCGCAAAATGTGAATAACGATGTATAAAAATTGCTTTCCATTTTATCCCTTGTATATAACATGATAGAATGACCCAACGAGCCTGATTTCCGACTTAACGAGAAGCTTATTATTATTTCTTTTTGATAGAATCCGATGATTTCGATTAAATTAAAATAGTAGCAATCTATCACAATTTGCGTATGCACGTCAATTCGAAAAGAGTGGCTCATTATTAACACCATATGAAAGTAGTTGCTGCCACGAATTGCGTTGCGAGTAATGCGCGCTCGACTCGTCTCGTGTCCGAGCGATGGCCGATAATAATGAAAAACTCGATGCACGGAAATAAATGAGTATGAAACACGAATTCGAGAGATCGTTTGATACGGTTATTGCAACTATGTCGCGGCGCAGGAGGGAGGGGTTTCTGAGCTCACGAAATTGTAAAACCAAGCTCGCGCATGTTGATGGTTCGCTGCATGTTGTGTATGTTAGCTGCAGCAGGTTGTTACGATGCGCGCCTGACGAGATGCATTCGATAACAATGTGGAACGAGACTGGTGGAGGGCTCGTGCACGGCTTGCTTTCATCAACGTGAAAGAGAGCTGGGAGGGAGAAATGCGTGATGAGCTATCTCCATGCTCGTTGAAATGGCATTGCACTGGGATGTCGTGTGAGGATCCAGCGGCCACGAGAGAGAACGAGTATGAAAGACAGATAAGATTAGATTGGATCGTTTATTAGTGCACTAGGGCTGGATGGTCATACGGCACCCGAGCAGTGATAAGAAAATGAAAATGACTCGCCAAAAATTGCAGGTGTAAAGCTAAGTGCAATTGAAAATGGAAGGGACGTAAAGAATCCGTAGAAATGACAGAAAGTGATGGAAGAAATTGTATGAAGCGATAGAAAGTATTCAGATAGGAAATAAATCATAACTTAGGTACGTAAATGAAAGAAAATCAAAATAAATAAAACTCGCATTGTCGTACTAACTCTGTATCGGTGCATCCGTCGCTGAACCCCCTTCTCAACACCCAGGCGACTCAATTGTTCAAGCAGAACGGAAAATTCGCCGTAGACCGTAATATTCAACCAGATGTGATCGATAAAACTGCTCGTCCGGCGATACGATAAATCGTCCAATAACAAAAAGCAGCATGGAAAAATATCCGCAGGAAGTGTGAAAAATCGGGGAGAAATAATTCGAGGAACGAAGCGTGATTTTCGCGCGAACGAGATGGGCGTAAAAAAATTATATAAAATAAAAAACACAAAACGTGAGAGGATTGCCGAGAGGATCGAGAGCCGGAGTTTTCGTGTCGCGGAGCCCGCAATGACGAAGTGACGGCGACAGGTCGAGTCGGCGGGGGTCGAATAAGTGTGGCGGGGTGGGGAAATGGGGCGCACATGGGCCCAACGGGTTTTCCGCGCGTCGCACGTGAAGGAGAAGGCAGGGGTTATGCCGATAGCGGTGTTGGCCGAAACGAGAGTGACGGAAGAGATGCGAGGGTGGGTTTTCGGGATGAATCCATATTCCTCGAAACCTCCGCGAGCGAGAGGGATGCCGCGGCGATGCTTCGACTATCGCTGTCACTTAAAACTCGGCCACTTTACGAAACAATCTGTATATGCATGAGCCATGAACCCGGGGCATAGACGATTAATACTGGAGTGTGTCGCATAGCCCCGCAGCTGTGCACCATTGCATCCTAATGCGCGAGTTGCATGTCTCGTGTGCATTCGGCAGCGGTCGACGCCGTTCAGGATGCAGCATGGAATATAGGTATATATCTGTAGGTATGGTGTGTCACGTCGGACTGGACTTTGCATTGGATGCGGTACAATGTATTTTTTATTTTCACCTATTTTTGTCGCTTCGATGATTGCTGACGGGAACTTCGTGGTTTTTTTTCGACGTCCGCTTGTCCGTGGATTGAGAATTGCATTCGAAGTTTTTATTTGTGGTTTTTTAATAATTCTAACAATTCTGCAGTGGATTGAAACCGTTAGATGTGTGGTTTATATATTTTTGAATATTTTATGGGATATCATATATTGTAAAATCAAATTAAATATATAAAAAATGGCACATTAGAAGAATTATTACTCAAGTAATCATTTCATTCATCGAAATTTCTTATTCCCGAGTCAGAGCTACAAGGTGAGGTCTGGTCGGTGTTTTTTTCGATGACTCGTAAAACATTCAAATATGTTACTAATAAGTCGTTTTTTTGGTACGATTTATTTCTCGTAGACGTATATATATAACGAATATGGGATTTCCATTCACGGTGAATGAAAGAGGGGGTAGAGCGTCGAGAGAAGGATGATTGCGTAGAATTTCGAGGGCAACGCAACCTCTTCAAGTCCACTTAACCGACGTCAGCGATTTCGTTCGCTACCAGATTGGATACAGTACGAGCACAAGTCCCCGAGCTTCGAGTCCCACAGGAATAGAGTATTCCTCTCGCATTTTTTTCATCTCTTCCTATCTCCCTCGCTCCCTCTCCACGCTTCATAACCTCGTCGCCCAACGGCGCAGCGATATTACGGTTTACTACCTATTCACATTCTTTTCTCAATCCTCTCACCGACAAAATGAAGATAAAAAATGACGAGAGCGGTTTTTACGTCTTATGAGTTCTCATAATCTTTGGGGTACGGTCACCGAAAAAGAATATTTGATGTTTCGACAGGTGTTGAGCGTTACCTTTGGTCGTTATCTTGAAAATTGGTTACATTGTCGTGAACCGCAGTATATCTTTTGAATAATTGAAAAAAATTATATGTCTCGTTTGTACACAAACAATTATATATATTTTGGGTCTCGACCGATAAATGAAAACACAAATGAGAAAGATGTTTACTAACGAATGAATATCGATACGGGAAATAACTTGATACTCATTAATTTTTCAATAATTAATAATCTATACAATGAATTCGAAATCCTCGAATAGTCGATGAAATACAATTGTAGATGCTATGTTGAATATTAGTTTGATTCTGATGAAAATAAATATGAAGCTCGGATTTCGTTTTCCATAATAAAAGCTAGGTAAAATAAATAAATGTACGTAATTAATATTCACCATCAGCTTTTCATCGCAGCTCTGTACATCGTCGTATCGCGATGCGAGTGAGCTCTGTTGACGTTAATTTCAAAAACTCGAGGAAAATTCAATTAACGTCAGTACACGCAGTTGTTTTAATTGTCGCGACAGCGTCTGGGAAAGTTCCTTTGTTCGCTCTATTAATAATAGCAGCATCGCCGAAACGAGACGATTTTAATTTTGGACGGATATTGCGAGACTCGCAGATTTTGATACAGCAAGACAGAAGGTGCAAGTCGAACGACGAGCTTGCAAAGGAAATTGGGTTGCAGTTAAGTCGAACGCAGTTGGAGCCGGAACTGGGAAGGCTGGCTGGCCGTGAGAGAATCTCAGATCGTTTCGAGAGCCACCAGTGTATCGCGCGCGGCAATTTACCGGCTACGTGAACTTTACCGAAACTTAACGTCCGGTCGGCTACCGGAGTTTCCCAACTAGTTAACATTTCATCTGTATAATATTCCATCCACTCGGCCTTAAGGCATGTCGATTCTCCTGATTAATTTTTTTTTCGCAATGATATACACTCACTACTTTACAGCATTTTTTTTTAATTGAATGTGTGAGAGAGATAGTAGCGAGAGAATTGATAAATAGAAAAACAAATAACAATAGAGTGCGCACTGATATGTAAAATGTTTTCTATTTCGATATATTATTTTATTATATTATATCATACAGTACGTATTATAATAAGCCAGGAAAAAGTTGGAACTCGAATTGAATCGTAAAAACGTCGGAAAATCCATCATCGGTGAATACGCCCCAGATTTTTCATTAATTTATTATTTTTTTTTCATTTTCATTTCTCTAAGGAGAAACCAATAGGAGCCAAAACTCTTCATTAAAACTCTACAAAACTCGACCGCCAAGACGCACCCCTCTCATCCTTATTTCCGGCCCGCAATTCTAACCACATTCCTCGTCTCCCTCGCTCTCCACGGTATTCCCGTCTTCCGCATCATTTTCTTATCCCTTTTCAGCGTACCCTCTTATATACTCTTTCTTGCCATCTCTTTGGTAACCAGATGGCAGATATAGAAGAAAAGTTGAGTGGTACGAGGGGCAAAAAGTGAGAGAAAAATTGAGTAAAAGACGCGGGGCTTTTTTTAAATATCTCTCTCCATATATAAGTATAAGACCGGATATTAAAAGTTATTCCGGCACCGAATAAAATATCAAAACTTTAAACTTTCATATCGCGGCCTCGGATCCGCCATTATCCGCCGGGATAGCCAACCGCGAGGGATAGTTCTTCTTCTTCTTACTCCACTTTTTCCACGTCTTTCGGTCCGCTGGCTGCGTTTTCTTCATCGCTCTTTGCAACTCAACCGCTTATACCTACTTCCCGCCCGCCTTCTCCACCTCCCGCCGCCCCATGGGGATGAACCCTTCCTCGCCAGGCCTTTAAATGAATCGCAAACGCGAGATCCCGACTCTTTTTTTTAAACATTTTTTTTTCTTCTTCGACGGTCTCTCGTCGCCTTCCATCCCTTCGGCATATCGTTATGCACGGAGTCTTTATTATCGGCTGAGTTGCTTCA
The DNA here is from genome assembly GCA_963971145.1 of Sussaba pulchella. NCBI lineage: Eukaryota > Metazoa > Arthropoda > Insecta > Hymenoptera > Ichneumonidae > Sussaba > Sussaba pulchella. The sequence continues at coordinate 20,774,231 of OZ020166.1, forward strand.
GAGCGATCGCTCCCTTGGCTCGCTTCGTTATCGATACCTCGCAATCTTTCAATTTTTCAAAACGTTTTCCATTTTCGCGCGTCGCTGTTAAAATAACTTCTGGATCGATGAATAATGATCATTCCAGCGGATTATAAGAGAAATGTCTGACTGTGATTTTCATCGTGTTTTCGATCGAATTAGCTGTAAAAAAATCTTGAATTCCATCGTCGCAGGCATTTACTTCGAATGGAGCGTTCGCGCAGAAAGGAGATATGAGGAAAATTGTCGGTGGACAATTTTTTAAAAATTCGATCGCGTCATTTTTTAAAATCTTAATAAGGAATCAAAGTCAGGGCTTATAAAAGAAAATTGCGTCACCATTCGTGTAAAAAAAATAAAAAAATAATCGTGTAACTTGTGACGGAAAAAATCAGAGAATCAATTAAATTTGTATTCGCATTCATGCATTGGAAATGGAACATTGACGTCGTTCTATAAAAAGTATGAAGAATCTAATCAGAAGACAGGAAACAATTTGAAGAATAGTCACAAGACACTTGGTTTAGTCTCGCAGCAAATAGCGTGATTACAGTCACGTGGTAAATGTTTGCCGCGTACGAATTATTCAAATTTCATTTCATCGCGAACTCTCCGTGGGCTCACGACCTGTGAAAAAGCTTACCCGGAGGCACGGCACACGTGCTCCTTCCCTTGCATTTTCTACTCTTTTCTTATCGCGAGTTTCTGATTCGATTTTCACGTCTGTGAAGCTCAACGGCTACCTATATACATAGGGTATATACGGACGTATATATATGCTCAGCAGATATGAGTACAACCATTATATATAATAATAATAACAATAATAATAATAACGGAAATACTATTATTTTGTGATATTGCAGATAATCATGATATTATAAACATATTGGTCCTGTTATTTTTATTTTTTTAGTTTTTATACTTACATAAAAATACTGTAGCCCCGAAAGATATACACGTGACCGTGCATTCAATCTAAATCCCATAGCTGTGGCTTTTCATCGTTCAACACGAGAGCATACTTGTCACGCATACCCAAGGGATGGGAAATTTTATTACAACTCTCCTCCCCTCCGCCGCTGCCACCGCGAAAAGCATGTGAATGATATTTGTGGCGAATGCTCACCCAGACCGCATGTTGATACAGTTATTCTGTTTTAAAGTATTCACGCTCGAAAAAAAATCGCGGAAAATCAGTGAACCATTGAATAAGGAATAAGGCGGAGAAAAGCTTGTACAAATGCGAGAAACGAGGATTTCCGAGATCAACAGGGAGGTGCGCAACGAGGGAGGGGAGAAATAGAATTTTTCGTGGAAGAACGCGAGAATAGCGGAAACGTCTCACGATTTACCAACATGTGGAATACGCGAGAAGCAAATATTCATGAAATTCAAGCCGAAAAGCTCTGCCAACGGACTTCCGGGTTTGTACTTGCAGGAAAATATACCCGTGTGTGAGTGTTTGTTTGTGTACGTGTATATACGTGCATGCATAACTATGAAAACTACAGAGTCACGGCATGGAAAGAAGCTTGGGAAAGCGAGGAAATGCCCCTCAGTGCTAATGGAGGAACTCAGCGATGACGAAAAATTGTAGCTTGCAAGCAGCTGAATGTTCGACCTCACCGCTGCCACTTTCTTTCACTGTCTTTCCGTTGGTTGGTGTTCGGGCGAAAATTGCTGCGACGCTTTTTCGCTGACGCAAACAAACTTTGATATTTCGCTAATTTTTCGGATCACCAAAGGGCGGTGGCTTTTATTTTACGTTCGATTTTTTTTCTCTACCGTTGAGCTTCCGCCGGTCATGTATAGTCGGACGTAGAAATGATTCACTAAATTTAAAATAGTCTAGGATGATTGGTCTGAATACCAGTTATTACTTTTCCCTGAAGCAATAAGCTTCAATATTTCGTTAATTTTTTATATCACCGTTCACGTGCATCATATTTATTTCTGTTATTTTTTATTTTTATGGCATTCAGCTTTTCAACAGTAATTGATGCTCGGTTGTGGAAATAAATCACCAAAGTTACCGATGATTGTTCCGGAAACCTTTTTTTTCCGTTCGGTGAACAAGCACAATGGAAAAATAAAAAGTCGTTTTCCGGACCAACCAGCAATATCGCGGATTCCGTCAATTCAGTGGCCTCAATTACTCCGGTCAAGCTCCATAGAACTCGAAGACGACGGCAATCGTTACGGAATCGAATACGGATAAAAACACAATCGAATGAAAAACAAAAAAAACTTTTATTACTTCAGTCGCTTCTGACATCACAGGGTCCCATCGGACTGAGAAGGGTGTCAAAGCTTTTCGGGGATGAACGGAAAAAACGGAAAGAAACGGAAAGCCAGCAACAAACAAAATGGGGGAAAAAAGTTTCTCTACCCCTTACCGTAGAAAAACTCATTCTTCTGGCAAGATGCGGATATTTTTCTGCGCAACGTTCGGTCTCGAGTCACCTGATGGGGCCGTCGACGACGTCGTTGGCAAACTTCCGTTTTTCCAGTATTTTCCGGGGGCGTGTGACAAGCGCGATGGGAAAAATGTTATTCTTTCTTTCGAGGCTTTTGATGCCGAACCGTAATACACAGAAATCTTTTGCGGTTCAAGATCTTCCGGTGAAAGAAATCGACGGCTGTTACTCTTCTCGCGCGTCTTCCTCGGCAACGGCGCAGTCGTCGTGCCGAACCAGTGGTTGAAGTCGCTCGTCGAATAAAGACAAAATTCGAAGCTCCCGGCGGTGGGGGCGGGGGGGGGGGGGGGTGACGTTGCGTCGGGAAACTGAAAGATTTTTCCCAAGCATCTCTGCGTCAAGCCGCCACGAGTCACACACGCCTACGCCAAATACGATAAGTCCACTGAATTGTAGTTCCAATTTCGATGTCTGAGCCCGTAAGCTTTTTTCCCCAAAGACTCCACTATCCTCGACGGGCTGTTGCAGCGTTGCAGCTCTCGTTTCACTCTGTTGCAAATCTTTCGGAGCTACGGTTCTTGGGATTTTCGGCCAGACAGATTTGCGGTTCCCGCGACAGCTTCTTCTCGACGAGGCAAGACAAAAGCTTGCGCGAAGCTACAATGCTGACGTAACAATGACGACAGAATCGTGTTTCCTCGTTCATCAATGAATTTTCAACCCGTTCCATCCCGTTAATTTTGAAGTAATAAATGCTCGTTACGAATTTCATTTTTTCCTTCCTTTTTACCGACTTTTAAACAACATTGCAAATAAAATGACATAAGCAAAATAAAATACGGTAGGAATGAAAAAAATTTATATATATATTTCACTGACCTCAAAACCCAGAATCCATTGATTTCAATTCGTTGCACATTGATTGAAAAGCAGCAATGTTCCCACGTGACTAAAAGATTCATCTCGGCGGCGTTAATCATTCGGAATGGGCCGAGAACATGAAAACACGGTCGATTGATCAAAGCCCACACTTTTTATGATTATTTTTCCGCGTGCATCTATTTCTCCATCGATCCCATCGCGCTCGCTGAAATTTTTGGTTCAACAGCGTTCGGAGTGGGGCAAATATTCAATGCGAGAACCGAAAACCCATGCTCTGTGGGTTTGGTCACATTTTTTTAATCAATCTCGCGTCCACTCGTCGATACTTCGAACTCCGATGGATAGACTGGCATCACATGTTACACGCGATGCAATCTGATTTTGCAGATTTGTTGAAAACTTCAAAAATTCTTTCTTCTGGGCGTCAATCCGTAGCCGACCGAACCTGACCGCATTGTCGGTGTGGCTTCAATAACAAATCAATGGAAATGGGCTTAAAATACTTTTTCAAACGAAAAACTGTGATCGATTATTGTGCGAGAATGACAATTTTCACATCTATGCAACAGTTATGAATAATGAAGATGAAACATTAATTTACAGTTTATTATTATATTATTATTATTATGCAACTAAACGAATTCATAATACGTGTTATATATGATATGTAATAATAATATTAGATACCAGTCTATCTGAATTATTTATACTTATCGCAGAAATTTGAATCATTATAACTTGATAGTACTTATAATCGACGATTATTCAGTAATAAAAGAGTCTCTCGAGAGAGTCCCTCTCAAGAGTCATTGTTCGAGCATTGAGAAAAATAAAAAATGATAATCAAATTAAAAAGAAAAATATGATAACTTTCAACGACCTCGCCGAAAGCGGATGCGGTATGGGCTCCAACTATCGCCTTCGTCGTTACTATCTCTGTCGCAGTATTTTAGATTGAATAAAACGTTCATTCGGAACCGAAGGCGAGTCAAACGCGAGGCTATCGAAACGGCTTGGTGCAGTATTCGTGGAAAAGTTAGATTAGATTCTTAAATCGATAGGCCCATACATTCTTTCGAGACAATCTTACGATTGGTCTCGCAATCTCACGAGTGATATACTTTTCTTCGTAGATCCTTCGAGTTTCTACGAAGTGGATTGAAGTTCGTGCTCTTGGTGATCTTGATGCGTCTCCAGTTTCCGAATGATTGCGTTTTTGATTCGTTTTTCCGGCTGTCGAATGACTCTTTGATAAATTTTTTCGTGGAAAACTTTTTCCATACACTCATTGTCATCTGTGGATGGTGAAAGTGGATGAATTTGAAAGCACGTGCGCCGCTCACGCATGCGTATCAAGTTCGTGGGACTTGATAAGAGCTTCGGTGTGCGCCGCTGTACGTTGTACATAAGTAGCAGTCGGTTAGCCGTTCGTGCAAAAGTTTCGCACCGCGCCGTCGGATTCTCCTCGAACTCTCGGTTAAACACCGGGGGCTTTCCTTACTTCGGCGGTTCAGAAGTTTTGCTAATCCGCAAATCGCTGCGCTGATACACAATCCAGTGTGTGGGTTACACGGCGAAGCTTCGAAGCTAACGAGGTGGGGGGGTATCTTTGGGACCGGCGATGCATGCTTGAAGCAAGATGCTTTGCTTCGGTTCTATTTGCTTCGGCTATAAGCTCACAACTCGAGTCGGATTCACCGAGTCGTATAAATATATACGCGATTATTCGGAAAATTTGTGCCGATTGACGTTTCCAACCTGGAAAGTTATGGAAAATATATTATCTCTCCCCTGAATTAATGCAAAAAAAAGTCATAAAAAGAAACTTATTGATTCATATTTTCGCACGGCTGATGTAAGAGAAATTTATGAATAAAATAAAACAGTTTTGAGACGAAATTGAGGATGGTTTTGAGATATTTTGTTGATTAATTGAATTTATTCACGATATTCTGTTCTACAAAAATCGGATTCCTTAGTTTCGACGGGAATATCCGCCGTGGAGAGATGATTCGGTAGTGCTGTCCGTACAAATATATAGATATATATACGCCTCTCGTTCAGTTTTACTTTATTCTCTGGGTCTCCCGTATTAAAAGATATTAGGAGCACCTGGGCGGTCGATGTAACGCGTACAGCCGCACGTACGATGCTTTACTGCTCCGCCTGGCTCACCCGAAAATTTTAATAAACTCATGCAAATTAAACGTTTATGTAAATCGCACAGGCCAAAGTTTTCGCAGCCAGATAACCGACTCGCGTATTTCACGAATACGTTATTACGTAGTATACGTGTGATATATATATATATATATATATATATATATATATATATATATATATATATATATATTTATCCACACACCCGAGTATCAGGTTTTTTATTGCTATACGTACTCACGTGCCGTTTATTCGCCCAAGGACTTTGCACCATTTTTTTCCGCACCTGGCTGAGACGTCTATGAAACCTCGCTGGACTAATATTCCGTACCCATTTGGATAATACGAAAATAATTTGCCCAAACATTTTCTATTTTCATTTTTTTCAATTATTGTAGGACTGAAAATATCTTTCGGCCTTTTTTTATTACATTTTTTATTCTTATTTTTCAAATAAAGAAAATTATACTTCGCCACCGGGTCAATTATGACAGGTTGATAATTCCTAGAACTAGATACAGAGCTGCCTCCGTAATAGATAAAAGATGCATCGTATGCTCAACAAACATTTTCGAAAATATATATGTATATTTTCAATAATAATAATTATTACCATTATTCGTACGTTCTGTTGCACCGGTGTGGTAACAGGATATCCCTGCGTGCATCTAGTAGTGCTTCACGTAATTCTCTATACTTCACCTAACAATGGAAAGCTCGCAGTAACATGTATCGACATTGCCGAATATCCGCAAATTCGCAACATTATTCCCCACTTGTTCGAAACGCAACTGCATTCCTTCGATTATCATATTTCGAGAAGTCCGAAATGACGAGTTCGCGTATTGCTTCTAATCCCACGGAATACGTTACAAACATAGCTCATTAAAGCTTCATTAAACATGAGTTTGCATTGTTCATAAGTTAATTCGCTGAACAGCAGTAGCAGGAGCAGGAGTCGACGAGGGTCGGCTTCCAGTTGCTTTGTTTCTGTTATCCGCCGAGCGCAACATAAATTTTCACGATATTCCTGAGATACGGTTTTATGCATGTCGAACATCGACGATGTGTACGTGAATCGCGGTTACCGCAAACAACGGAAACACGAATAAACGCGTGAGTACATACATAACACGAGAATTATACATACGCGATGGGAAAAAGCTCAAACCGGGAAAAGAAATGAATAAAAGTAAAAGACAAAAAACATGCAACAAGCTACGAGTGCTTACACCTCAACGAAGGAACCGATGAATATTTTGCTCTGCGGCACTTTCAGCCAACGATGATATCACACGACACTGTTTTATATAATGCTCTTTTTAAAATTGATATTTGTGATACCTGTGCAAAAAATCTAGCCCAGATAGACGCAATCGCGGCTCCGTTGATGAGCGAAAGAAATATGGGTTCCGTGAAACGGTCTGCTTAGCCTCGGGATTTTTCAACGATAAATGAAGCTCGTTTCGTTGGCGCTCTACACTATCGTGCTATATACATATATATATATCTGTGTATATCTACATCATACTCATTTGGCTCCCAGTTAACATAGTCGCTACGATACTGCTGTATTTCCCATTATTTTAAAAACAATAATTCAGGAATTCTGGCTCCGGCCTGCGCCACCTGAGAACGTTGGATATTCAACGCCCGATGGTTCAAATCTTGAGGATCATCCGACCCGATTAAACACCGCAGCAATCGACGTACCTTTTTTGCTTTTTTCATTTTTTATTTCTCGGTTTTTCTCTTCGCCTTCGTATCTATAAATTAATTAAGCGGATAAGGACGCCGGAGATTTATTTCCGTTGACTTGCCCGGAGTTTTCTAGACCCTCGAGAGAAAGTGAAAAGGATCATTTGGCATGTTGAAAACTACTTTTTTTTCGGTTCAACGGGGTACGGAACAGTACTTTGAAAGTCAATATTGCGAGGTCATTACGAGTAAATGCGGACGATCGAGAGACGGACGGACCACAAGGTTCCGATAATGTGCGATGTAAGTTTTTTGAGGTAACGCAATCGTCTCGTCGTAATATTGGACATCGATGGACGACGGTAAAACTAATATGGGAAAAGTTATGAAAAATATGTGCTAATATATGATAAATTCTTTGGGGTTTCATATATTCTCAATTTTTTCTTTCCTCTAAGTTCAATGTGCGCTGTAATTTTTACTACAATTATACCATCGAAATATTGTTCTGTTATCCTCATTAGACGAGTTTTAGACTATTATCCCACGATAATTGAAATATATCGCAGAAAGGTACAAACAAAAAATAACAAAAATAATATCTCATCGTGCTGATGAAATTGTTCTGGTCTGGTGCATGATTGTTTGAATTCGTTGTTTTCATGAAACTTTTGAGATACCTCGCTGAGGCGGAGTCGTCGAGTAGTATTACCCGAATGCAGGAAACGTAAACTCGGTAGCGGTATTAAAGTCGATGAGACTCCACGTAAGAAACACAAACTCTCGTTGAATTCTCGTGTTACAACGTAGTGTCTAGTTTCGCGAGGCAGAAAGAGAGAGGAGGATAGAGCCGGAGTCGAGAGAAAACTACTCACCGGTACTTAGGAGATAATTTGTCAGACAAGGGGTTGGTCGGTTGGCAGGTGAGGAGACGAGCGAAGTGGTTCGTATTAGCGCGAGCAGCGACGGGTTACACTCTCATTGCATCTGGGGGAACGCCTCGGTACCCGCGACTTTACTCGCTGCCACGGTACAACGTACACGAAGACAAATAGAGAAAACGTTGGAGCCAAAGGGGATGACTGGCAGAAGTAGAAGAAGAGAAAGAAGAGGAGTGCTGTAGGCGGTTGGAGGATTTCGCAGCCCCCTCGAGGTATTCTCTCGAACCAAATACACAACAACCTTTCACTCGATTGCTATACTTCACTCAATCCTCGAAACACACAAATGTACACATTCACACACAGCCTCAAGAACTACTTTTTTGTCGTCTCCGGTAACCGAGAACCCGCGCGTTACGATCCCTCGTATTATTACCTTACATACTCGTCGGCATGTATTTCACGTTAAACGAGAAAGAAATATGGAACGAGATCGTTGAGTAAGTTCACTACACTTTTTGTTATCCCCACTCGCGGGCATTGCCGGTGTGCGGGATTTGCCCGAACGTAACCCTGCGAAGTGCAAAGTGCTCGACGTTTGTGGCTCGTAAACGCCAATAATGATACGGTGTTGATAGAGAGAGATAGAGCACGGACGTTGGCGTCGGTTGCTGCTCGTGCGAATTAAATTGCACACTCCGCTTCTTCCCTTCATCCTCGTCCCCTTAAACCCTACCTGTTACCTTACCTTTACTCGCTTTCGGTTTTTCGATGCGATAAAACCTTACGAGACTCGCACTTTGTTTGAAATAAATATAAAATACTGGCAGCTTGAGCTTCTGCGATATTATTGCAACGCAAGAAATTACGGATAAGGTTTTTGTTATATTGCTGCGTTTAAAGTGTAATGGACTTTGTGCGGATAGCTCGGAGGAGACATCGGTGATAGGGTTGTTTCTGCTAACAGATCGTTGTCTAGAGCCTAGTTATAGTCAAACTGCTTCGCGTCGCGTTGCGAGGCATATAGTACGATGTACACTTATTTCAATTATCTATGATAAAGCGTCTGACTCGCATACGAGTCCGCCCCCCCCCCCCCTCCATCCTCCCTAAGTCTTCCACCGTCGGGTTGTCAATCCACAAGAGGACGATGGCCCAGCTGTACGGTAATTTCGCTCAAATGTCATTTAAACTAGCTCCGACCGACGACATGTGGCATACGTGGCTGTGCATGAGCTATTCATAGCCCGGAGTCTAGTTGTCGCGATGTCGTTGCATGTATATATGTATATTCATATATATACGTGGAACTCGTCAAGCAAGTAGTTATATGAGCGTGCTGCGATGGCAAACCGTATCGCGTAACCTCTCTGACAGCATGAAATTTGTGAAACGATTTGTCGAAGAGTTTTAAGACTATGAACGTTGCCATGAATCATGAAATGATGTCAACGCCTATTCTTTACAACGACATTCGTAGAGTTTTTTTTTACATGACGAAACGGGGCGTCGGTATGTCGTTGACGTCTCGACGATTTTTAAAGATCGATATTCACGGCGTTCTCCGGTCAACACTTTTTTCCACGGTTAGGGAAGGCGAAAGAGAGTTTAAGACGTGGGAGGCGGAGGGTTTTCGCTCGTGTCAAGCTGGCAATTTACGAGAATAATGAAACACAGAGTGAAATCACGCCGACGTTGGTGACGTCGTTCTTAAGCTCTATTGTTCGCTCTTCCGCTTTCGCGTCACTTTCTTAATCGCTAGTAGAACGTTAGGTCAGTACCAGGAGAGAGATGGGACTATTTTTCTTAATCAATTTTGATTACTGGGTTGTATTTGTATAGGCCGACTACGGAGCATGCGATTGGAAGGTGTGACCGCGATTCTCTGGACAGCCTCATCTACGTGACGCGTATCAAAGTACGTGGCATAAGGTGGGGGGACGCGTTCCGCCAATGAGCGATAGCGTCGGCTGCTTGGAGCTTGCATTAGTGGCGCCGCGCAGCTTCAATGACGGGTCAGCCATGCGTCGCCGGTCCGGACGCAGTTGCGAGAGTTGGAGGCGTAGTGTATTGCGTTCAGTTAGTAATCGACAGTAACTCGATTTCGCAGAGCTGACTGGTACGGAATTGGTCTGGATACACACTGCCAATCAATTGAATTCAATCGAAATAGCACTGTGGTCATAATAAAAGCAACAGATGCCCCCCCCCCTCCGCCCCCCCCCGTCCTTCATCTCTTGTCAAAATACGAGATCTCTTTTTTCGGTCGAAAATAACAATTCAATCAAGGATTTCGTTTTCCCGAACTCGTAACTCCTGCTCGTAGACGAAAAGTTTGAAAATGTCGAATGGGAGCGAAAAATATGTTCGAAACGGAGCTGCAATCGCGGACTTCGAATATATAACATAATGCATTAATGAACGCCGAAGGAAATAGCAAGCCACCGTTCGACGCTGCGTTAACCACTAGACATTTACCTATCCCGTCGTAGTCATTGCTGTACTCTCGATGTTATTTCTATTTTCTTACAGTCCTTCAGGTTGAAGAATGCCAGAACCAAGCCCGGCATAATAATTCTCGGCTGAGAAGAGTTGTTGCGTCTGGTGGATGCACGCTGCATCATCCGGTTCACTCCGGCATATCGTGCTCCGCGGGGTATACAAGTCCTCCCGCTCTCACTCTCTCTCTCTCTCGATCCCGCTCGCCCTGTCACTCTATCTCTCTCTACCTCTACGTACGAACGAAGCTTGCGCGGAAAAGCCCTCCACCAAGATTTTCATGAATATTCTTTGGACCGCACCGTAATGTTCATAAATATTCATTAATTTCCAACGGATTTTGCTATCTCCGGAAAATTAAGCTATCCAGCTGCCTTAACCCTTTCCCGTCTGTATATTGTAATACAGGCGTTCCGCAGGGTGAACCTGCTGGCCAAAGCTGAAGGCCGGAGATTCCCTTATAATTCTAGCCCGATGGTCCAACCGGATGTAGTCGGTTTGAGTGAGAAACTCGTTGAACGACTGGATATTGGATTATTTCGTATATACACTGCAGACCGAAATCCTTCAATTCAAGTTGTACAACTGCGTCACCAAAGAAGGGTTGGGGCAATTTAAACGCGCACATGCACGTGTACATGTTCGGAATAGAGGATATTCTGGTTGAGAGACACACAGCGTGAAATTATTTGAACTCACGATACTGATTTTTGCAGCTCATTTCGATTTTTCTAAATTTTTTCTTTTCATTTCAGCATCGAATATTTTGAACGATGCATTAATTTTCCCTGTACCACTCTCGATATGTATCAACAATAATTGTTGCGAAAATTCATCTGAAATCACGGTAAGCAATTTAGTAAAAAGATTTGGTAAGTTACTAGTTTGCATTTTATGAAATGAACCTCGAGCCTGTGTTCAAACTTCGTGACTATCAATATTTATACACTATTCTATTGTTCTTATTATTCTTTTCTATTTCTTCACCGATATTTTCATTTTTTTGAGTAAAAAAGTTGTCAAATAACAGGAAAAAGGCAGATGCGGAGAGAAATGTCAAAGGGAAGTTTCAAGCGACTCCACATCAGTCATGGTGATATGATGAATAATAACAATGACATCCACACTTGATATTGCAAACACATACTATTTACACACACACATATATATATCATATATGGATCTTTGCGGATCTGCGGCACGTACGCTATACTTCAGCAGAAATGGAATGACGGATACGTCAGAACGTAGAGTTCTCGCTTACTCGACGTCGTATGTATCAATGTCCCCGGTATAGCCGAGCATCGTGACGTATACGTGTTACTCGAGATTCTCGTGAGTCGCGTCTCTATGTGCCCATATACACAGATTTGTATACGTACATGTATATCGCTCGATTCTACCGGGGGGAAGAACATTTTATGTATGGGTTCGTTTGACAATCCTGGGTGCACTTCTGTGTGCGTAAGTAGATCCTGCCGCTGTGTCGCAACGTCGTACAGCTTCGAAGAGGCACGTGGAGTCGAAACTATCGATTGGCATTACGTTGATTTCCTCGTTCGATGGGTCCGATGTATGTGTAGGCGATTCAATACCAAAGCGACAAACTTGAGCCGTGCAGGGTTTGTCGTAATGGTGATTGATGAGAGCTTTCGGTGTAGTGGTGAAAATATCACAGTCAGGCAAAACCGTCACGCCATTGATATGGCCAATTATTTTTTTTCGTATTTTTATGTACAAACAGATCGCGATAGCATCGAAAAAATTGAATTGACCAAATAGGGCAGTCATTAGTGTGCGTTGAATGAATATAGGCACAGGGTCAGCGCATATATCAGTCAGTCAAAAAAGCTTAAAACAAGAAAGAGAACAAACTCAAATTATAAAAAAGCCACAAGCATTGAAAACACTTTCTAAACCCCCAAGTCAGTAAAACGAAATCGATGATCGACGATGCAATCTTTTATTTCCGTTACAAACGCAACTGAATGTCAATCTCGTTGCAAATGACACAAGCATGCTCTAATGCAAGGCCTGACACGTGGATAACGTCATAACGATCAATTTGCACCTGGCAAATGGAATGCACAAACAGGCATAAACAGAGTCGAAAAGTTTGTATGAAGGGAAAGAGGACGAACAGAGGTTTTGAACTCTCCACGAACCCGTCGACTGCATCATACTTTCACCCACCATACCGCATCAAATATATATGATACATACGAGTACCTACGCGTGTACTTTGAAGCCCCCCAACGTGTGCGCCCTCGGTTATAATCCTATTTATCGGACTCCGGATAATTAACCCCTTTGACAATCAACTCGTACGTAGGGGGTTAACGTGTGCCTCGCCTGTTTGCACAATTAGTGATTATGCAAGGCCCCACACACGACTACAGTGTGGTGACGACACGTTTCCGGCGATATACGCGCACGGTAATCCATACGACGAATCGTTACGGACTTGACTCAGCCACAACGAGATACAGAATTTCGACGGGCCTTGCACCGTGCCGCTACTTGCTTCCACAACCCCCTCTCTTCATTATCCCCCCGGACTTAATTACAAACAACGCGAGGACCGAACACCGTGCACTTGCCACGACCTGGTTGAATACATTATTCTAGAATTAGATTTTCGAATGTTCTTTTTATCCGTGGCACGAGAATTATTGGATTCCTTGTTTCCAAATCTAATGATAAAATCGCCGGTTCGTAGGAAACGTGAGATTAACGCATATTATAAATGAAGAAAATACGCTCGAAATTAATGTGACGATTAATGTTTAAATGAGCGAAAAAAATGTAATGATGAAATCATTGTGATCATTGATGTTTCACCTTAAAAACGATGAATTACTAAATGATTCTACTTGTTCATGTTTACACTTTTTAAAAAGCATCAATCATTGAATTATCATGACCATTAGAAACCTTGACAAATGTTTAATTATCAAATCATTGAAACTATCGATGTTCAAATGTAATGAAAAAAAAACGAGTTTGACGTGTAGGATGGTAAATCCATACCACAAGTAACGAGGAATCGGTTTCGTGGTCCCGTTGCAACCGTATAATGAAAGCTTTTTTTCTCGCAACTGCTCCAAGTTGTTCGAGAATAGAAGAAACGTCGTGGGCGGAGGTGGAGGAAGAAGCTCTTCAAAGTTAAGTTTCACCTTTAAAACCAATTAAGCCAATATAAACTTGGAGTAGCTTTGTGTACTTGGCCGTCGGTGCAATGCGCGGTCCAACGGCGCGAGGCAAAAGAAAAGTGGGCGAGAAAGTGGAAGACGGGGGAGCATCGTAGACTTCGGCGTTAACGCCGATGGCTTCGAGTTTGTGTGTAAATATATATATAGTCGGCGGAATGTAACGAACCGCGATGACCGTGAGGCATTGTTTTCGGTGTATAGGTTGCGGCCATCTTGTACATAGAGTTACCGCGAGGCGTGGGATGTAATGAATAAAAGGTATGACCGGTCATCCGGTACGAGACTAAGAAATGAGAGCCAACCGAGTTTTCAAAGACTCAAGTGGAATAATTGAGCGAAATAGCTCGACCACAACGAACAAATTATCAAGTTTTTTCGCAATGGGCTGCGACGGCGATGCTCGAACGGCACGATCAAGGCTAGTTCGTGAAAATACAAAGCTGTGTATTATGTGAAAATGAGTCAATGAAAGAAATAAATTACCGAAATTAGAGAAAAACGTATTCGTTGAATGATGAAATGAATACGAATCAAGCCCTAGAACGTAAGTCCAATCAATAATAAACGGAAAATGAAGAAGATTCACGAATTATTTAAACTTTGTATTGTTCTTCGGAATATTTATATCAGGGTAAAGTTTATTTTTCCGTTAATGTCGGAGCAATGTGTGGAACTTTCGATAAACGATTGAGGTCGGCGAATCGTTGAGGTCCGAAGTCCGGACGGCAGAGGAAGAGGGAAACAGAGGGAGATCGAGGTGGTTGTATACGTAGCCGAAGGGCTAAAACTAATTTACATCGCGAACGCCACGAGAGCCTCTCAATCTTTGGCCTCGTGGGGTACTACACCTGGGTTACAAATCGTTTGGGACGTCGATGTAGGCAGGCAAGGTGGTTAGCCGCTGCGTTGCACCACGCTGCCGGTGCTGCCGCCGACCGGTGGCGTGGGGTTGTTACACGGCCGCCTCGCGGCCAGCCGGCAGAGGGCCGACGCAGGTGCTGGCAGTGCGCTGAGAACTTCGATGTAACCGAGAAAGCCCATCGGGCTGCGGAACCTCACCGCGTAGTATAGTTAAACCGTGTTTGGGAGAAGGCGGAGGAGAGTGAGGGGGGAATGAGGAACGCGATGTGCGATGCCGACCATCAGGGTCTGAGATTGATGCACTCGCATTAATTAGTGGGCTATCTTGTGCGGCGGCGCTCGGAGGCAACTATCGTTAACTCGCTCTCGATCCCTTTCCCTCTTATTATCGAGATAGAGACAACGACGTCTCTTTGCCTTGCCGCAATATCTGTGAGACGTAAGAAGGTAGTTCTAAACTTGAAGCGGTAGCACGTTGCGTTATTTCGTCACGCCTATTGATGTGAGATTGAAATGACGAACGAGCGCAGATTGGGCCACGTGATTGCATAAATGATGAATGAAATTGGGGGTAGATTAGACGCACGAATTTACAGCTTAAGTGAATTAAATTATTGCAATTATATTGACTTCGGACGATGTATGAATCTATCGCCAGAATTATTAATTGTTTTGCCATAACTTTAATTGATCCTTGTTTTACACAGTTATTTCGTAAAATACGAAAGTATTTGTGCCTCAACTTTGTTTGCTGGATAACGTAGGAAATGCTTTTAATCCTCTGAACGAATTCAACAATTGTCGTAACGATTTTCGACGTAATGAGCAAAACATCGTCCTCACACGATAACATTTTCGCGCATGAAAAATATTGTGAGCTGCGACTCGCTGACGTCCATCAATGATACTATATCATTTTTTAAAATCCGTATTCCGAGGGTCCGTTACTCCCACGTAGCCTCCAGTTACATTCGACGTAGAGCAATTCCTGTCTCCGAGGAAATTATCACGATGCCATAAAATAATTCGACAATCTATAAACGACAACGATCAGTTCGCATCCGATCGTTTTGCAATATTGGGCTCACTTTTGTATACGTTCGGCAAGTACTCTATGTGGCCAGCACATACATCGTGGCCGATGGTCGATGAAAAGATGTTTAATACTCATGGATGATCCTGTCGATTGCTAACGTCTTCATATGCCCTCGGGCCATGGAAGAAAAAAAAGAAGAGAAAAAAATATATACATATTTATTCGGCGAAGGCATGATCGTTTTTTTACAACAAATTACCATAACTTTGCCTGCTGCTATATCGACGACCACATGTCGGACGAATCGTCAGGACGAGAGTCAGAAATTGAAAGGGCTTGCCGGGCAACCTTCGCCTTCGTCCGTTATTATTGCGCAGACACAATTTAATTATTTTTTTTTTCGCAATTATTATGAATTGAATTTTCTAATTCTTAACTCCACAAAAAATGTTTATGTAATTTTATAATGAATTTTTTTTCACGATGTCGTGATCTGATACACCAGAAACTAGTTGGTCATTGTAACACCAAATTTCACGATTGCGGAGCTTTTTCTTTGAACGATTCGGGGAAAAAACAAAAAATCGCAGCTTTGTTTGAAATTCAATCATGGGTTTCGTTTGCTCCTTTCAATCTTTGATATTAGGTCACCAGTGATATATTATAGGAACTGCGGATACACCTACTGCATGTATGCCACGGAATCAATCGATTCCAATGGAAATTTAATTAAAAACCAAAGCGACCGCCCGGACGCCAACGAGACGCTTGCAACCCGAAACATGTGCGGTCTGGTTCTCACTCCGTATATGTACGTGTATATATATATATATATATATTATGTGTATATACCATAACGTCGCGGTTCTCACGAATGAATATTTCATTCGATTTTATAACCGATTTTCCATATTTGCTACCAATTTGCGTGGGATGGCACTTTAAGCCTTTGAAATGTCACGTGGATCCCCCAATTTCAGCGAGCGAGTTCGAATATGTTCGTATTTGCTCTGCCGTGTCTCTCCCGCTGGATCGATCGTGTTCATGAATTTCTTCATCGCTGTTTCATTTACGCCAACACCAATATGGTAAGAAATTTTCCCAGGATCGTCTTCTATCCCATATTATTCGAAATTCCCTTCCGATCCAAGCATGTCATTCGCCAGAGAATTACAAAATTAACAAATGAGTAATAAATTTAAAAAAATGTATCGAAAAAAAAATGTGAACACCGTTATACGTGCTTTGATGGACCAGCAAGCTAGAGATTGAGAATACAGCCAGGGATCGACGGTTCTCCGGGCGACGTAGAACGGGAGCGAAGATAACTAGACGGAAACGACTGAGCAGTCGCGGTGGTCAACCGTCGATAAAATTAATACCGTTATCAAACGTAGTGTAATTAAAATGTAAATGGGCCGAGAGCATGAATCACGAACTGGGCGACGGCGGCGACCACCCTCTCCGGGAGAATGACCGCGAGTCCGATGCAACTCGCAATTACCGTAGTTGCATATGTTCACTTCTACGTGATGAAAATGGCAGGCAGAGCAAAATCGTTAATTAATTTCATCCGCTCTAGTGATAGAAATTTCAATCGCATTGGCTGTGTATTCGTAACATTAACTGCAAAACACGTGCTTCTTAATTATCATTCTTCACAAACAAAGAGACAAAATTTGTCTCGATGGGTGCTACACTGCCAATTACAATCGATCGATTCATCGATTATTTGGACAATTAGGGTAAAATAAAAATTGAAATCAATTTCCATTTTATTGATACGTCGTCGAAAAATTGTTGAGGGACCATTCTGACAATGGAAGGTCTTACTCCTCTGAAAAATTTTTAAAACTGAAAAAATGCGATATAAGATAAAAGTTAATAATTTGATAACCATTTCTCATTCAAAATTTGAATCGTTTGGGAACGAAAACCCCAATCGCACATTTTTGCATCGAATGTGCGAGTGCAAGGACAAGCTTTATCGCACTCTGGCTCATCATGCAAAAATCAAGTGGAGCACACACACAAACACACACGCACACCGTGCCCCCGATTGCCGCGTTGCGTGTTGCGATAATTAAAGGCGCTGTCCAACGCGTAACACGAAAATTGAGCTAAGCCATAGCCCGTAGCCGGAAATACATGGTTAGCGGGCGGCTATAATGGATGCTCCGTATCTACAACACGTGTATTCACAGCGCATCCCCCACAAAATATAACCCATGTTTTGTACATGAATCCTACATGTGTCTGTGTATGTCTCTGTGTGTGTGCGACGACAGAGAGATTGATTGTTTTCGAAATTATCGCCGACTGCGAAACTTTAATCCTCTTAATCAGTCGTGCATCCCAAAAGAGGCAATCAACAATCGCAAACACAAAAATAGATTTAATCGCTATAAACTGAATTAACAATCAATACTTATTAATCATCGAAGATTAAATAATTCTCAAACAGACCGAAAATAAAATAAATCACAATGAAAACATCGAAAATTACATCGAAATTGTTCACGCGCGATTGGCCAATCGCAATCGCATCAAGGATTAAACGATTTTTCGATAACGAAAATAGCAATTATTAATCATAACATTAATTCCACTGATTTCCCCGGCAGCGACTACATTTCATTTATATCGTATGTGAATATTTATCGAACATCTGTTTGACCTACTTTCAAACCCCATCAGCTAACAACCACGACGTGTACCTATGTAACGTATTCGAATACTGCATCGGAGTACCGACATATCGAAAATACCGAAAAAAGAATCACAGAAAAGAGAAGGAAAAAGAGAAGAAAAAAAATTCTCGTTGGCTTTTCATCGATGACGATAATTACTCTTAGGGGGATTGTAGAGGTGGTGGTTGGCTGCCATGAAACAGGATGGCTCGCTTTATCACTCCGGTGAACTTTCTATTCGAGATGAACGCACAGGGCATGGAGGGCTTGGGGGGCTGGGTAGAGTAAGAGGACTACGTGCTCCGGTTGCGAATAACAGGTGCACCTGGTCGCACACAGAGACGAGCCATCGATCAGCCTTGCATCGGACGTTTGTCCGATAGGATATACAATCTACTATAACGCACCGTATCTGCAGTATATCTGCATCTATATATACATATATGCGCGAGCGCGTGTGTGTGTGTACGTATATATATGTTTGAACCTAGGCCTAGACATCGTACACAAACGATTCAGTGGTGAAGCTCATCGAATTTCCAAGCAGTTGCTTCATAAAGCCGATCAGTGATACCAAAATCTCGTGTCTATGCACGACGCTCTCATAACGCGAGACTGACTAATCAAATGCAGCTTCGTTGCCTTTCCCACTCGCTGCTCGAATGCATCATCTTTGTGCTCATCTTGCGACTGTAGGGCAAACGTAATTACTTTGGTTGCGATTCACCGGTCGAGACGTCAGCACACGTATCCGGGTTCCGTTTGTACGATAAACATCAGAGTGGTGGCCTGATGTTTGGATGCAAGGATCACGGAAAGAATAGTACAATATGATCGTATTTATATGACATGATATTTAAAAAAATGATATATTTATTTGTTCTTTCATGTTTTATACCGTCGAGATTTTGAGAGCGCCTTGATGATACATTCTTTTTAATATCTCGAGAGAGTCTTTTGAGTTTACTAGCAAAAGATTCTACAGCATTTTGTCATTACTTCTGATTATATTGTATGAATGAGCAATCCGATTTTCATTCATTCATTTTTTAATTCTTATCCTGAACTGCGACAGTGACAATTTGCGGAAACGGTGATAGGCGTGAATGTCCGTGTGCTGGATGATGTTACAACGTTGAAGGGAGGAAGATGTTCAGACAGTAGTTGGTACGAGATATCCCGAACGCGAGGATATAGCTCAATGCTGCGCGCCAGCTACCTGTGCAAACACTTAACGCTTGGAACCCGATCGTGGCGCGTGTGTGTTTGTTTAGTTACAGCCTCGTCAAGGGGGGACGTCGGTGGCAGTAACGGCCCTCCCGGGAGGGTGGCGAAACGAATGGGGGCGGGGGGTACGTACATATAGTGCGCTATAAACGCGGTGGCATAACTATTGGCGAACGCATACACAGCTACGACCGAGGGCTCATGCGCTTCACAGTGCAGCAAACGTCGGCTTACCGGTACTGTGTTCCTGGAATCCGTATGCATTCGATTGTACGAGCATGTGTCTGCGTGAGTGTGTGTACGGTTGGACCCGCAGCATCGGTAGTGCCAGTACCAGTATGTAATTCAGCCACAAACTTGCAAATTCACCATGAAATCAAACGAAAAATATTTCGAGGTGTTTGTCGTTCCTAAAAAGAGGAGGAAATGTATTACATTGTTATTTGAATGACTTATTATATCGAAAATTAATAGTAAAACCAATTGTGGTAGTAATATTGGCTATATTTTTTCGAAATTAAGAATTACATTTATTGGATCGAATTTATTTGTCATTTATTCGTTCATTAAATTGTTCACATTTATAATTCTTATACCGATCACTAAATACTCATTTACTATCAATATGAAAAATTTATTACATCATATTAAAATTATTGTAACGAAAAGTTACGGCATCTGGTTGTCCAGGAACTATATTATCTTATTTTTTAACGTTTTTCTAGTTCTAAATCTTTTCTAATTATTTTTGTCGATCCAAATGGTTAATTTTTTTGTTCAATTACTGTTTGATCGAATGGATCAATAATCGACGCACAGCTTTTTTGGCCCCGATTTTTTTCGTCGTCGTCGTCGTGGCTACGAGGTCGCCATGCACCCGAGTTCCGACCACCTATCATGCTCGACCTCCGCATGCGGCACCCTCCATCATCGCGAAATTTACGACCCCCGAAGAGCGGTACGTAAGGTTACGCCGACTCCGTATTCGTATGACATACTCGTATGGCATCAGTTACCACCACACCTACACATATGGGCACTGCCGCTGCGTACCACTTTCCGGGTTGTTCAACAACTACGACACAGAGTCACCGACACACGGTTGGATATCGGCCGTGGGTCGTCGCTTCGGCCGATAAAACTCGTACGAAATTTATTCAGCTCACGGCTGTATCGTCATAGATTTTCGTGGCATGCACGATATCAACGTGTTCATTTTAATATTTCCTACACGTAAATACGTACACGTATTATATATATATATATATATCCACGTTTGTGCTGAATAAAAATGTTTAAAAAATATAAATTATTTAAAAAAAATGAAATCGTTGAGTAGATTTATTTATTTATGTGACAAGCACTTGCGATAAATTTTCTTTTCTACCTTGTAGATCAATCAATTTGTCCGAATTTGCGAATACCTCGAATATTACCAATAAATAGAGAAATAAACAAAAATAGAGCAAGATGAAAATAAATTGTAAAACATTTACACGGAAATATTTTGTTCAGATTTATCGCCAAATAAATATCCATCATCGGCATTTTGTCGAAACTTTAACGTCAGACTGGAATATTCTCATTACGGCGCTGTATATACAACCGATGAAAATTATTTAGCAACCCAGTGAAGTTGTATGCATCACCGAGTCTCGTAGGCGAGTTGCGACCGACAAAACGTTGGACGCAGGTTTATGACCAAGCCCACGGTTGTTTCTCCCTCGTGCATCGTTTCAGATCCATCCCGTTCTCCCGGTTTGTTAACCATCGTTCGCGTTCGTGATGTAAACTGTTCGCGGAGTATAAAGTTCCCTTCTGTGAAGCTCCACCGAAGCCACGTCAACGAATCAGCCAAGCTCTGTCTCTCTCCGGGTTTTACCGAAACGATCTACTGAGTTACGGTTACTGATATGCTACTGGCTAGCCAGTTTATGTGCTACTCTTCAGCTGGACGTGACCAATGGCTAGACTTACGCAGACGATCGTATATTAATCTCACTTTTGCGATAAATGTGCGATGCAGACTAGAAACACGAAAAATTCGAATAAATAAATATCTTCATGCGTTCATCGGGAAGAAACGAAATGTTTTCGGCCAATAATTGTTCTTGAATCGACAGAAGAAATGTATCAGCTCATTTATGTGTGTGTATTTATATATTTATAAATCTTGAGAAATGTGCAGACATATATTAATAATAATATTATTTAGAATAATAATATAGAGCGATGCATTTTTATGCATTTCCAAATGGGAAAGAGTGAATAGGGCAAGCAGATTGAGATTCCGGGATATCATATAGCGGCAATCGTCGAATGAGTAAGCATGCGAGATCTCGACAGCTTCAGGGCCGCGGTACCGCAAAGCCCCGGTGACCTTTTCGTCTCCGTGATGCATATGAGGGGCCCCGTTCGACGACCTGAAGAATATCGCGCGACCGGATTCTTCCGCGTTTCCAGCGATGCCGTCCACGAATCATCCGTCGTCTGTTATTACAAAAAATAATCCAGCGACGTGAGAAACACACTTCGGCGATTACGCCGCATATGAGCGTACTGACTGCATACTCACGGCTGGATTCCACTCTGGTCACCCTCGGGGCTCTCTTGTCTCCGTTTTGAATCCTTATTTTCCTTTATTTTTTTTTTTTTATGGATCGGTTTTTTTTTCAATTCATACACGAATACCAAGAGCGGGATAACTCAGCGTACGAGATCTCGCGTCTCGTCTCGTTCCGCGGATAAGTGCCAAATTGATACGGAGACCGGTGGACCGCACGTTACGTCCCTCGCGTCGGGAGCGGGCCCCGACATACAACGCCCGGCGAAAGAGAGATTGTAATTTGCAATTATTATTGCATTCGGAAAGGCGAGGACCCTGGTACGAGGAGAAGTGAACATCATGGTTCAGGGCATGTGTGCCACGCCTACTTGTAAATTTAATTGCAGAGCAGTGTCCGCAGTCACAATATGTACGTCGGTTTATGCATCATGCGTTGCGGTTCATATATGTTTTTGGCGTATCCAAAAGAAATTGTTTATTTTTTTTATTTTGCGTTCCAGGATACTTTTGTGTATTCATTCGGCTGTTGCTACGTATATGATATATATCAATAACAACAAAAGTTGGAGTTGATATCTTTATCTCGTATATATGTTCAAATGTCCATTGGGAAAGAAAAATGTATTCGGTTCAATAATTTTTGGTACAATATGAACCAATATTGTCAACGTCCGGTAATAGAATTGAAACAATAAAGCAAAATAAATAAATTCCGCCATCGATCTTTGATGTGTGCAAGTGGCGAGTCTGAACGATTCAACGAATCGTGGTGTTATATATATCAACGCAGTTCACTCATCTCACTTAGTTTGCACGTATTAATCGGTTTCGAAACGGCGTACTCGTATCCGAGCAAACGTGACGACCCCCGGCCATCCGCTTTTACGAACGTTCGACAAATGTTACCCTCTGCCAAATTTTCCCGATTCGTGCTTTTCATGAATTCCACGAGTGTGCTCTCGAAAATTCGTGGTTCATCGTTCGATTCCGACGATTCATCCCCCTTTCCCGTCCCTGTTTTCCGGATTGCAATACCGGTGAAGCATCGCTCGGCGAGGAGTTGCCATATAAGCAACGCAACTTGTTGTACGTCTATCGTGGTCGTTCGTTTCGTCGTTGCGGTCGGCCTCAGCGGCTTTAAACCGAACCGAGAATGGAATAACGGAGTTCTACGGATATTCGAGCTGTCGGCGAGCCGCCCCCGCATTTGGTAGGCAAATTCCTGGTGAAACTGTAGCACCCAAAATATTGAAACACGTCGGTTACTATCCGGCGTATGTGTATTGCGTTGGTATCCGTGGAGGAGAAAGGAGGGGGAAGGGAGGGGGTTGTATATGCAACACGAGTCGAGTGAAAACGAGGGAGAATTTCCTGAAGCTCTTCGACTCTCTGGGCGCAACGATTCACCGGTTCTGCTTCGGTTGCGCACCGTTGTGTCTGCTATATTACAGCCCTTGGCTACTGGACACAAGGAACTTCAGTGCCGCGTGTCTACGAAGGACCGCAGTCCTTCGTGGAATCCGACAGCGGCGACCCAGCTATTTATGTAAACTACGACGAGACTTCCCTTCTGCGACTAGCGAATAAACGACCACTCCACGAGGGAGGGGAGGAAAGGGAGGAAGAGGGAGAGTTCCGTTCCCTCACATATTCGGGTCTTCGAGGGTATTGTACGTTATGCAACTCACCCACTCTGCATCCATGGGCTTTGTGGCGCAATTTGAATCGCATTACCATCAATTCGAAATTGTAATGGATCTTCGGATTTTTATAATTTTTTTATTTAAAATCCTACTTGATATGAATGATTCTGGAAGATCTCTTGATTAATCGTAATAAGGATTATAATGAGATATTAAAAAATTGATTGATAATTGATTGGTTCCGAAAATTTTGTAACTATCGTTACTGCAATGCAATCATTTCATTGTGGACTACGGTATTCGAATTACGGATGAATGACTCTCATAACCGATTGCGTGTGCTTTCTTGTTAATTCGGCGTGCGTTTGTGTATTCGACGTATCGCTAATTACATAATAAAATCTCATTACACAGGAATACTCGGCGAGGACAGCGCTCAGTTTCGTTTTTGATGCATGAACGAAACGTTTTACGTTGTTTGGCTATTGTGCGGTAGGAACCGTGAGAAACAAGTTTGCACTGCGTTTACCCGAAGCTACTGGAAACGCGAACTCGTAACCTGGATTCTCGTCCTGAAAGACAACAAAACTCGTAACGAAGCCCGACAAAACACATCTGTTTCGTCTGGTTTGGGTTTCTGACATTTTGGAGAGTTGAACGATGGTGGTTATCCGAGTGAAAGATACTCGGACTACTTTCAGATCGGGCTTGCTGGTTGTCGGTAGATAGACTGTAAGCCTGTATGGCTCAATTCTTGTGCTTTCGAGCTTTCACTCGACTGCGTCTGTTATTGCATGCTTTATGGGAATAAATATAAAGTCGGAATGAAAGATTTGAAAGTTTGGATATATAACGCAGGAGAACTCGACCAGGCGGTCGGATGAATGGACGACTTTTGCCAATTTTTCAACGAACAATAATAATAAAATTATTATTTCTTTTTGAATTGTTAGATTTCTTCTAATGTTAGTGATAACAAACGTTATATGTATAAATATATATCAACAATACACTTTTGACAAAGAGTTTTCAGGATTAACCATTTCGAATTAAATAACTGCAGCTGGCACAAACAGTCGCGTTTCAAAACAAGCCACGTACGTACATTTCTACAGAATTGAACGTTCAAACATTCCTGAAAAGCCTCTTCAGATAATCGGATAGTGCGATATATAATCGTGGAACCAACGATGTAAATGAGAAATAACAGTGATGGCGGAAATTCCTGAGTACGCTGGTTTCCGTGAAAGCATTCAATTATCATATGGTTGCCATATCCCGTTGCCGAATTTCCAGCATTTAATTCATCTGATTTTCGTCACAGAGTGGAAGAATGCAGTTTCCGTCGCTTGGGGCTTTCAGTCCCTGTCGCGGGAGGGCGGTCGTGGGAGTGAAGGGGGGGGGGCTGCTTCGTGTTGGGTGCCTCGTGTGCTCAAGAACGCCAATTATCTCGACGTTGACAATGAACCGCGTAATTTGCAATGCCATTGCCTTCGGAAGTTTAAGTCCGTCGTGTGCTAACCCGCGTGGTCTATAGCGACAATGGCTAATTTGAATGTATTAATATCAGGAGGACACGGCGGCGTTCATTGTTCTAGGGTTTTAGACGTCGAATAAAGGGAGACCCCGAACGAGAGTCGGCCGTGTCTCGACTCGGCGTATGTGCCAGTCTGGTATGTGCACCGTCACAGAAAGGATGTACGCGGGGAATACGAGGAGAGGACACGATGAGGGTTGGTGCAAGAGCGAAGCACAGACTGGGTTCGAAGTGGCGAGACCAGCGAACGTTTTTGGTTTCAACTTGTGATAATTCCTGATATTTTTTTATTTCTTCTCTGGTTTTTTTCAACAGACCAGTGAAAAGAACCACACTGGAGAGAATTTCAGTTGGCATAAAACCAGACCGATAACCCCAGACCGACCAACCCTTATCGGATAAGGGCTCAAATATCATTTCCGTCGCTGTGGAATGTTGGACTTTTTTGCCGGAATCAGAAGGTTAGGCAGCTATCTGTTGACTGAAACAAGGGTGACGTTAAGATTGATGGATGGCACGCTGCTTGTTGACTGCAATCGTACATTTCCTTGTTTGAATCATCATCTGAAAGAAGAGTCTTGGTCAGTCTGGCATACTTTATCTACTATTCAACCCAAGTCTATTGCACTCATCTGACTTTTTTATGGCTTCCCTCCGGGAATCTTCGATTGCTGCAATGCCGCTTCAATTCTACTATTATATCGAAAGAACGCCAAACACAAAAATTCTTGCACAAGACTTCCCGAGCCGAGAAAAATCAACCGTTTACATTAGGGTCGTCGTGCCGGCCGAATGACGACGATAAAGCTGCGTCGTTCATTCGCAGAAACAATGAACGAGGAGAAAGACACTGTACGACTGAAATGTCATCCGGTGTTGTGCACGTAAGTTTGAACTTGACATGAGATTGACACGAGAGATGAAGAGGGAATGACTCGGGGTGAGACGTAGCTGATGCGCTAAAGCAATGACTCAGGGTGGATTCAGCTCCTGGCTGAAGGACGGGTGGTTGCGTCGGGACGACGACGGGCTGAAAGGCTTGCCAGTCGACGAGAAGAAGCATCAGCGAACGCCCATTCGTTGAAGCTTCGAAGGGGACGCGAGTGAAAGCGAAGGAAGACGGGAAGAACGTGGGAAGGGGAGACTTTATTCTTCGGATAAACCCCTAGTAGCTCGTCGTTCGGCTCAATCTTCTGATGGGACAATTTTCTACGGGATCGCGACCGATCAGGCAATATCTATTTCTATACCCGACGTCTTTCTACCGTTTCGTTTCCATCGAACTACCCCAGCAACCACACAATGTTACACCTAATACCTATCAATATATATACATTGTATGTCTATATCTATACAACAAAACAAACAGATATATATATCATGTGCTAGACTGTAGCTTATTGCTATGGCGAGCCCTCAGCCCCAATTTCTATTACCTACTTCTGTATCAGTTTCTATCTATTTTTATTAGATTTTTATAGTACAATAGAAGTCAAAAATGTATATGTATATCGGTAAAATAATATTTATCATGTGAATATATAAATAGATATTGGAGCGTATATCACTATACTTTTTTGTGGTATATTTTAACATGTATGCATTTGTTATTATAATATTCAATTTTATTATTGTTATTATGTATATTGTCTATCTACTTTCATGTATAAATAGACGTAAATTATGTACTATACTGTAGCTTATTGCCTTATCGAGTCTTTATCCGCAATTTCTATTATCTACTTCTGTATCAGTTTCTATTTATTTTTATTACACTTTTATCGTTTACGTGATCGTGGATGAGACCTCGTTTCTCACGCTTACTGCCGACGGTTCTTTCTTCCGTTATAGTCTTCGGTTAACGTCGACTGTTTACTTCGGACGTTCCATCAATTTTCGAAACAGTTGTATACGTACTCATATCCTCGCCGTATTGAAGTAAATAGGTCTGCTATTTGTAGATTGCATTCATATATATCTGTGTGATAAAACTTATGACCCAATGTCAGTGTAAGTAACATCCGAGAAAAACTTCCCTCGTGGGGGTAGCAGCCTTCGAACTATCCATGAACCAATGCCGGGTGATATCATCACAAGAAAAACAAAAAATAGGGGCTCCGGGACGGGAAATGAAGAAATAACGATAGCTGTACGGGCGCGACATCGTAAAAATTGATTGAGATAGAGCATCGGTCTGTCGGTTGAACCAATTATTGGAATTGGATCGCGGTGATAATCGTTTTCGTTAGTCTTCGCTGGATATTGTGGAAACTCGTGTCATTTATCGAGTGGGCAAAGCGATATGCAAGATCGACTGGAAAAAGAACTAATAAACAAAATATTGAAACATTCAGGCATAGAACGTTCTAATGATTTTTTTTTAAAATTAATTTATCGTATCCAGTACTGTTGAATTTTTTCGAAACTCTTATCTATTGAATAGCTTGATTCAATTATAAATATATGTATACATAGTATAGTAATTTTCTTGGGATAAAAATATTGCACCAGCGATTGAACGAGCAATGTTGGAACGCAAGATTATTTTAGAGACAAATAGGTCATTTGTTTTATTCGCCGGAAATTATTCTGTTATCTCATGGCTTCGCGAAGCAATGGCTCGGAACTGAAAATTTATCACGGCTTTTGTTACAAAAACTCGATGAGGCGACTTTAAGGAAGCCACGTGAGGCCCTATGAGCCAAGAAAGGACGTGGAAAAAAACGTCGACTAGGGACCGGGGGTAAAGCACGAGCAAAGCGTGCGTGTAGTCTATTTGCATTTGCAAATTAACCGAGAGCCCGCGGAATCACGAGACGAATGAAATTGTCTGGCAGAAGTTTCCGAGAGAGACCCGAGTGAATGTGAGTTTTTTCACGTGCACAGACTCATACGGTATAATCCGCGGGGGAGACCGCGGGTGCTTCATGCGACTGCGTCCCCGTGGCGCCCTGGCAATCCTTTGTGAATTAGTCCTCCCTCGTTATTTTTATATTTTCAGAGCAAAATTAGCGCACAGAGGCATCGCAAGTATCCGACACTCCGTACAACTCCCGGGTGAGTGCCTGTGGCTGAATAGCCGCCGAGATTACTTATTAACCGCAACAAAAAAACACAGGAGAAGAAAAAACGAAAAGAATATATAGAGCAATTGCGAATGATACACTGGATGAGATTCTCATTACGAGAATAAATAAACGTAACGGTAAAGGACTTGATCAGGCACACCGGAATATGAGTGATACAATACACTCTCGATCTTCGGGACAGCCCCCACCACGTCACGAGGACTCATCAACGCATGGGATAAGGTGGGGAAACTAGAAAAGTGAACCATAAATCGAGCTGTGGGAACAAAAAATTTGAAAAAAAAAATCCAGGCAAAATTCGGAGAGAAATTTTCGACCCAGCTTATTCAATACTCAGCATTCTTTAAACCTAATCAGTCCAGGCACATATTTCCTTCCTTAACACGAAGCACTTGGCTGACTCTTGGTGGAGAATTGCAGGAAGAAATAAAGCTGTCGAGGTGGCGCCTCCCGAGTCAGCTTAAAAGCGCGGTCCCAACCGACCCCCGTCCGCAACAACTGAGCACAGAAATAAAGCAAAGATGTAGTAGGTAGCCGCGGACGGACGGGGGGAGCAACAACCTACAACACTATCGCGCAGTATCTCGGCACGTTACGTTTTACGTTTATGCATATATACATTAAATATATATATGTAATACTTGCGGGACAACCAGAGGCGTACGTGATCCGAGTTTACTGCCCCTCGTATATTTCGCCCAAGGATTATGCCATTAAACCTGGCATAGTTCAAGATCTCGGGGTTTCGATATTAAATATCGAAGGCGTAGGAGTTGCGTGTGCGTTTCTATAGATATACATGTACGTATGCATACATAGATAGCACACGTATGTGTATAACATGAATATATATATATATATATATATATATATATATATATATATATATATATTGAATTGTACGAGAGATGTGACCGTAACCGGCAGTTGCACGCGGCGGCGGGCCGAGCCAGAGAAGCAAAACGGCGCGTATCGCTGCCGTTGGCAAAATGCATATGATGCACCTATGCATATATATAAGTATATGCATAAATATATATATATTTTGCAACGGCGGTGAATACCCGATCCTTACGGGATATATCTTCCGTGTGGGGGCGCTGCGCGGCAAAATCCCGGCGAGGTTCATATTTCTCCGCATTTAAACTGCGGTTAGAACTGTTCCGGCGTACGATGACCCTCTCACTCGTCGGATTTACCGCTACGTCATTAGCCACACCAAGCGGGAGAATATATCATCATCTCGCTGCGTCGATGGAGGTTTTCGTTGTGAGCTTCACCGGCCGAGCGGCTTGATTTCACCGGTAATGAAACATTGCACAAGTTCGTATCTTGCAATCTGACTCGTGAGGTAAATTCATTTGCACTCATCCCGGCAAATGGGTGGATGGATGGATTTTTGGTTGTTTCAGCGTGGAATATCTAAATATGGAATTTATTTCTGGAATGTCAGGATGTATGTATTTTCATTTCGCGTTGTATATCCTTTCGTGTCTTATCAGTATTATTATTATTATTATCGCGGTGGTTATTACGATTAATTTGCATTATTCAGTACATTGTGTGAAGATGGAATTTGCGAGATTTGTAACAGATCCAAATTAAGGACCAAAATGTGAAACGAGGTTTCTTTTTTTTCATCAGGCTCCGGTGAAAAATGCAAATTTGCCTTCACATAAATAACGTTATATTAATTACAACGTCGGGCGTGATGTTTACGGTTGACGAATGAAAATATCGTAAAACACGTTGCGTGTACAAAATGATCGAGCAGTGCCGCTCTCGTTGGATGCATTTTTATTATTATTATTTTCCTTTTTTATTAATACTTCCTTTTTTAAAAAAAGCAAAATATCTGCATTTACAGCTGTATTTCTTGATGCACATTGTTATTTTGCCTCAGTTTCGTGCCTTATTTCTTTCTTATTTCTCTAGGCTCATTATAATTTCGAGGAAACCGAGATCGCATTATGTTATTTTATCCCATAAGTTATTTAACGTCCAATAACGTGAATCGAATACCGTAAATTCGTGTATCGAAATTGGATCACCGATGAAGATTGAACTATCATGCTGAGATTGTAAGCAAAATTCATACTTGAGTTATCATGGATGAAGATTCGTGCCACGACCGACATTTGTGACGGGCGAACGATTTATTTCCCCGAGATACGAGGACTCGATCGTGTATCTCCAATTTTTTAATTCTTTTGCAATTTCGGTGAAGTAATAAACATCTCCTTGCTTCCCGGATACGAAAAAAAGAACTGCAGATTACGTAAACGCAATAAAAATATTTGAGCACTATTATGGCTACTATTGTAAAATATACAACTGCAAGTATTTTGATACATGTTCTCACGGTATTATTTTTTTATTAGATTACGATGTGGTACGGAATGTATATTTATTAGTTTTTTTTTTGCGTATCAATTCAATCAGGCTTGCGTAGAACTTACGTACGAGATATTCTTCATGAAACGGCGCTTGCATGGAAAATAGCTATTCGTAATACTCGTTTATTGCGAGTACATTACACTGAAGTAGATCGTACGTCATTACGTCGAGCAACGAGGTTTGAATATAATTACAGACGTCCCGGAGGCTGCGGCGCGGTCCCTCGGGAGATCACGCACTCGCCGGGGCTTTTCGTTTAGTAGCAGTAGCCGCAGCGAAAAAGAAACATGAAAAAAAATCGTCTCGGCTATAACGGACTGTCTGATGCACCGAGCAATGCACAGCATGTGCGCTCGATCGGCCGAGTGCGAAGAACTGTTCATTTATCGACGATGGATTATACGAACTACTACGTGGTGAACGTATTTATGGTGATCTGTCAGCCGGGCTGGGGTCCGTTGAGAGTCTCTTCTTTTTGTAACGTTAGCTTCCTTACCGATTGAGAGTGAATTTTAAGATGCTGGGATATTAAAGCAGAAGCTGTACGATTATCGAATACGGTTTATGCGCATGGCATACAATAATAATAACTTATTGAATATTGATTATTAATGTCGATCATTTCAGATCAAATAAATGTTTATCGATACATATAATTGATTAAACACAACATTTTCATAAATGTTACCGCTAATGCATAATGAGTACATCATTTTTGTTTAATTTCTACGAGTATGCCACGACGATAATTTAACAAGTTTATGTCGCTCGTCAAAAATTCCTTTTTATATCGAATGAACCAACAATCCTGACAACGAAGCTCAGTAAAACCCTTTTCAAACCAAATTCAAAGAGATTTGCAAAGTATTTCGTTGAAAATTCGTTTATGCGTCGTATAATGGTTCGAAATACGCAAACAGAAGTGTAATAACGTCGTTGCAACTTTAAATGTCCATTCGCGAGTCGTTCGAATCCGTGAGAGCTGAAAATCCATGAACCATGGTGGGTGAGAAATGACCCGTAGCGGTATCCGTCGCCGCTGGCGGGATGTAAAGCGTGGACCGGAGAAGCGGAGCGGAGCCTTCGTATACCACGCGTAGCTCTTGAAACAGGTCAACCATGAGTCGAAGATAAACTACTGACCGAATATACGTCAAGCAAACGTATACATGCCCCACGACGACGTAAAGAGAGCTTTCGCCGGAACGTTATTGATCCCATCGGAACAAGTTTCTCACCGTACGTGAATAGCACGGGGTAGGTCACAGCAATAAATATTTTCTTCTTGACTAGCAGTGAGGAGATGAATTTTTTTCGAGCCAATCATGGGGTCAACATCTTCGGATTTTTTCTTGTTGAGAAATGTATTGACCTTGTGATTGATATGCGATATTTGAATCAGCTAGACGGTAACAGATCCCCTAATAAGGATTGCGTGTTTGTTTTCCGTTTGATGATGTTTTATTTTATTTTCGAGAAAATATATGCAACTGAATAAATACAGTTAACAAGTTTGATTCAATTTAAAGACATTCTTCATCGTTGGTCAGAAATTATTGAACAGTATTATTGATTTCGTTACTTTTAAATCGAATAAGCTTTTGCTTCGATAAGAATTTCGCTCACAAGTATAAAATCGTTCTGAGTGATATATATTTTCCGTTAAAACATGAAAGACATTTTTCTTCGCCAACGGAATAGATTGAAAATACATAAGACCTTTCATTCCACGAATGAAGCCTACAACTCGTAACATCACCGTAGAACTTCCAAAACCACTCGGATTCGGTCGTATATTATTCTTCACAAAAAAAAAATAACTCACGTCAGCATCTACTCGAAAAAATGTCCCGATCTTTGAATGATACAATTTCGTACATTTCCTTGATAAATAATTCCACGGTAATTTGATATTCCTAATGAGACATACACAGAGCCCGTCTGACAGTCGTGAAGATGGTAGACACTAAGAACGAAAGCGCTTTGGCCAACGAAGACGACGCAAAGCCATCGTCGTAATACGCTTCTGGTTCTCAAGGCAAGTCATAAATCATCAACCGGAATACTTGCGCTCGAGGTTTCATCCCTCCAAGCGAATGTTCCAACCCCTCGTGGGCCGCCATAGTCGAGCCGTGACACACAAGACCGCACGAGGAAAGATATGTTCCGACAGCGAAGAATTTCATAACTTCTTAATTGCACATACCGCAAAAGCACCACTCATTTACATTTATATATCGCATTCCGATAGCATCCCCATAGTACACGGCATAGTTGACTCCTGTTTTTTTGTCGACCGCATCGTGAGTCGTTCACCGGCATCCAAAATCTATTAAACGTCAAATTTAACGTCGGCGAACGCGAAAAATTTCAATTCCGATCGCTTTTCTTCCACTTCTTTTCGGAAGCACTCAATTACATTGAATACTCTGCGAATCGAATTTCACACGATTTAAAAAAATATCAACATGCTGTGTATTCATTTTTGGCTTGGAAGGAAAACACAAGAAAGGTTGACTTGACTTAGTATCCTCGTTTGATCATTATCTAGGCAGACTACAGCCTCGATTGAGTGTTTTAAAAAAAAAGTTGATATTATCGTCGTCTTATGCAAAATATATTAGTATAATCACTTTATTAGTGAGACAATAATATGATTAAAGTATCCAATTACGAAATATCGATATTCCTTCTGGGAAATACGCAGCATCGTGTAATTTAATCACTTTTTTCAGTCTTCCTTCGACGAGAAAATTGGATTCCCGGTTGCGGGAGCAATCGAACTTTCCGAACATTGTGCTCTCGGGAAAATCTTGACTATAACTAGCTTCTAGGAAACCCGAAAATTCATTTTCCAAATGATATACGAGTACCATTAACAACGATATGGATAGCGAGAAACGGTGGGTGGAATTATTTCGATGTTTCATTGGTCCTACCGTACGCGTTAAGAAATCCCACGGGATAAGCCGCACCGTCGGCAATGGCGGCGTTAGAGGCAGCGGCGGGGAATCGTGATTTGCTTAGCGCTGAATCCAATTTAGCCGTGTCACCCGGGAAATCAGATATCCTTTCTCTCGATACATCGCCTCGAACGTTCTGCGGCACGGAAGTTCATCCAAGTGTTGCCGCTGCCTCCACCGAGACGTCCCGTTGCCCGATCTCACCTTCAGCCCTTCGACAGTCAACGCAAACTTTTTTTCCCGTTCTAGACGTAGGTTCGATACACGAAAGCTGCACACAAGGGCGTGTTAGGGTGCCAGATCTGGACCACGAGACGAGATAAAACGAGTGAAGCTACGTAAGCTGTTGATGTTATTGGTTACGCTTTTGACATTGCAATCTCATTTGTCGTGTTCCGTTCGTTTATCTCGGTATAATATATTTTGGCTACGTTTTTCTCTAATTATTCAATTTTTCAATTGTCCTAAAATGTTTGACATCGTAATGTTCCGATGATTGTTTTTTTTTTTTAACAAAATCGAACATTGAATTAAAAGTAAATCCGATTTCCATTCCCACTTTCCCACTTTCGTTCGATAATTTTAACGGAAAGACAATTCGTAAAGAAGAATAAATAAACAGACATAACCAGAAGTGATTTTTTTTTTACGAAAAAATAGCTAAAAAGCATTCTCGACGCTGCGCTATAAATTCACGTTCCATCATGTCGACGCGAGGGATGAATGAAAAGAAAATATGAACGTAGACGCGACGCAGCATGGAGACGCTCTGCGATTGATAAGCCGAGCGAGTTTTGACGTCGTATTAATCTTGAACCATATTAACCTGGAGTAATCTACGTACCATTGCTCATCTTATCTGTCAAAACGTTGAAATGAAGGAACTCAGAAAGAATAAAAGAAAAATAGAAAAAAAAGTTCCACGTGCAACGTTGCAGTACGAGCGCGTGTCTCTGACATTCCTATGACTCACTATTGTTATTCCTATCCAACAAAGATAAAACATCGTACTGCAAAATCAGAAGAAAGGATAAAATCGAGATGATAATGCTTTTGCACTTTTATATAAAATGGCATTGAAAGTGTCCCTGGAGGAGCACCGCTCTTCCCTCTCTCGTACAACTACTCGGAAAGCAACTAAAACGAGATTAACAATGATTGTCATCATAAATATTTCTTGTTAACTAACATAATCTCGTGCTCGGGTCAATCTCTCATTTACTCATTGCCATCGATTCATTCCGAATAAATGAATACAGTCAAACTCAAATGGGTCATAAGAAAGTAAAAAAAAATCGGTCGATGAGAAACTCAAAATAATTCTGCAATGCCTTTTCCGGACTCTTCGAGAACGTGAAAAGATTTGCGAAACAAATCTCCCAATCAGGAAATACTCGCGAGTCTCTTCAGCTCGTACATCATACGTGTAACCTTGCACCTTGAATTCATTCGCGCTTGTATGGAGCCACCGAGAAGAAGCGGGTGGGCGCCCGCGTGCGCCTTGCAAGCCCACGAGAGAGGAAGAGAGAGAAGAAGAGAGAGAGGGAGAGAGAAAGAGAATGGAAGGTGTGTCGGCGGTGTTGCGCCTAAGCACGCATTAAAGTTATATTACCCGGGCCTCGAGGCGCGCACACAAGGCCTTTCATGTGCCTGCCTCGCACGGCGGCTTTTGCCACACACATGGTACGACTGCCATACACACGCGCGTGCAGCACGAGTGGAGCCGAGCCGCGGTATCCATCCTCCCTCTGGCCGACGATCCCCGACGCTCTCGGGCCGATGCTCTTCCTTCCATATACACACGCTTTTCAAAGTATGCCGGCTATGTTTCAGGCCCATTCGCGTATACGCGAACCATTTTCTCTGTGGCCGATGCACACAGCCGAGGTCTTTGCCTGCCACGCATATGCGCTTTTGCGCTCAAACTCGCTCGGCCGTGATACGTCCACGCCCACGGCGCACGGCAAATGTACCAGTCAAAGAACGTACACGAAAAAAAAAGAATTAGAAAAATAAGAAAAACAAAATATAATGCTCTAGTATTCATCAGGAAAGTGTTGTGTGCCGAGTATGTTTCTCGATCATATGCCGGGGATACTTCTCTCATGACACACTGGATCCATGTTATCATTTTTCCGAGTACGATCGCTAACTTCTTTGGAGCATCCAGCATGAATGTAATCCCTTTTAACTCAAACTTTTTCATTTCGCGAAATATCTGTTTTTACCTTTGAAAGAGGCATCCGAAGTTGTAAACTTTAGAGTTTTATTTTAATTGCGTTAAAGTTTTGCAGCTCAAATTTTTGTACTTATACATTCGAACATTATTTATTAATATACAAATTTCATGCTGGCGGACATCGGTCGATGGCCTATTGGCAATATTGATTCAAATTTACGTCGATCTATATGAATACGACATCAAAACGTGTTTTTTAAAAACTGTATCAGTAGAAACTATTGTAACGTATTGTCTATGAACAATTTCACTACTACTATATACATTTTGAAGCCACATTTATTTTCATGATATACATTTTTATGCTAACGTATTTATACATTTTATACTATCAATTAAAGTAAGATTTATTCTCGGTACAACATTGTTATATTGAATAAACCTTCGAATATACCTCCCTTTAATGCTTGCTTTATCTGGACTTTGCATATCAGCTCAGCATATTTTTGAATTTTTCTATTTTTATGATCCCGTGCAAGTATATATTCAGCATATGGTCCGTGGTCCAAAGTACGCCACTGCAAATTGTTCGCAATGCCTCGTTATTAAACGTACCGCGTGTTCCCCACAAGCCCGTGAATTTTCTTACGGTCTGCGAGCAGTGTGCGCGCACTTGAGTCCCCGACGTTAAGGCTGAAACGTTACGGACTCGTCGAGGGCCACTGACTCCCGAAGCTTTTGCTTACTCCAACCTAATGCACGGATCGAACAGCCGACGAAAAAAAAAATATAATTTACAACAAAAAAGCAAGGCAACGAGAATGCGTACACGAGAACGTTGCGAGTTTTTGTTGCAAAAGGGTGTGGAGCGTCGATGAACGACCAGCCGAATATCAGCCCGGGGGTGACGCTAGAGAAGAGTCGGTCTGGCGCGTTGAGCCCGGACCAAGAACGGCTTGCAAGCGCGAGGCAACGCGCGGTAGCTCCTCGGGCAAACCGAAGAGTGGCCCAAGCGCCCCCGATGATTACTCCCGTTTATGCAGTGCGCTCCGGGCTTGCGGCATTTTTTTTTCTACTCTTATTTCCACATTTTTCTTATATTATCCGTTTGCGCACCGAACGCTTACCATCGTCGTTCGAATTTCTTTCCCTCCCTCTCGTCCCTCTTTCTCCATCGTGCCTCGAGGACAAACGCCTTTACTTTTTCCTTGTTTTTTCGTCGCGGTCCACTTTCATCCCGGGTACGTAGGGAACGTATAACCGGCAGATGCGAACGAGAACTTCACTCAAACCTGCCACGCGTTTAATGTATTACGTATCACGCGGCACGCATAACTACGTTATGCGCCGCTTAAGATCGTGCGAAATGCGATTAAGGCCTTGGATGCCTCTTTTATACGCGATGCTTCGGACAGAACGATTGTGCCATCGGGTGCGGGACATTAATTTGCGCTTAAAATTCCATCAAAAAGCGGCTTCGAGAGTTTATATCTCCCCGGGCTGCCGTTCTGTCGTGTTAGTGTCACGTGACGCGGATTTCAGGTGTCGCGGTAACTTGATATTCTAGATGAATTATATATAAAGATTATGATTAATTATGAATTGATTATTCATAGACTAATTTGAATTTTCACATTCCTGCAATAATTACAATCGATCATTCGTATCGAAATTGGATAGAGCAAAATAAATAGTTAAATGAACAAAAACTAGACCTATGGAAATAAAAAATGTATAAAATTATAATAATAATTATATCAGATATTCGTAAAACTGTTTCCAATTCTTGTAATAATTGATTATATTTTTGTAATAGTTCATAATGGTTCATTCGTAATAATTCATTACCGCTGAATTTTTGTTGATACCATGGATATTGATATTCAATAGATCATTATTGGATACATTCTCCCATCCCTGCACATTAGAAGCTGAAGAACAAAATTCTCGATTAAATATATGCCCTCGCATCATAATTATTACCGTTAGCACGAAACGTCCACATCTTTCACGAAGCGAATGAACATATTGAATTCAACTGCATGAAGAAAGATTCGCGTATGATAGAAATCGAACTTTCATTAACTCCACCTGTCACCCATAATTCCGTCTGCAATTACGGAAGTAGTTCACCGAATCCTTGAATTTCAGTAAATTAGATAGTGACAAGCAGTCGTTTACAGCCAGTCACATCGTTAACACCCTCCACAATAACCCCACGAATTTCCCCACCGAAAACAATCTTCAACCGTCGAAACAACGTTCAAACGGGGGGTGCCTTTCGCGACACAGGGCGACCGCTGCTCTGTCATATTTACCTGCGCGTCTTCCAACTAAATGTACCGACATAGTGAGTTCCCATACGAGAACAATAGAATGTAAGTATTGTAGTTTCGAAAGTCTAACGCTATCATTCGGATCGTATCGTGCACGAACTCAAACACACGCGGACGTAAGTTACACGTGTCATCGAAAGTTCGAAAACTGCATTAACGACGTGGTAACATTTTGGGACAGTATAGGGCGCGCACGAAATGATTCCCCGCCATCGATATGGGGCATTGCTCGAGTCGCAGCGCGAGACCCGATGTCTATTTCACCGTTTGACTTCCGATCGATTGAAACGAAGAAGCTAACTAAACGCGAGTAACTTCTGGCGATTTCGCGTTGCCGATCGTGTTTTGAGCTATCTCCGATATAGCTGCATGGCATAGCTTATCGCTATTCGGGTTCCCGTGTGCGCGAGGTTCTCGGTTGCTCGGGCTTCAAGCTCCATAGGTCGGTCTCACTTACTTTTCTTCATTGGTGAACTGTCTGCGCGATTGCTCGAACGATGTTTGGACGAAACTCTGATATACGAGCAGTAAGTTTTGCCAGTCTGCGCACGTTGGTTCTCGACCAGTTTCCAGAACGAGTATATTAGATAACGTGGGAGCTCGATGCCCGCTACGTATGGCCCATCATGCACCCGGAATGCCGCAACCCGAGACGTTTACCGCTGGTGCATATTCGACATCACCGGAGGTATTAAGATGTGTGTGCAATTTTGAACCTCGGAGCATTTTTTTCTTTTCCAATCACACATTGCATCTTGATACGTCGTATGCATATAGTGGAATCTACCGGAGAAAACGATGAATCAAGCTTACATTTTCGTTTGTCGTTGTTCACTCTGTGATGATTATTATTTGATTTTATTAAAAATGATTCTCCCGAAAGCAAATACGTCTTTCTGCTATAAGAATTATTTTATAACAATAATTATAATATAAAAATATTCAACAATTTGTTATACATGACTATATTTTTTTATTTTTCATTATTATTTTCTATAATGTTCAAAGTATTGAAATGTTAGGATTAGTCAATCATTGCTCCACAATTTTTTTTTAAGATTGCATTTTCTTGAAATTATATTTAAAAAATGGAGGTTACAAAAACCATTTGTAGCGTAATACGATACGTATGCGAACGTTGACGAGCGCTTTCAGCTGTCTCACGCACGATGCAGCTCAGTATATATCCACGTTTTACCGAAGTTGTTATGATTATTATTATTATTTATTTCTTCTCAATGTGTCGAGGCCGATGCTACGGCCTCTGGCGGCAACACTAGCGTACCTACCTACGCGGAAGTACCGCTCGTTAGAGACCCTAAGTGCACACTAGTAAGCGGTCTTAACGACGTCGTGTGGCTATTGCCTCGCGAACTCGCAGTGTAGCACAGAGAGAAAGCGTTGCTCGTTATTACAGACGGGTAAAAAGTTTCTTCGGGGCCACGAGGCGATACACTACGCGCTCAGCGATAGTTACGGGAGAGTCTTGATGGAATGGTGGCATCAGTTACGACGGAAAAAAGGGGCGACAACTCTGCGATATCTCAATGCACTCCATCTACTCTCGTTTTTAAACAGTCTCACGACGGAAGAAATAGATCCCTTCGGTTCATGCGAATTTATACGTATATGTATGCTGTATGGAATTTACCGAGAACAAATTAATATGTATATCATATTGGGTCCGCTGCAAATTTTACGAAATAACAATAAGTATTAAAAAATGTATTTGCCAGTGACAACAAAATTCTTCATTCAGCAGGTTGTCAAGCACCGTCACTTTCGGGAATAAAAATTATCATAAAGCACAAAAATGTAACAACGAGATCAGAAAAGCTTTGGTGACAATTGTTGCAAGAAAATCCGTGAAATATATATAAATCTGGATTCAGAATAAGCAAAGCGATCAACAAATGGCCCAAAGTAATTTAGCACAATAGCGCAATAGTTCCTCAGTGGCGGGGGCAAGGGAAGGATCGGAGTGGCGTCGGCGGTGGCAACGACGACGACTAAGACCACGAACATCTCGGGGAATAATTGCAGACGAGGTTGTGCTTGTTCAATGTCGTCTTACCCGTCGTCGTTGTCGTCGTCGTCGTCGTTGTCTTCGTCTTCGTCTTCGTCTTCGTCTTCGTCGTCTTCGTCGTCGTCGTCGTCGTCGTCGTCGTCGTCTTCGTCGTCGTCGTCGTCGTCGTCGTCGTCGTCGTCTTCGTCGTCATCGTCGTCGTCGTCGTCGTCATCGCAGCGCCGTCGGGAGCATCGGGCCTAGTTCTATACCCCCTTCCCCTCCCCTCATCCGTCCTTTCACCCCTTACGGCGTAATCCGTATTTTATTGTCTACGAGGGTAGTGTGTACGCTCGAAGACGCCGGAGAGTGCTCGAGAGCACTCTCGAGGCGAACCCTCTCACTGCGTCTTTCTTTACTCCCCCCCCTTACTTTTCGATGCGGTCGACGTTCCCGCATCTACCATGTCTCTTTGCCCTCTCCCTCTCTCTGGTTCTCTTGCTCCTTCGTATATTCCCCATCTTAGTGACAGACACCCCCAAAAACGATCAAGCAGTCCTTGATTGCTAAAGCGAGGTTGGCAAGTCGGCGTCACTCCCCCTCGCTCGCTGCGTTTTGCGATCTTGCGCAAAATGGACGGCGTCGTTTTCGATGGGAACTTGGAGTACGAGGTCCATCATCGTGGGGAAAGGGGGGGGGGGCTATCGTGAATACTCACGAAACCAGCGACACCGACGGTTCATGAGCAGTCGGGGAGCCACTTTCAATAATGCTTTTAGTTGTGCGAGCTGTGTTATAGCTACGGAATTTGGTGGGAGGGGGATGTCGTTCTGTCAGAAGTTTTGGGTAAGATGACAGTAGCGTCATTCTGACGTTCAGTTCAAGAAAAATAATTTTTTATACCATTATTATTTATCTTTGTTATTAATTTTATTTTTAGTTCGATTATTATTATTATTATTTATTTCATTCATTGTTTGTACGTATAGCAATAGTGCCCTATTAATAATAATAATATAGTGCCCTTTTATAATAATGAATATTCGATAAAAAAAATTTTGTTTCATTCCCATTCTATATGATTATTATTATTGATGTATTTTTTAAATTTTCATTATTCATCTTATTTTTTCATAAACCGACATATTTTCGGGTCTCCGTTGGCACTTTCACGTCTACTGTGCTTCGTACGACCGTACTCGGCGTGTTTCCGTTAAGAATTTTTCACGTTGCCGTATCGAATCAGGTCGTTCAATCGAATACATACACAGTAGCTCGCGGGCTGCACGTGCAACAACCCTTCCATCACACCGTTGGCTCGCCGATTGGGTATCTATGGGTGAAGCACCTAAACCCGTAGAACGTATCCAGTTTGGTTTGACGCAGCCAAAGGGCTTTCTTCTCAGAAGCGATGGGTTGCATCGTATTCCAGGAGAACGACTTTGCTTCGCAATTGAGCGAACGAGCCTGCCAGACGATGTAACCCACGTCCCGCGAGTTACCCCCGTCGAGTGCATCGATCCGCTACTACTCCAACGAGCCAGAAGCGAGAGAGTACGAGTGAGAACTGACCCCAGCTTTCGTTGGATATTGCGCACTCGCTTGCTCACGAACTGTGAGCTTCGTCGGATAGAACGTATCGCGGAAGTGCATACAATCATCCCTTCTCTGGTGTGCACGGGATCTTCGTTTTCAAGCCTATTCGATCGTACGTATAGCAGTAAAATGCGAGAAATTTCAGTCGGCTGGTACTCTGGCGGCACCAAAAACTTTGAAGCGTAGTTCTCAGTCACGATTAATGTTCCCGAAGTAAATGGAGAATGGTTGGCCGCGTCCTTAAATTGAGCAGTCATTCATTCTTTTTTTTTGTTTAAGGAATCATCGATGTCCGAGAATAATGCATCCTTATAAGGTCATTATATCAATAGCTTTTTCGAGTTGAACTCAATACTCAACAGCAAAAATATTTTTTACAACTCTTAGAATTACTTTTCATTTTTAGTTCACGTATAACGTTTATTGTATTCACGCAATAATCAAGCTCCCTACTCTGTATTTTTCGAAAAACTTCACCCTCGCTAAGATCGGGTATGCAGAAGCGTAGTAAAAATAACGTAGTGACAGTGGGACGAAGTGGAGCTCGGACAATTTTACAAAGTAACGAGGCAACGGTTGAGATAAGATCGGTCGGAAAAAACAAAACAATTTTCCGAACTGTTATTACGTCGGCTGCATACGGATATGCCTCTAGGGTGTAGAGCTCGGAGCATCGCCACAACTCTTTTACGTGCACGACTTGCTATTTATATTTTATTTTTCAGGGCCTCAACGGAGCCTCGAGGACGCTCGTTTGTTTTGAAGATTATTATCGAAAAATCATAAAAAGACGGTACTACCGCGATTGTCAGATCGTTTTTGGTCGCATCGCACAATGTGCAACGCGTTTATCGTCTGTCAAAAGTGACATTTGAATATTCTCATTCGGTGTCGAATATCTGGATATTTGCGATTATGAAGTACACTGGAAAGTCATTTTTTCAGATTGTCAAATCCACATCCATGTTTTTCGCCACAGTGAACGTTAATGAAGTCATCAATCATTGACATTTTTCTCATTAATCGTTCAAATTATCGAAATCATTCTGTAGATCTGGAATTGGCATATTTAACTTCGGTGATTTAAATATGAAAATATGCGACGTATCGCATATGTCGACTCTTATAACAATGAAACAAAGACCAATTAATAACAGTGATCAAATACAATCAAATACCCGTTCGTCGGGTTCAATCCTGTTTGTTGTATCTGGTATGGTCGGCAATGTGCAAAACAATGAAGGCCTCGGATCGGTGACGATATAACATTACAATAGTCAAAGTTGTCGGTCCACGTCATCGAAATGTATTCTCGATAAACGATAAACCGGATATCAATTGCACCGTGAATCAACAAAGGTATAGATTAACCAAGCGAAGAAGAAAGGGAGGATATGTATGTGCTTATGTGTGTGTATGTATGGGGGGGGGGGGGGGGGTAGAGAGAGAGAGAAAGGGAAAGAGAGGTTACTTTATCAAGCATCGATGATTATCATCGAAATGCGATTGGGCCGTTGTTTGTGTTTGACTGTTGTTTCATCGCGTGTATGTTTTCGCCATCGCGAAATTGTAACAATCGTTTCGATGGACCCCATTGTTCACTGTTTATTCATTGGGAAGTCGTTGAAATTATGATTCGTCATGTGCATTGGATTGCTCACAATCTGCCCGCAGATAGATACCAATGGAGATATTTTTTCTAGATTAATATCATCGAGACTATTCGAACAATGTTGAATAAACCAGGAACACCGGTCAGTCGGGACATAATTTTTTCACTATTCTGAAAAAAAATATTTATCAGCTCTTTATCGTCCACGTCTAACTAAAAATTCCATCGCAATTACTATCTTACGGTAACGTCGATGATCAGTCAGGGAACAATCACAGACCGAGTAATCTCCGAGAGCTCGGCACATTTTTAAGTCAATGTTCAATCGATTTTTCGGAAAATTTAATGAACACAGAATTATCAGACTAACGGGGACAGTAAATATTTAATTAAACTCGACAGTGTCACGTTTGTATTTACAGAAATTTTGCGAGAAAGGGAGAAAAAAGAGTGCAAAAGAGAGAAAGAAAGGGAGAGATAGTAGATGTTTATTAAGGACCGAGAAACATTGCACTCGAATTGTCACGCGGCGCTACTTCGGAATTAGGATCCGTTTTCACAGCATGTTTGCTGCTACCCTCCCCCCTTTGCCCCAACCGAGCGGGTTAAATTTGTCCAAGCGCTAATGGCTCCACTGTTCCGGTTTTGTCTGGCTTTCGACTGTTTGTTCTCACAGCATATGGAACTTTGAGCTTCAGACGTGTTGCTTGAACACAACGCAGTAAAAAACTGACCCTTTAGAGGGGCACGTGTTCCAATCGCTCGCAAACTCGTACCGTTTTTTTTTTTTCATTTTATTTTATTTTAATTCTGATTGTTAATATCCACGACGTTTCTTCTCAACTCATGGGGTCCAAAAGTTTGAATAATGCATTTTAGACCTTTAGTATTCGATATTACGTTGATAATCCTATAATTTGA
Organism: Sussaba pulchella; assembly: GCA_963971145.1. Lineage (NCBI taxonomy): Eukaryota > Metazoa > Arthropoda > Insecta > Hymenoptera > Ichneumonidae > Sussaba > Sussaba pulchella. The sequence continues at coordinate 20,818,662 of OZ020166.1, forward strand.
TACTATTTTCATTTTGAGAACTATTAATTCCGTTTCAACCACGTTTCGTGTATTTCAATTCTGAGACATCTCGGCTTCTACTGCCTCGTTCGTAAATTCCCGAGAGTATATTCCAACTCCCCCATCAATTCCAAATTCTATCATTAATTGCCTGAACAATCTGTCTCTTCCAGTCTTAACCGCGGTACGTCTTGATTTATCGCATCATTAAATTCCTTGACTCGTCTCGCGATCGATTTTCAAACTTGTGTCCTCCGGAGACGTTGCCCTCGCTCGAATCATGGAAATAATTCGTTATCGTCGATTCCTCAACCACCGTTTCATCCATGTTTGATGGAATCCATTAATTCCCGAGCACCCAGACACTATCAAAAACGACAAGATGGAAATAGGACGAAAATTTAATAAAATTTATTTCCTACGGCATATCGTAGGAAATCGTAGGAATTTCGATGCTGCAGTAAACCTTATCTTATTCAGTGAATCAAGGTATACAGAGCGCCAGCTACTCGATTTTTCCGCCCACAGAAGTTTATTCCGACCGGCTGTCTAGTCGCTGCCGTGACTACTGCGACGTTTTAAACGTATTATTTAGCGGTGCGCGTGGTCTTTTCCCGACGCATGTGTCCCAAAGTGTTGGTAAGGAAGCTTCCTGAATCTCGTTTTTTACGTAACCGACAAAACGTATACGTGGGATGGGTTAGATGGAATCGCGTATACGCGTTGCACCAGTCGCTGGAGCGTCGCGTCGCACGCGGTTCGCTTACAGGGCTACCTCATTTCTCCGTGTCTTCATGCAGAATTCAACGTGGCACACTAACGCTTCGGGCTAGGTACGTTGGCTTTCGACATACAGACCCTGCCTCTCGTACGACGTTGTACTCTAGCCACACACTCACAGACACCCACGTACTAAAATGTCCAGAAACTTGGGGCCGTGAGCGACATACTTGCCAAGATTTGAGACCGCAATAAGACAGTACGAAACCGTGTCTCACATACGGTAACGTCGAGTCTCCCGTAACTACTCCAAAAGTTTCTCGCACTTTGTTCCCCATGCACCCTTCCTCCTCTCGTCGTTTCTTCAAATTACCGCACGTGTGCGTCGTACATTTCCTGCACTCCGAACACTCGAAAATTTGAAAAATAACAATGAAAGCAATGAAAACTGTTGCTGCTCGTCGTGCTGAATTATTTATGCAATTACGTAACGAATTCCAAGTCCCCGCCGAATTATAAAAATGTCGTTATTTCCACAATTCTCGAATTGTTAGCGGAAAAAAAAAATTCATTTGTTCGTTGTATCAGATTTGTATTTAAATTCGTAAATCCGTGAAATCACATTTGTGGGGAAGACGATGAAACGATAGCAACTAATGCGTCGACCCGAGTGGGATACAAAGCGTGAAGCGGTACATCCAGAGTGAATTATAAAAATCCAAGCGCGGCCACTTTGCCCCCCCCCCCCCCTTCTACCCCAGCCATCACCCTGCCCCTGTGGTAGCCGCGTATCCCCCGGAGAGCTTATAATACCGCACGCAGACGGGACGAGAGGAATACCCCCCCCCCCCCCCCCCCCCCCCGCCTCAGTGTTTCCAGGGCAACTTCAATGCTCGTCCACTCCTCTTCATATCCTCGTCCTCCACCACTGGCTTCTTACTGCAAACGTTATCCCCGAGGGCCAATGCAATTTTCGCGCATAACTGAAACGTCCAGGCGTTTCACTGGGGAATCCCCTGGCGCGTTCGTTCCGCGGCTCGAGAGCCGCTTCTGTTTCCACATTGCATGCCAAACGCGAGCACGAGTGCATGTATTGCGGATTGAAATGGGCTCGTTTGATGTGGGAAACAAAACGCGTGAGAGGTCACTAGTTTCGCGGCGTTGTGGGCTTCGAAAAGGAGGAAAACGACGTACGCGCAGGGTCGATGAGAGGAGCGAGAAGAGGCGGTTGGACGGACGAGAATAAAGGAAAATAGATTGAGCGGAAGAGAGTTGGAGGAATAATAATTCCATTGCACAGCTTTATTGCCACAGTTGTTTCTCTGAAAGAGGATACTCTGTGCGTCGGCGTATATAAGGATATAACGTTTTGGAGAATGGTCCCGGTGGAGTTCTATCACCACGGATTTGGAGTTCAACGTTGCTTTCGAACTACTTAATAACCTTTTTGGAACGTTGTAGTGAAAATTGTTCCTTTTTTTCATTCGTGGTCGGACAACAACGTACTGACACTCAGGGTGATACAGGGTCGGGTGTGTAACATCATCTTCATATTTTAAAGATGGAGGCACTCGTGGGCATGTACATAAAATGTATCTAACATTTTAACATGGAATTGTCAGAGCTGCATGATCAATTTTTCTATATTTTTTTTCTCTGGGTGCAGCATGATGATGAAGAAAAACAGGCGACAAATTGCATTTGCAGTTTGGTCGCGCATTCACGAGGAACATACACGATTTAGTGGTGTATGAAAGTCTGGGTGTACAAAAGAAATATGCAACCGCGAGACGGAATCCATCCAGACCGGGCTGGGGGGGGGGGGGGGGGGGGGGGCACAGTCGGAGCTTTCCTGAAGGGGTAAAGCGAATAATAGAAAAGTTACGTTGCGCAAGAAATTCCATAGACTTTACGTACCATCGTTATATATATTTATATATAGACGTATATATAGCACACTAGCGCCAACGGTACGAATGAAAACTGCCGAGCTTCCAGTTGCACGTCTGCCCCGGACTACGTATTTATAGCTCCTAATTTATTGTGAGAATTTAATGGAGAAAACTCCATTGTCTCCGACAGAGAGAAAGTAAAAAAAAAGGTAGAGAAAAATTGTAGCTCCCCCGCAGCCACTTTGCCGCACTTGAGCGTTCTGGCTGCACGGCCATACTCTCGCTGTAACTGCACATTGTAACCCATAGTCCAGGATGTATGGGGACAGTAGGATGAGAAATGTCATTTTTATACAAAAGTCACAGATAATAGTAACAAAATTACAGTGCACCCGGCTGTGTTCAACCGGCTCGCCGTGATTCTCTTTTAAGTTGTCCAGTCCATGGGGAAAAAAAGAAAATTCGAGCTGCTTCGTTATCTCCTTTAATTAGAATGTTAACTGCGTTCCGATATTCTGAGAAAAGTGGATGTACAGCTACGGAGTAGCATCGTCACCGGCTCGAGGGCTCATTGCCGTCATGCTAAATGGAAGAGGAAAATTAAAAGACGCCACCTCTTTTTCCCACTCAGAACCGACCTTTTTTCTTTCAAGAGTACTACTCCAACAACCCCTCCCGCCCTTTCACTTGCAAAGCCCATTTCGTCATAATGAATCCGTAAACTTTCATTTTTAATTCACGTATTTCCAGCTCTCTCTTATTCTTATTTTTCATCCAGCTTCCTATAGTCCTCTGAGACGCGTCCATTCGACATTCCGTCATTTCAGAGTTTTTCCCGTTCTCGTCGTTTATCAGGAAACAATGACAATGAGACGCAATTTATTTGGTAAATCCATTCACGCTTCCAAAAAATAAATCCCTACGATCCTCATGATGATAATAATCTAAATAATATAATCATTTGATTCAAATAAATTCTTCAAAATAAATCGTCGGCGTACTTGAAGCACTCAAAGCCGCGCTGCGGTGGTAACAGCTGGAAATATTGGAGATCACAGTATTCAAACTGTTTCCTTTTTATAAACGCCTCTTTATAAAGCTGTGTCGATTTTTATAAACGGTAAATAAATATACCGCTTGCAACCGATAATCGTTAACGAATGATCGGAAACCAGGTCGTAATCGGACCGATTTCTCGTGGTGATTAAATCGAGAGCTTCGCAGCGCTTTGATCGAATCATAGTCGCTTCTCCTGCTGCTGCCGCTGGTGCTATATTGGTGTTACTTATCACGATGATGCTGGTCAGGTTCGATTCGATGGAGGTGCCGATGCCGTGCGGCGCGAACGTCGGAGTAACAGGCGTGTCAACCCTTCCCTGGTGGAGAAACGACATTTGCCCGCCGAACGTATCGGAGTGTACGGACTGCTCGGACGTCGACGACGTTCGTGCTTTCACGGCAATCCCCATGAACCATGTATTAATAGTGAATTAGTTGGAGAATTTGATCGCCCGATAAGTCGAATACCGGCGTCGATGGTCCCTCATCGCGACCGCCATTTCTCACGTTCACCACTTCGTGAAAAATTCGACCCACTAATAAGGTCACATACATCTTTATCATGTTGAATTCAATCCAACCACAGACCCTGATACTCTGTTTAGTTCAAGTTACCACCAGGGATGAGCGATCAGTGGAAATGTATTTCAAATATTTGCTTCAATAAAAAACTATGATTAGGTATTATGCGACGGTGAAAATAGTTTACATCTTTGCAATAATTAGAAAGGAATTCAGGCCAATTATCCTTTTACAGTGAGTGTCGAAAGATATAAAATATTATATATTTCGACATATATATCATAATTGTTATTTAATAGGAATTGAAATTTATGATCGTGGATCAATAAAACTATTTCAAATTAATTTTTGATCAGAGAACTATGATCAATCGTTATGAAAAATAAAAATTATCACACTTCAATAATAATTATGATTAATTTACATGAATTTTATTGTTATTTAGTAGGGAAATATATCAAATGCATTTTCATTGAATTATCCGATCCCTGGTTGCGACCAAACATGTTATCACTCAAACCGTCGCAAATCCCACGAAGCGCATATCTCGATCATCTACCATCGTATGATCGAAAGCGCATACACACTCATTGGTCGCACTCTCGACGGTTCACGGAGCTGACGGTCTTGGAAGACATGGCAACGTTAAAGCAACTTTGGTTACGTCGTTGCCAATGAATAATTTAACGAGACGCAATAAAGCGCGCTTGCCAAGCGTAGCTTCTTGCGTCAGGGGCGAACGATAAGTGGCGCACGGGTTTTACGAGCAAAAGTGAAACGTTTCTTCGATGGAGTTTGCAACGTGCGAGAAACGCTTCGGGGGCTCGGCGTAACAAGGCCTACGATGGAACGAAAGAGCCAGAGAGGGAGAGAGAGAGAGGGAAATATATGGAGATAAAGAGGGACGAGGAGAACGCGAATGCAGAGTAGATGCATGAGCTTGCAATGTGACAGAGTTGAACCTCCGTATATAACCGCGTTACCATGGTGTGTAACGCCGGTACGAAAGCTCGTACGAAAGCTCGTAGTGTTTTACACGTTAACTCCCGTGTCATGCTCGTCTCTGGCGTTTAGTATGAAATATTCACATGTAAATCCACAAACACGAGCATAAATTCATCCAGAGAGATGGAATTCGACAAACGTTCATAGGGCGAGAGGAGTAGGACAAGGGGTTGGGTTGGCGGGGGGGGGGGGGGGGGGGGTGACACAGTGAACTGAGCGTCACGCGTATGTAAAAGCACTCTGGCAGTGTGTTTTGCCACGAGCGTTGGCTCAATTCAACTCGTCTAAAAACATCATACCCCATTCCATGTTGATATTTCGATATTACCATATGTTGTCTATGCACGTACGTGGGCGGTTGTGTAGCGTCACGGAGTAGCGCATGTGTGAATCTAGGGGCTTCGGTCTATTCAGCAGAGGCATCATTGCCCTGTACTCTCCACCCTCGCCCCCTCCTACCTCACTGGCCGCACGTGTGTGTCCCGGAGCATTTTGCACTCTCGTTTATACTCGACTATGAAATAGCTCCCCCTTTCACCTTCACCCGGTTTCCGGTCTGTCGCTTGCGAATTCGCACTGAGAGCCCTTATTCCGAAGCTTTGAATTTTATCTATCATTTTCACAAATTCCATGGTACCGATGGAACGACGATTACCGGCTTTTTTGTAGTTTTTTTTATTTGTTCCATTTGTTGGAATTTTTCTGGTTGTATTCTCGACTGAAGGTTGTATTTTTTTTTTCATGTAGAAATCGAGCAGGATTATGGAGGATCGTTTCAGCTTCGACTGCAAGCTTCTTCGTTGAAAAGTTGTAAAGCTTGTGGACTGACGTTTTTGACGATTAAGCTATGGGTGCAGCGTGTTTTGCGATTTAAAAATCTTAGTTTAGAATTGAGTTTGAGTTTGAGGTGTGACTGTAGAAATACAGGGTCATTAATTTTCTTAAACGATAATTAGTGATCCAAATCCTGATGGGGTGGTCCACGCGAGACTTTTTACCACCACAATTGCCTTTGAGATTTCGGACTTCTGTAGAACCTTAAATTGAAAAATTCGTTTCGTTCAGATTCCGTCAACGTGACATTGGGAGACCTGAATAGAATTCGCTCTTCCGGCAACAATAAAGCAAAAAGGCGTCGGAACCCGGAGACGCTGTCAATGGTCCCATGCTACTCCACAATGACGTTGTAAAATTTCATATCCGCTCGATGATTTATTTCCAGCGAAAGGTACGTTACTAATCGATTCAGTGGCAACGTTTACGTATTGCCATTGTTAAACGTTTGATCGTGAGCTTATTGAGATTAAATGCATTTGAGATATTACATGTTGAGAAGAAACAAGTTTCGTGTACCTACTCATTACAGAATTGAGGGTAACCCTGGATTTTTCCGAAGCACTAGAAAAAATGATATAATAATTGTTTCGAAATCGGACGAAACGTAAAAATATAATAAGTGAATAAATTAATAAATTTAAAAATTAGTCAGTGAATAAATTAACAAATGAACAAATAGATAAAAAAGGTGAATGCTTTGACGAAACGATTGACATCGCAGTACGATGCTGCAATTTTAGCGTTGATCGGAATCCTCGTAAAAAAAAAGAAAATAACGAAAATTGCGTTGCGATAAACGAGATTCCGCGATTGGTTCCATCGTCGATGTCGGTTAATATATAAGTCCGATTGTGCGCTCATCCGGAAAATCTTTCATCGACTTGGAACATCGGGTCTTGGCGACGATTCCCGAGTTCCGTGTAACCCGTGACAGTCCATTCCCCGTCGTTGAAAGAAAAACCGAACTGCCAAAAGTTTCGTGAAACTCTGGTCCCAGACTCGTTCAACGCTCACTCGGATCTCGCGCTTCATGGTGGAAGCTTTATCCGACCGGAATTTCAGCGAGATCGACATCCGGCTAGGGAAATTGTTCGATGGCTTCCGCGAAGGACATTATGATAAAAAAATCGTCTTCCTCGGAAGCGTTGAACGAAAAACAATTCAATGGATATTTTCTCTTGGAAGTCTTTCATTGATTATTCGAATTATTCGTCGATGACCCCAAGACGATTATTTTTAAGAAAGAAAAAAATAAAAATAATAATAGCTATAAAACTTATATATTCAGATGTTTCTCTAGTGCTCATTAGGATACTTGATTCAGCTGCTGCCTTTCCATCATAATGGTGGACATGTAAATCTTCCCAAAAATATTTTAAAAAGTATGGTGATTCATCGAGGGACTTGATGGACAACAGAAACTTAAGTCCGTCCCGAATCCAACCTTACAACCACAAAAAACACTCAAACTAATACTGTTGATTTTTTTTCAAGCTTTCGTACAGTCGTCGTCGTGCTCATGGTACGTCATGGGCTCTCACTATAGTCGTTACGTTGTCACCGTCCTAGCGATGGTTGATGTCACCGGAGCCCATTGACTGCACAAGCGAATTGCTTGAAGAAGCTTAACCAACAATCTTCAAATAGACAAATAATATAAAATTAAGCATCTCCGAGTATCAATATAGATGTGGATTTCGAACCGACAAAATATGCGATTAAAATAAATTAAATTTTTTTTTTTCATTATCTTCTCTTACATTTATAAGCTTGAAAATTAATGAATTGGTTGAATACATTTTTTTTCAAAATTCAAAGGCAAGTCCAGATGAAGGAATGAGATAATAATAATAATAATAATAATAATATCTATGTATGGAAGTGGAGAATCTATTCGCCGGAGAAAAGTTGGAGAGTCCACACCAGAGTCCAGGCAGCTCGAGCTTGGCCGGAGAGCTGCTAAGCAAGTCACGCACGCGCAATCTCCATACATCACCGTCCGAGCGTGTAAACTTTCCAACTCCCTCGCATATCCACCCCTTTCTACTCGCGACTGCTCCCCTCTGTCCTTATCCATCCTCTTAACAATCCCCCCCCCCCACACACATTCCCCTCTCCCGCTCACGCACACGATAAACTCATAGTAACGATCGTACCAACGACGCCCACAGACACACGTCTTTACGGAAAGTCCCAATCTCTTGGTTCGGGCTTCTACATTCGCTTTACCGTCCCTTTTCTTCCCCCACGTTCTTCCAGGATTTTTCTTCCGCACCGCGGCCTCCGTATCCTCGGTCTTCGTTTTTCAGCCTTCAAGTTCGGATGTCTCGCTTCTTCTGCCGGACTCCTGGCGCCCCGCCACGAATTATTGAAGCTCAATTGGAGACGGCAAGACTTTGCTATGGCCAGCGAGGCGAGATCCCGTCCTCGATAAGGTCCCGTTTTTTTTTTAAATTTTTTCCCCTCCCTCTGTCCTTTCTGTCGTCTCTCGTACGCTCTTCTATCGTCGCACCGGCTAACATCCCGTACGTTTCTTTTACGTTCTTACGTGTCTTCGCTTAACAGAAAAATCGAATGGAAAAAAAAGAAAAAAAAGATTTTCCACCGAGCGAAACGACGTCGTCTCGTCCTTTCGTCTTTGCTAAGTCTTCATTTAACGGAGCTTGGCACATGTACGTCATCTTTTCCCTTGTTTCGAAAAGAACCGGGGCCGCTACTTTTACTCGTTATCTGTACAATCACTTTTTCAAAACTCTCTTTTCAGTTTTAGCCTCCGAACCTTTTTCCGTTGCGTTGTGCAACGCTTTCGTTTTTTTTGGTGCCCGGGGACGATCGTCGGGTTTCGAGAGGCTTTCCTCTTGTTATTTCTACGACATTTCTCATCAATTGTAATCTTTCTTTATGATTCTACTACCAGTTATCGTTTTATTTTGCGACTCATGGAATACATCCTATCGGGGATTCAATTCAGTTTTCAAATACAATTGCTACTTCAGAATTATAGTCATCAATCAGAATTATAATAATAATAGTTATTAATATTATTATTGTATTCATGATGACTTCCGAGAGAAAAAAAAAGTTTATTTTTGTATTTCCTTTTAATGTAGGTGTAATGCATTAGAAGGCTCGTATTTGCTCAATGACATGTTTCTGTTGAATAAAATTGGTGATGAAGTACATAGCTGATGAGATATATAAACCAAAAACGTCGTTGATGTAGCCTCCAGCTTTTTCCGGGCCCCTTCGTTTTGCGCAATTATTCGAAATTTCCGTTCGATATCTCTCTGATGTAAAATGGAAATTTCATTTCAAGACGATTTACTCATCCTCCACGTCCTTCCATATATATAGATGTATAACCAGTCAAGGGAAAACGGATTTTCCGGTAAGCCGCGCAGTCTTCGCCTCGGTTGTTCGGCCGCTTACTTTTTCTCTCTCTCATTCTCTTGCTCTTGCTCTCTGGCTCTCCTCAGCCTCGTCGAAAAGTATACAATAAAATATAACGTTAATGGAGACCATGGCGATTTTCCGAACCCGAGTAAAGCCCCATCGCCTTAAATACCTCGACCAATATTTATCGCCAGACAAGGAACTGGCTTTCACCGGCAATTTATCTTCGATTCAGTTTAAAAAAGCCATTGAATAGTCAATTTTACTCCACCAAGATCCTCCATTGGTAATTTTTTGTTCAGGAAATGCTCATGATTGGAAAAATTGACGACAATCATAGAAAGTAAGAGAAAGTAATCTTGATGCGAGGTTGCCATACTGGCTTATCGATGCGGTAAAAATTAGTAAACACCAATCACGGAAGATCGCAATAATCCCCCACCATTTCAATTTGTAGCAATGATCCCCCAACGACTATTCATTATCGATTCACTCTCGCAGAGGCACCGAGAAACGACTATTAATTGTCATTCCGTCGAACCGTTAAAATTGTTCCCTGATTATCCGATGCTTATCGAAGCGTACATTGTGACTTCAGTGTGGTGTAATAATTATTGCAATTAGCGTTGTAGCAATAAGAGACTTCGCTACGATCACCCCCCCCCCCCCCCCCCACTCCCATCTCGTCTCCCCTCTCACCCGTTCGCTCTTCCAGTTCACAATTTCTCTCTAAAATCGTTGAACGTGTCTGCCGCGCGAACGAGCATATTGTAACAGACGTGAAGCTCTCTTGAACGAGACTAACGAGTATTCCGCATACTCGTACGGACATGCACATACTCAAAGCTGCACACAGGGGTTCAGGGGTTGAAACCCCGGGCGTGTCGCGTGGTCGAGCTGATGGCAACGATGCGGTCTTGGGTTCTAGCGCAGTTGTAGACCAGCATGGCTTACCTACACGAAAGTCGAGTATATAATGCACGGGGTGCACTGGTTACTCGCTCGCTTGAGGATACGTTGACCAAAAACAAGAGAAGGAGAGAGTGAGAGAGGAAGGAAGAGTACGAGCTCGCTGCTTCCTCCAAACCCCCTGCGGAAACTCTCGAGCTCCAGCAACAGCTAGCGGAGCTAGGAGAAAGGGACTGTCGAAAGCTTTAAGGGGTTCAGGGCAACGTTGCGGCATAACCACGACGGTACCTCAGCATCCCAACGGGTGCTGCGCCATACATTGTGCACCTAGGATTATGGCGTAATGTGCGAACCAACACCTTGGGCCCAGAGTCGACCCTTTCGATCTCCCGCCTCGCCCTCGCTCTCTCTTCCTCACTCACACCTTCTTCAACCATACGCTCTTGACGGAGTAACACCAGTCGGGGTAAAACACTTGCCCGGGCACAGTCGCACAACCCGCCTCAGCCTTACGATCCCAGAGAAGAGCTTTGTTCGTTCATTCTTGGACCACAAAGATTTATCGGGGTATTACTATACCCCCTTCTCCCGGTTCAGCTGAGCTTGTTTTGCTAATCCTCGTTTTGTCTCCTTACGAAATCGAATCAACCGGGTCCGCGGTTGTTGGACACTTCAATTTGACTGATTGGAAAATTTACAAACTCTCGAAAAAAGATTGTGAAAAGACTCTTCACAATCCATTTGATGACCGTGCAAAAGTGATTTCAATAGTGGTGAAAATTTAACGCGTGGGAAATCCATGAAAAAATAGAAAAAATGACTGTAAATATAGCAATGGGGATGCGCATGATAATAATGATTTGAATAGTTTAAGCTTCTTCACCGAAACTGTCCCGATGGTCTAATGCCAGAACGCCGATTAATTCGAATATTATTCGAAGTGCAACCAGGTTAATTCCACAGGTGGAAAGGAAAATAAAGTGCAAGCAATGTAGCAGGTGCAAGAAGATATATGAGAGAATAGTTGGAGTTTCGTTGCATGACGAACTCTGGCGCGAGAGGTTATTGAAACCATTCCCGGTTCTGTCTTTCCCAGAGGGTCGTCCAACGATCCTCACAATTTATTCAACGTATTCAATGAAACGCAAACGGGTATGTAGCACAGATACATACCAGGTATACATATATATAGTATATCAGGTATCCATATTTCGAATCGATTTTCCTCTCTTCGAATCCGTAATGCGTACCGAAGCCGGAAGTCGCACGGTTACGAGAATGAATCGAGGATCACGGGTTGAAATCCAAACGACGGAAGATGGCTGTCAAAATATTACGAACCCCTTTAGAGGGTTTTTCACCTTACGACTGGATAAACTCGAACGAACGAAACCGCGTTATGAATACTTCGACGTGTCGGGACAAATTTGATCCTGGGCCCAGTTTAATCGCGATGTGCGTCTCGTTGAAAGAAGAACGGGAATACCATGAGAGCCGATGGAACCACGAGCGAAGAGTACCGTGAACGGGTGGGTATCATTTTACGACGCCTTTCCACACAAGATCCGCCTTCTATGCTTCCACGTTCTACGTTCCGGCTGTCCCTCGGACCTACAATCGTCTCCGGTGGTTACGTACGCGACGGGTCTCGACATTTTCATTTATTTTTAGGTCGTCTTTGAAATCATACACCGATCTTCCATTGTAATCCCTTCCACCCCTTCGTCTCTCGTCACTCGTTCGCGTTGAAACCGGTGTTCACACACAGCGGTCACGGTGGTAAGTACATCTTACGAACAACATTTTTCTTCACTCGTTGTGTGTGTGTTATACCTCCGACTGCCTACTTGTATGTATTTTCGGCCTCAAGCTAAGAGATTTATAGGGATTTCTGGTATCGGCGTTTTCGGCGCAAGAGTGGGGAAATTTAATTCATCAATTGTATTAATTTTGAATGTTGAAGGCAGGTTGAAAGAAATCGTTTGAAATACTACGTTATTTTTGTATATTTTTCATGTTGACTGTACTATACATAGAAAAATATGAATGCAGCCGATCGAATAAAGTATTAATAAATCATAAACCGACTCGGGAGTTAAATAAAAATGGACAGAATTATTTTTTTGGTCTTAGATTGTAAGATTAAACTACAGTCGAAAATTCTCACAATTGTTGGGATTATATATTTCAACGATATATTTTTCATTCGCTTTCACCGGAGATCCCACAACGCATTTTGGGATTTTGTGCCGTACGGCGTAATATCGCGTGTTTTCAGTGGGTAACTATATACTCCACAACGATTCACGAAAGCCAGTAGTAGAAACGTGAATTGAATAGACCTTTGTCAAACTTGTCCCAATATTTTGGTTTCATTTATCCGCGAGGGTCTCGGAACGAGAGCGCTCGCGCGCGCGTTCCCTCGGGAGTGGCGTTGCACACGCGACCCCCGTTCTCCGAGGGCCACCGCCGATGAATAAAACGAGACCTCGGAGCTCTCGAAGCTTGTTCAGTCCCGCGCGCACGTTTGTGCCAAGTGCGCGCAGAGCGAGTGGGTTGGCTTCCGTTCCCATTCAAGTTTTGGAGTTTTACCTGTAATACGAGTCGCCAGTTGGTGTCCGCGACCGCGACGAGAAGCGTCTCCTACGAATTATTCCGAGTAATGTTTTCCGATGCTATTCGAGTATGCTTTGAATCATAATTGCTCCAACCATCTTCTGAATACTTTTGCAAAAAGTTTTTTTCAATTTTTATAGTTGTTGCAAAGTTTATTTCAATTTATGTTGGAGAGACGGTCGGTTTTTTGATAATTATGTATAACTTAAATAACAAATTTACGAAAGATTTGTCGAGCCAAAATTCTTTTAATTATTTTTCAATATTCTGAAATTATTTTATTTATCTATATTGAATAACCGATGGTGTCATCGGATATTTCGTAGAATATTGACGCACAAAAGATACGTCGAGTCAAACATGCCTAGAAATTAAATTTGAACTAATTCACTAGAAATTTAATTTGAAAATTATTCATAGAGCTCACCATGGCAATTTCGAATGGTCCTGATTACCATCGTGGCACGGCAGCATTTGGATGAAAATAATTTTGTCTTGCATAGCCACTACGCTTGGGCCTCGGTTTCTATTTTTCTTCGGAGTCTCATAACAGCCGAGAAAATAGGAAAATAACAACGGTGTCGCGAGTGCAGTAGTTTCCAGGCAACAAGCCATCCGCGGAAGCGATTCGTTCAACGCTGATGGATATAAGAGTCCTCCCTCCGCCCGCCTCCCGCCCACCCTTCAGTCGCACTCACCAGACCCCTTGCGTATTCATTTTTTTGCATCGTCTTGTTCCGGCTCTTTTCCATCTTCTCAGCTCCTCCGACTCCTCTTCTCGCGAATGGATATTAAAGATTAAACGACCGAACTTGGTTGAGTTTCTTTCCCCGCATCAATCTGTTCGCGCCTCTGTCAGGTTTTTTCTTCGATTTTTTGCTTTCTGGCAACTATTCCCTCTCAAATATCATAAGCACTCGTCTGCTTTTTCGTGGTTTAGCGCGATCAAATGGGTTGGTAATCGATCGCACGAAATCTCTTCGAATGAGAGAAAATCTTTTTAAAAATATATCTTCATCTTACCGAGATCTTAACTTACATGAAATAGCAAAGACTAGATAGAAATTGGAAATTAAAACATTTGTTTTTCGCATCTCCTGATAAGATTTTCCCGAAATTAATCAAGCCCCCCCCGTCACCGAGTCCCGCAATTTACACTCTTCTTCCGTGAGATCGTTTTGAAATCCTGTTCTTTAGTAATTTTCACAACTCGTCATTTATCTTAAGTCAAGTTGCAAATATGCCCAACCACAGTGAACAGGTGAAACGAATTTTCCAAGCTCGGTTGAATATCTCTGCAATCGGTCGGACAAAAGCTCATCCGTAGATTCCTGATGTTGATGCTGCTGCTGAAACTGTGGAAATTCTGCCGGCGCTGTGCAATAGATTCATTCAGTCGAACACTCATCAATGTGGCGAGCCACTCATCCTCCCTCACCTCGATGTCCATGCAACCTTCGACTTCTGTTCATGACTCGCCCTACCAACCACACAAATATGGAGTCTCGATGGGTTCATCTCTCTCCACAATTCTTCGGTCTCTCTTTCTCGTTCCCATCCTCCACCCGAGAAACATACTCTCCGTCCGATTGTACACAGACCAAATTAACCATGAATGAATATCCGCCAGTTGCATTTGAAACCGACTACACGAGAATATAACTGTAGTGTTAAGCTTTCGTAAGCCCGAAAGCTCGACTCCTTCGTGCTGCAGATCCAAAGGGCTTCGGCCTCGTATTTGCATATCTTTGAGATCTTTAATTAAAATGGCGAGCGGTAGAAAGACATCGCTTCAATTGCCGACCTTCGTTCTGTCTCCTTCCCTCACGTTCTCTATTGGCTTTGCTCTTCTTCATCCGACTTTATAAACTCCCATTAGAACGTTCTATAAACTATTCCACAAATTAATCCACGTTTTGCAAGTGATTACGAGGATATTACAGAATCATTCAGTGACCCCTGACCTTCAATACGGAGAATTCAACCAAAAGGAGATAGCCTACGGGCGACGTACATATATATAATAGATAAATATATTATGTATTGATATATTTATATCACAATGCACGAACACGCGATACAGACTTTCTTCAATCATTTACGACTAGTATTATTATTATTTTTACCAAGCGCATAACGTGTTACGCAATGACGACCGAGCACGACAGTTAGAACGCGCGAGACGATGACAAATCGCTGCAATTGACATCGCTGTGTCTCACGGATTTAGGCGATGCCTGGAGCCTCGAGAAATCTCGTTGAATCAATATTGAATATTATTTCTGGGTTAAAGGAGTTCGTTCCCGTATCCAAAACCGCCAGTTTAAAGCAAACACACGGCCCTGCGTCGTGAATTATTACAGAAACACTGCTAAGGCTATATATACATATCGTTATAAAGAATAATATTCACGGCCATCTTACGATGGATATCTCGCTGGAACAACGTTCTGTATTTTTCGGCATTTAAGTAAGATGAATCAACTGGAATACGACAATCAATTCAGATTGACCTTTTTTGTGATACTTTTATGGAAAAAGAATTATATAATTAATGCAAAATAAGTTCATTGAATATATCATGTTCATTGATTTTTGAATAATAGAGATAACATAATAATGAATATTAAATGTTATAATTATATCATATGAATCGGTGATTAATATTCATTATACATATATATTATACTCCTTCATTTTCTATCAGATAGAAATATTTTATTACATATAATAATACATCAACTTATTAAATTCTTACTTAATACTTCTTATTTAATTTTGTATTCAGCTTTGAATCATCCTGTACGTGTAACTCAAGCGTTTCCTCCCGCCATGCCCCCCCCCCCCCCCCCCCGAGAGTTTCATCGAGCTTTGTCTTTGGTTTCGACTTGGCACGATGCACCCTGCGTTGTTTCGTCCCTCACGTGGCAAAAACTTGGTAAACAGAGTTTTTCTTTCCTTTTTTCGGAGAATCCGCGGAATACTTGAGCGATAAAGATGAAAGAATGGGAGGACGAGAACGTTTATACGTACGTGTCCCTTGCCCCTCGCAGCCGGCGAAGCTCGAAGTACACACAGCCTCCTCCTAACCGCAACGATATCCTCGGGGCTTCGGGCAGCAATACAGTATTATTCCCTCGACTCTCGAACTTATCGATGTCTTCCGGCCGATACGCCGGGGCCGTTCTCATGGAATTCTTATTTTTCTCTCGCCTCTTGGTTCGCCGCCTCCCCTCACCCTTTCCTTCGGCCTTCCTACCCGCGATCCTGGAAAATTTACGAGCATCCGCCGCGGCGACAGCGGCTTCGCTCCCCGTGGCGTTATAACTCCCCCGACCTTCGTTTTGTCTCCGTCTCCCACACCTTTTCATTCCTTCTTTCCTTCGTTTTCATCTCGATCTCCTTTCTTCCTCACTCTCCCTCCCTCTCGCTTTCTCTCGATTTCGGAGATATACTGATCGCTCGTTCTCTGTCCGAAGCTATGAGCAAAAGTTCACGGGCGAATGGTACCCACCGCGCGGGTCTCGCGCTATCGTTTGCCGAGCGGCTATCGATGCATTGAAATTCGGCTGTGACGTCGATCGCGTCGGTACTTTCTCTCGAGCAACGGCATTGTCGGCACCAAACGACTCCTTCCAAACGTCGTTATACGGATTATACGTCTTGGGGATAATTCATAAGGCTTTGTTGGAAAGCAATATGTTTTTCCAGGGAAAAGGAATTTCAAATACAGCGATATGCTGTTAATTACTCAAATATTTTATTTCCGGCGATTCGATACGATGACGGAAAAAAATGATATAAAAGGGGCAAAACGGATTATTTTTTAATTCGATAGGAAAGTTCCAATCTCACTGAGCTTTGAGATCGTTGTATGGGAGCCTGCGTAAATATTAGATACGCCATCGAGTGGTTGATATGTCGACAAGATTATCGCTGCGGACATCGGATTTATCATTCAAGTGAATTTTTTGTGAAATTTTTGGATCGTGCCATTTTGCGTCATTTACGGATCGTTGTCCATAGATCCGTTTTGCCCCATTCCTAGCTCAACCATCGATACCGTGAAATAAGTAATTTTTTTCCAAAATATGTCAAGGATTGTGATTAATTACTTTCGATGATAAATGTACTTATCACGTTGAATTCCATTAAGATGATAAGTTTCATTTGTTAAATTATGTTTGGATAATAATTCATAATTAATATTCGTATTTATTTTATTATGTCACATTTTCCATGCCTAGGTGTGTAACTGTGTGACAATCCGAATGTACGATATTACAATTATGTCGTGAGTGATGATACCGCCGAGTAGCGTCGTTCAGTCTCTGTGATTAATCTTTGACAAATAGTATATATGATGCGTAAAATATTGTAGATTTCCAGTACAACACGAAGGTCCTTCGTTTATCGTACTACGTGAATCACGTTTAAATACGTAAAGTAATAAATTTTGCGAAAACTGTATGTATGTTTGTCTTTTGGAAAATTCGCTGTAATTATTATCAACGAGATTTGGTTGATGTGCAGTTAGACGAACGTACTTTACGTCGGCGTATTTGCACCGGATTCGTCGACTGTGCACCTGCTCGCGGTATTTCCCATCGTTGGTTGCTGCTGACATCACTGGCAATTAGTTGGAAACCGTGAATTTAGCATATCTCGTAACCACTCGATGTACAATTTTACACACATATATACTGTATAGTTCTGAGTTCAACCCGACCGTACTATTTTAATCGCACTCGCCTAAATGGCAAATTCGCAAACGTTAATTACGACATCGCATCACATGTCACACGAGATCTAGATGTACATATAGATGGGATATATGCGGATCCGTCACACGCAGCCATCGTGATCTGCATGGCCTGCATGGGTCACCCAACACCCCACGGATCGTATTTCGACGCGAGGTTTCATCTGTCTCCCTGTCCCAATTGCACTTGTATGCCGTACGTAAACCTCCGAGCTTCGTGCCTCTCGATCATGAAATACAGACCAACTTTTCAAGCTTACCAGGCGCCTGGAAATATTACTTTTTCTGTATTTTTTGTGCTTTATTTAATCTTACAAGTACAAATATTCGCAAAACCGTATATAATATATTTATATGCCAAACAGCGTCAACATTAATTTTGTCCGTCAACGAAATATCCCGAGCTAATCCATCGAATTTGCAGTGCAACAAATATTTTTGAAGCTCTGAATTTATTAATGATCTCTCGATGTTGAGTTTTTTTTTTATCCATAGCTATATTTATTCTACGTTTTTTGTCGGACCTGTGCGTGTTCAACTTCGTCCTTGTCGTGTGATGGCGTTGCTCGTCGCGTACAATCGTGCGAGTGGAAAAGACGCAAAAGCCACGAGCCGGGGTGCAGGGGCGAAAAGATTTTTGTTGTTCTTCGTCGCCTCTCGGGTATAATTTCTCACTCGAGTAAGTGTTCGGTTATGTCTCACAAAAGTATAGGACATTCCCGAGACACATGCACATAGATTTTACGAGGCTCTGAGACGATGCAGCAGAAGCAGGAAAAAGTTATAGCATACCAGCGTGTATTATTAATTTTTTCCACTCAAAGTAGAACGCTATATTTGGCTGGAATTATTCGATCCGTCCATTTTTTAATAACCAGAAATCCACGGAAGTTAATGAATTCCTTTCTTTCATCATAAACATGAAATTGCTCATCAACAAGAAAATGCATTAAGTTATAGTCAAATAATCCGGAATCGCTGTTTCTGAATGCCGAATTTATCAATCGAAATTCGACGCACTTTGTAAAAAAAAAAAAATCATAATAAACAAGCCTATAAAAAATTTAAATTGTTATTGAAAAAGATGAGCGAAATGTGGCAATTCATTTGCATGGGACAATCCTTCATCGTGCTTATCGCTTGGCGATGTACAACCTGCGGCGTCTTTGCTGGCCACGATGTTGACGTCGAAGACGTGATTCCAACCATTTCAAGACCGGACACCAAGCCTGTTTTTCATTTTATTTTATTTCTTGCAAGATTAAAAATATGCGACGAGGAACGAAGGAGGAGAGACTCTCGCGCCTTCGAGAGATCCCAGGCGTCGGACTTCCCCATTCAAATAATCCGAATACATTAACGTTTGACGAAGAAGCCTGAGAGGACCGAGCAAACTCGAGCTAAACCTCGCAGACCGCAAACTAGTCCCCCCCCCCCCTTCGCCCGCGAATCTCGAGCGGACATGTTTCGCGGTCCTTACACTCACGACATATACACCTGTCTCACTTCGTTATTCGCATTGCTTCGCCTTTCATGAATATGCGCGGGGGCACTTGACGTAATATTTTTCCGCCACGTTCTTTCCACCATCGGGTTCGCCTCCTGATAATGGCTTTATAATGACTGGCTTACGCAGCGGTAACCTCGTCCCGGCGGTACGTCGTTACCTTCTCTCTTTCTGGCACCACATCAGAAGAGACACCACGGTTGCCGCGCGCACCGACAAGCCAACCTTTTCATTGCCGCTCAGTCGCTTTATTATATCCTTCTCGTTGAAAATGTTTATCATTATTATTATTTTTAGATTTTTCTTGGCTCTCATTTTTTTCGCGCTCTGCCGATGAGAAACGTCATTCTTATTATTTTTTCATTTTTTAATTTTCTTTCATACAAAAAAAACAACTCTGGTTTCTACCTAATAAGTATCGCTGAGTGCAATTTTTCTTCCATATTTTAACCAGAATATCAACGAAGAAAACGATTAAAAAATTAACTCTTCGCTCATTTACAAAATTCGCGCTTTACAAATTCGATCATAAACCGTACAAAAGTTATTCCGTCCGATCCACAAAATCATAATTATTACTTTGAACGAGAAGACGAAAATCCCGGGTGACGCAACGGAATACGCGTATTCGTAAATTATTACAGCTCAAAGGTGAGAGAAGCCGCGGCTGCCTTGCCTCTCAGTTTCTTGGCACCGAGAATAATTGTGGAATCCTGGGAAAAGGGCGAGGTACGCGCAAGTGTTTGACTAACGTTAGGTGCGGTTTCCCCCAAACTCCCCGGAGTTAAATATAATACCAGTGGTAGAAGAGGGCGGAGGCAGGGAGGGGAGGGGATAGGTTTGTGTATAGCAGGAGAGTGCTGACATCGCGTCGACGAATTTGCACGTGCGTTGGCTCGACTGACTCGTGGCAAACTTCGAACAGCTTGAGCCAGTCAGCGTCTACGTTCCTAGGTGCGTTGTGGATGCAGGTAGACTTCTGTGACGTAACGTTGCACCGTTATAGCAATGGGAAAACATTACTCGCGGCTCGTGTCTCGTGCATCGGATGCGACTTCGTGCTATGAGCGATTCTATATTTATGATCGCAAGCGGTAAGTCGGTGGACGGGTAAGTTGACAGACAGGTTACGTATGTTACCTCTGGAAGTAGTCGTACTTGCGTCGTCTATACCGTGATAATATCCGTAAATTCTGAGTGAGCTGTATTTGCGACTGAGGTACTCAGCCGGAAATATATCGTTGTGACCATAAATTAATTTTTAATATAAGTGGAAATAAGCGAATTTGGAAGACGGCAGAATAATAGGATTGAAAATAGACGTAGGGAGAAAAATTCGCGATTCCGTAAAATGTTTGGATGATAATATTCTATAATAATACTAATATTCGTATCAGAAAACTATCATTATGGTCGTAATTGCAATAGTTATAATGATAATAATTTTCTGAAAGTATAATATACAAGATACTACAATATCTATTCAATAATTATTTTTATTATATTATAATACTCATATTTAACTATTACGTCACAACGGCGACATGTAGTCATTCAATCAACCTATTTGAAGTTTAAATGAAAATTCCTTTGCACGAATGAACGGCTTAACCCTTACGTCCTCGTAATAATCACTGGACCATGAAATTCCTCTACCTGCGTTTCTCCGACGTAAACATAATGACGAATTTGTGCAAACTTGAAAACCGATGAGCATGAAAGACCACGGTTGTGCGTGGTCCATTGAGTATTCGTTGGTGTAGTTGAATGGAACGTTGAATGGCCGTTCACTGGAACATCATCGAGGCGTTCTACCGTAGAGTCAAACTTTACGACGGGGATGCGAAACGTAATGAGGGAGAGGTGAGTTGTGTGCGTCGCTCCAAAGAGCGTACGTGGTTGAAGCGGGATTGTCGGGTTTGCAGACAAACGCGATTGCAATACAGACAGAAGAGGTTTTCGGTGACTGGTGGATTTTTGCAACTGGAATTGATGCTGCAGTTATCTATGTATCATCATCATCGTCGTCATAATAATAAGTATAATAATTATTATAATTATTATCATTATATTACAATATAATATTAAATTTCTTAATATTGTTTGTTATTAATATTATCATTAATAACTTATACATGGAAGAACAATTGCCGCTGAACCGCTGCGCGCGTTACCTACACAACCACGAATTGCTTGGGCAGAACTAAACGTCGGTGGTAAAACGGCTGAAACGATTCGTATATATATACAGCAGCATAGGCTCAAAACGGCCAACATTTTGCAAGCTGGTACGTGCAGAGTTACGCGATGTGAAGCTCAACAAAGCTTTATGTGCTTGCGATTGCACGTATACCACGTGGGTTTTACCTTGGCCCTCGCACAGTGAGTATCCGTTAGGCACTCGTTATTCCGTTTACAGTATATTACGTACTTTCCGGCGTTGCGTGTGAGACCGAATGGGTGAATCCGTCTCCCTCCCTTTCTCTCTCTGTCTCCCTCTATCATGTAATAAATCGCGGGTCGAGCACATGCCCATGTCTTATATATATATATATATATTTACGTGCGTGTGTGCTAACACATATGTATGCAATGTTACTTGCAATGCACTGATGCGAGCCGTCCATCCGTGTTGCTACGGGATGGCCAACGGATGACGTCGGGAGGACCAACGAATCCTCCGCATTCGATTTTCCTGGATGATCGGACTGATCGGATGGTGTAATTACTGTCACGTAATTGGTAATTTCCAATAATGACGCCAAGTAAGTGCCTTCGTATATGATTCCGCCTCCCATCGCGACTTTGATTGCGTTATTATTCGTTTGGGTAACATTATTAATGTTATTGTTATTAGTCAGGAATGGATAAGCACACCAATTATTAGCGTTAGTAAATGCACTTAAATGCACCATAGACAAACGAATTTACCTTCAATAATGTTGATTGATTACTTAACATTTTACAACCCCCGATTTTAGGCTCGAATCAATATAAAAAAATGAAATACCAAGATATGTTTAATTCTCAAAAATCTGTGGCCTGTACAGAAAGGAGTCGTTGGAGCAATTTTTTTCTGTTCATGGAAGCCTGTAAAGGACTTGCCATTACATATATCTCAAAGTGAGGTAGGATAGCAAACCTTTAAAAAACTTTCTTCGCGAAGCTGTATTATCCCCCCTCGCCCTTGCCCGAACAATGGTTTTCTATAAATCACGAAACATTGCCAGAGTTTGGCTGGGACTACGCATGCGTGGTAGCTAGCTCACATAAGGGTAAGTAACTTCAGTAGCAAAGTGTTTAAAGAATTCGCCGGTGAACTTTATTATCCCTAATAATCGTTTCCTGTAAATCACGAAACGCATACCGAGAACCTCGGTCTCACTCTCGTTCATAGTATACACGTTCGTGGGGTGCACTCCTGGCTTTCACCCCTTCTGTGCAGCAACAGCAGCGGTAGCAGCAGCGGGAGATTCGCTCCAGGCTCTTTTAGCTGGGTGCAAACTTCCGGTCCCGGAGAAAGCGAGGCGAGCGAGTTACCACTGCTACTGCTGCTGCCGCTACGCCAGCGGGCTAAGACCGCGAAAGCCGTTGCTCTACTTTACGAGCCATTACCACCTCTACAGGAGCCATTGTCGATCGCGACTCGACCTCGGAAACTGGTACATCCCGAGATCCCAAGACCCTAACCCTTGTCCTCGCGACAAAGTGTCGGTGTGTAACAACCTCCTTGCGCTCACCACACTCTCACACGTGCGTACGTCGTTGCATGTGTCAAAAGTGAACGAGGTGCCGTCGTTGATGACGTTAGTTTGGGTCTATATAGATGTAAATATATATGGAGCAATGTCGTAGCAGTGCTATGTCGTACATGAATTGTGGCATTTATGAACTACGTAGAATCATTAATCTATGGTATACATACACACATAACATTCATACATTCCTTCTATAAGTCCATTTTTATTTATTACTATCTTATTTTTTCCTCTTAATTATTTTTTGAATATAGAAACCAATGTCGGTAGAATCTCTGGGATGTACATAAATTGTGGTCTATAAGCTACGTAAAATGTTAATACATAAACATAGACATTTATACGAATTTATTATGAATAAATTTTTAATCCTTTATTCTTATTATTATTAACAATATTTCGCCATTTCATATAATATTCATTTATATATGGAGCAACGTCGGTAGAAACGCTATGTTATATATGAATTGTGGTATATATGAGCCACGTACAATGTATTACATGTGATAAATATTATACCGAACTATTGTAAAGGTGGATATGTGTTTGAAATGCATCGTTAGCACCGGGATCCCGTGGTGACTATTGTACCTTGAGGAGCTGCTTGTGCTACGCAAGAGATAAAGAGAGAGAGAGAAAGAGAGAGGGGTATATTGAAGCAGCGTGAAACCACAGGGGTGCGGCTTTGTACAATTGGTATCATTAATAAATTGGATACAAGCTGTGTGTCCCCACTGGGACATTGTTAATTTCGACCAAAATCCGCGGTCACACGGTAGTATACACACGTGTTATTCACCGTTGATGATAGGCGAAAAATACGGGTAAAGGATTTACTTACATTCATTTGCAGCTGCATATTTTTTTCGAAAATAATTTATGCTTATGACCGTTTCCGGATTGAATTGATTTTGTATTTTATGAATGATCGATGATCTTTTCTGGCAATGTTATATTGGACTGAATTTCACGGGATTTCCCACAAAAGGATTTAAAATCTGTGCCACGTTTTTTTCAAAACCTGATTTACGTGGTCATAATTTATACGAACTAGCGCACGGCAATCGGGTAGGGCTGTAACTTGTGGCTGCCAATTAGTAGCGGTTAGGTGGATATCATGCGGTACGCCGCGAGCCCGTTCGAAAAAAAATATTAGAGCAACAAAATATTAACGCGAATATAAAAAAAAGTATGAGGTGAACCTGCCGAAGGTAACCTCGTCTCATTGTTACGTCAGACATAGTTCCAACAGTGATAATAATAATTACCATACCAATAATAATCATAGTTGTTGGCACAAGATGAAGGAAAAAAAATTACACAACGGGCAATAATAATCTTGATAATGGCACTTTCATTACCGCGGAGAAATGGGAAGTGTGAGAACTTGGTTGAGGCAATGCTGGGGAAGAACGCATGATGTATATCTCGCAACCCAGGAGTCCCAGGAGTGGGTTTCAACCCCGTTTCAACCCCTACCCCACCGACACTTCTTCCTTTTCGCCCTCCCCCCTCTCTCGCCGCCCCCGGACGGAGCTCCGCAGAACACGCCATTGCAACAAATTTAATCGCATACGCAATAACTCGTACTTGCAAACTCGTTTACACGTGAAGTGTAATTACGTTTTGATACCGTTGCTGTTGCGGTTCGCGTTGAATTTGCGGGAAGGGGTTTGCCCGCCACCTCCGACTGTGCGCGGGTGGGCAAAGCCTTTCCCGCGGTGATGAGTATCTAGCGCGCCACCGCTTTTGACTCCCGCGCTTGAGCGCGGAACGTTGCAATGACAGGGGCGGAAAAGGGCGCAGGTTTGTCTAAGGGTTAACGTATTTGATATGAGGTATTGGCTGGAGGAATAGATGAATCCTTATGGATGATAAAAAATGCATTGAACAGAAATATGGATTGACATAAGAGGGTGGTATTAAGTTTTCCCTATAACATTGATAGCTCTCAGACGATTCCATGGAATTCGATTCAAATAAGTCCAATTCCCTTTGCGTTACAGATCTGTTGATAATTTGAGGTAGAACGCACTTTCTCGGAAAGTTGCAAAAATATTTCAATGAAATTGTTGGAGAAATTCAACAGATATTTTTTTCCAATTGATAACATCAAATGAGTTTATTAACCGAGCTGCAACTACTTAATTGCGTTTTTTGAGAATTGATTTTCAACGATCTGACGAGAAAAATAATAAATCGGAAAAAAAAATAAGACGAAAACTTACACGATCTGTTCTCGACGAGCTCATGTAATAATTCTTCACTTTGGCGCGGGTGATTGCTTTTTGTCAATTAACACGATAAAAAAAATCTTGTGACAGAATTTCAACGAGATGAAGTGGGGCAACGGCCCTCGGTGAAAAAGGTGGGCAATTCGGTATGTCGGCAAAAGCTCTTGCTGCAGAATAGTTAACGCTGTATAATCTCGAAGAGCTTCGGCAAGCGCGCGTTTTCCATTTTCGGCCAATTTTTGTACACTTTAATTGCAACGGCGATGGTCGTGCTTCCCGTACATCGAGGATTTACGAATTTTTCGAATTAACGCAGGCAGACACGCGGGCCAAACCGATGAGCTTGCGCGGACGTGGCTTAACTCCAAGCAGCTAATTAAAAAAAAAAAAATTTTAAACAGCGGCTATCGAAGATGAAAAATATTTATCTTCTGATAATCGATTGACTCAATGCTGCAGATATTAGATTCATTTTCGTCTACAGAATTCAAATTATGAAACAAAACATAAATCCCTTACTATTACTGCAACGGTTCAACATTCATACAATCGTTCTGTATACGGAGGATCAAACCATTATACCCAGACGAATGAAATAACGCTATGGTACAATATATATATAAACACATATATGGTGGTTCTCGAATTTTCGGAAATGCAAATTGGCTGTCGCTCATTCCGCACGTACTGCACGGGATAAGATAACCCCGTGGTGGGTCCCCGTCTATAGCGTCAGGCTGTTCTGGCTGGCTGGTGGTGGCTACCGTAGGATACTCTCACCGGTGTCCCGCGATAACTATTAAGCGGCAACAATAATGTTACGGTAACTATCTCGCTCCCATCCCCCATCCGGGTCTCCTCTTCCATCGTTCCCGGGTAACGCGGCATCTCGCTCGACAGCCCATGCATGCCCGGGACCCCGCACCCTAATATCACGAACCGACGAGACGCTTCGCGTTGCAGCGCGGCTGCGGTCGAGATACGTCACATCCGGCGTAATAAGGGAATGTGCATAACGGTCGAAGGAGTATTATCGTCGTTATTGTTTCGAGTGTCAACTCGTGGGACGAGCTGCGGGTAGCCCCAAAAGCTTCGACGATGCAAATCCGGATTACAATTTCTCCGTGGCCTCAATATATGTATATATAATATATCGCCAAAGTAAATTCACGTAGCATCCGGAAATCCGGTTGAGTGGCCGACAAAGCGGGATTTATTAACGCCATTGGCGGGAAAATCGTCGCAGGAGGTCGTACTCGCGCGGGTTCTCAATCCTTTATAATTGTTCGACGCGTTAATTATAATTAATACCGTAGACGCCCTCGTTGCCCGTGGTTTGCATCGTTATATTAGTTGACTAATTATCCAAAGGCGAAGATGTCACGTGGGAACTGGGAAGCTTAGCCGAGTAAATCCCTGGAAAGTGAAGCTACGCTGATTTATCGGAAACCAATATTAGACCGGATGGTACGGCATCGGCTGAAGGTAAGAAAATGTACTATATTTACTTCGACACAATTTTAATTTTTTGCTTCATTACATGGCTGAGAAATATCCGATATTCTACCAAGTTCCAAAGAACTGCCGATCTGTAACGCAGATTCTTCAGAATTCATTCCAAGAGATTATTAATAAATGTCATATGTATCCATAGTTTTTTTAGTGATCCTTTTGTACGATGTAGTCGATGCTGATGGTAAAGCCTGGAACGTTGCAATCTTATTTTATCACGAATGCTTTTTTTGCGTATTTCAGTGTGGAGATTGGACTCCTCTATTACATCTTCCATGGTTCGAGGTTGGCGTATTCAGTCGTGCGTCGGGCCCCGTGCCATGGTAAACACGTATAGGTACACACGTGTTCCGTCTCTCGCCCGAGAGATTGAAGAAGCGAGATTGGAAACCGGGTGCTGGCGGCGCCACGGTCTTACTTATATATATATATCTACAGGTAGATATAGAACGTTATACTCGCGGAAAATGAATCGCCTCCGCCGTACCGTTGCGCCACCCTCGTAGCGTCGGGCACTACATCGAGCCGGGGCGAGAAGGGAAATGAAATTTCCAACCAAGAGCTTAGACCACCATCGACATCGACTGGAATCGACGTTCTCGCCCTCTCGATTTTATACGACAATCAATGACGATGAAGTTACGGAAAAACTTTTTTTCTTATTTTTTTTTGTTTTTTGCTATCACCGACAGTGGAAAGAAAAAAAAGGCAAACTCGGGTATGACGAAGTTTACCCAATTCCTTCGATCGAGCTTTCAAGACACCGAGAAAGCATCGTCTGGAGTATAGATAATTCAAAAAATACATTATTTCGTTATTTCGGAGAGATACTTTATTGCGACCAAACTTCGGAAATTCCTACTTTATATCCGACAAAATTTATGAACGAAAAGTTTACGCTTGTGACTTTTATGGATAGGAACTTTTTTTTCGGGGCTGAGAACGCGAGTTATTTCTACCGCGTGTAACATTTTAATATTAATTTGATATTTAAATTGATGTATGGAGCGAGGTTCGGGTCGCTCAAAGAAGCATCAAAGTTTTTTTTTCGTTGAATTTCTGACGAATATTTGTATCTCATTGACCTGTATATTTTCGACGTGCTAAGGAAATGCGGTTTGCCTCAACTCAGTTCCATAATTCCGTGTAGGAGTCGATGAATACTTTAGGGCGAAGAGTGTATAAATCAGGCAGATCTTATAAGTAACTCTTGTGGATTTTTTTTAGAACAACAAAAAAAGTACAACTCAATAAAAATGCTTGGAAGAAAAGAAGATGCAACGACACCGCAGAACCAATGGCAATCTTGACGATTGCGCTCGGTGGCATAAAGGCGCGTCAGTCGTAAGTTGCGTCATCCACCCCCTCCTGTTTGTGCTGTAAAAGCGGTGGCAGAGAAATAGAGGGGGTGTGTTTTCAACCCGTTATCTCGGACGTTCTGGCTTCCGGCTTCGTGTTTCCGCCTTCGTGAGTCGTAAGTCCGAGGCAAAAGAGGCAGCGCAGACCAGTCTCAGCAGAACATTACGTCGGAGGTCGAAGCACACAGCAATGTGAGGCATTAGAGCAACCCACAAATACACACACACACACATCCACATACGATATTCACACAGAACGCAAGATTGCAAGTTGACAGTAATAGATGAAGCGTAAAATGGAAAAAAATGTCATGTTTGCAGAGATCAGAAGAGGCTAGCATCGTAACAAAAACATCTTTGGTGAGCAGAGGCAAGGGCCGCTACGAGGTGAGTCAAGTTGCATGGAGAGCGGATTAGAGCCAAGGAGGAAGAGAAAACACAGTGCTGCTCGGAACACGCGATGCACCGCCAACCGGGAGCCTTAAATTTAACGCGTATGAATTTTTAATTTTTTTTTCTTTCCACCATATTTTACGACTACCCATTAAAATCTAGGATGGATGAAGCCATTGCAGTACAGCAAAATGCTTCTTCGCTCCAGATTGAGGCACCAAAGAGCGCAACGAGAGGGGGGGAGCCCGCATAGACACGACGTAGATACACTTGTGCACCTTGTTTCGGAGAGCTGGTGGCTGCAAAAGGTGTGGGCGCACTCTAGTAACGCACATCCTGGAAAGTACACACACACACACATGAATCCAGCTGGCCAGTTCCTATCTTCGTGCTTCTCTGAGCTTTCGGTCGAACCAAAAAGTCGAAGGATGTAATCCCTGAAGGAATTATATTTCCGTGGGAAAGCACCTACCGCGCACACAACGCTCCATCCTTGGGTTCCTATGAAATATGCGATCACTCGAATTTATCGTTGCAGCGTGTCCATTCGCCAGACTCCCAGGCTAACACCCATATATGCGTATGTATGTAAGTGTATATATATGCGCGATTGTGGTATGCGCCTTTGCTTTTCACTTTCTCTTCGCTCTGGCCTTGCTCCCCAAGCGGTGCTAGGAACGAATCGCACGCGAATTTTCCAGGCCGATAGTTCACGGCACCCCTCTAGCTACAAATTTTGATGAGTGCGCAGCTGGGTCGGTACCCATGGACCACACGGAACCACACCACACCACGGTACTTTGCTATGCATGGTATTGGCGTTTTACATACGGAATTCTTTTTTTTTCTTCTTTGATTTTCTTTCAATACATTTTTTTTGCTGCCCCGCTGCTCAAGGATTTCTAGGGTAAGACAGAATGATGAAATAATTAAACGGTGTTGAATTGATACATGTTGACTTGTCTCCGAGCGACCTCGAAATCTGGTTGAAGCAGATTGTCCGATGGTCACCCTCTGAAGCGGATAGCGCGGACAATCGAGTTACAAGTTTCCTGTGCTTTCGGGGTTTCGGTGGCACAAGACGATGTGAATGGAAAATGAGATGGAAGTAAAGAGGACTCATGGTTGTTTTTGTTCGTGACAAAGCTATCTCGGATCATTGAATCATCGCATGCGACTTATTCTACATCTGAAAGTACTAAAACTTTGCACTTGGATCCGGTAAAAAATTCTTACTTCCAATCGTAAGAGCTCAAGGGTAGCTGCAGGATTTGCAGCATCCCTTCCTGCCATGAGAGCAACCGGGATTATTCCATATGTTGATACATCATCCCCTAAACGAATTTATCAATCAAATAGCCCCCCCCCCCCTCCGCCACCCGGATAGATTATTACCGCATATGGTTCAAATATCCTTGATCAGCGAAACCCATTTGAGAGACTATCCCATGTTCTACATGTTACTTAATCTCAGGATGCAAATTAATTCATGGCAGCATTTCCGTGCTCCCAGCCCAGTACGTCGGTCAGTTGAGAGTCTGTCGGATAGTCGACATTGCACGAATACGTAACCAACAACCCGTGGGGCAAAGCCCGATTCGGAATGGACTAGAACTATAAGGTTGTATCTACGTGATGAACGGAGAACGGGAGCCCAGAGCGAAGATATCGGTCAAGCCGCAAATACGGCTGTCCGTCCCGGCAACCCATGGGTCCTCTGGAGTATACAGACAGACAGCAACAGCAGCAGCAAAAGGAGGAGCAGCAAGTAGGAATGGCCGGGCGCCATGTTCCTCAACCGCTTTTCTCGTACAGACCCGGCACCGCAAGGCCCGGTATTAGGTGCAGAAACAGGCTGAGTTACGAGGGGATATAAATTCCGAATATTGGAGTTCCGCCCACTCACCGCCACCTCTTCCAACGTCCGGGCTTCAACCCTATCGCGGCCTCATGCCCTCTCCGAAGCTTCTGTCTGCCGGTGATCTCGCCATCCTACATATCCATCCCACTTGGACTTGGGTCGCTACTCAACCCAATATCTATATTGGTACTTATATGTAGAAATCATCTTCTGTAGATTTATTAATTTATATGTAGTATATACATATGCTTTCTATATATATCTGGAATTGGATACAGACAGCCACATATATCGTTCGTGTATGTGGCCATAGATAAAAATAAAATATATTAAAGCGACAAATAAGAAAACGAAATAAACAAATAAACAAATGATAAATAAAAAATTGACTAACAATCATCCGGTACGAATATATGTACATATTTGTAGATAAAAACTAAAGCTCAGTACCCCATGTATACATAAATATTCATGATTACTTTATATATTTATATACGTAGAAGCTAGAACTCCCGGAGCGAGAAGCTCGATAGCGAGCAATTCCCTTTATACCCAGCAGCCCAGAAATGGCGTCTTGACCTGGACTCCCAAAAGCACTGATGCACAGAAATATCCATCCTACTGCGATTCCAACTCGCTCCATCGTAACCGTCCGTACCATCAACAAGCAACATATATTTTACCCACAACTCCTGCATTCCCTTTTCGAGGAATATTGTGGAGTGTGGTTTAGATACGGTTTTCACTTTATCGTGTGGATGGACTTTGTGGCCTGATGGTGTGTTAGCTGAAATAGAAATTTTGACGAGTCGATTTATCATTCCGTCTACACTTTTAATCGTTGTTCGATTGATTTATTCATCAATCAGACTGGTAATGCATTCAATATTTGAAATTAATTTTGTGAATTGTCGAATATTGACGGTAACAACTTGCAAGCGAGGTTTTCGGCGAAAACTCAAACGCAATCTTCAAAACCAACACGCTCGGCGTTTTCCGTGCCAAGGAAAACGAATGATGATACAGTTGCTGAAAAGACACAATGCAATAACCAACTACGAAAGGATTATTCGGCGAGTCTCGGCAGCATTTAGGAAAATTGGAAGTCGGATTTATGGCGATGTGCTTGTAATGGTCCGCCAAAAAGTTTGGCACTCGTTTGGTAAAATTGCAACAACATCATAGAACGAGAAAAAGGGGTGGAAGGGCCGAAAGAAGTCTCCGTCTGCGTGCATGAAACGTCGCGTTGCCAGAACCAACGGGCCGGTATTATGTTGTTTTGTTTTTTTTTACGAGCGTAATTTTCTCGAGATTTCGGAGAAAATAATGTAAGCTCGAGTAATATTGCAATAGTGGACTGCATCCAAACAGACCGGTTCTACGGCGATTTTTTTTCTCCGGTTTGTTCGCTTTTCTTGACGTCGAACGAACGCGAAATGCGAAACGCATTTCCAGGTGGACCGAACGACCGAGGAATATGCATGGACTCTCTTTATGCAGAACCCTCGCGCTTTGAATCGTTGCATATTTTCGCGGCTGCCAACGGATAGTTGCTTCTTCGGGTTATAACGCTGTACACCGACCTCCAGCGTTAAATCCTTTCTCATACGCCAGGATGTGCAGCGCATTCCCGCGGGATCTCCGACATTTCCTGTTTTCACGGAAAATCTTCTTTGCCTCATTTCCTCTCCAACCGGAATTAACCACGTAATTCCGTACGTGCGGCCCAAGTACGAGGAGAATTCATATTTTATTTCATTTTAATTTACGACTTTTCCGTTATCTCCGAAAGCTCGGAAAGCTTCGGAAAGCTCAAATTTGTCAGATCGAGATTATTCACGAGAATCGCAAGCGGGTCGCGATAATGGATTTGTGACGAACGAGTGTGGGCTTGTTTGCGTAAAAGCCCCTAAGCAAATTCGGCAGGTATGTGTCACAGCATTCCGAAACAATGAAAAAAACAACGGATTTGAATAGTAAAACGATATAACACGAAACTCGGCTTGAAACTTTTTTCAGTCGTAGCTCCATTGTCTTTGTTACATTCCGTTTGAATTTTTCTGCCAATTAAAAATTTTACGTCGCAAACATTCGTTTGTCGGCAAAAGTTGGAATCTTTGCCATCGTGCTGTCGGCAATGAACGGGGAAAAAGTAACGAGAAGGGTCGCGGCAAAAGTTGGTGATGCATTGTAATAAGTCCATCGTGATAGCTGTGAATTTCTTTATTTAACTTTTTTCGCACCGGAAGGCAGATTGACATCGATATTTTAATTTGTTCCTAATTCGAAAAAGTGACAGCAAAAAATGCAGGTAAGAAAAAGTAATGGCTCACCCGCTATTTCTTTAACTAGGGCGGAGAGAAAAAATTTACGGAGTTCCTGATTCGAGGAAATGTAATAAACTTCGTCGCAGCCTAATGGAATTCATTTTTCATTGCTTTTAACCCTATGAGTACAGCGTCGTGCGTACGTGCAGTGTGTAGTGGACACGAGTACATACAACGCTTTCACTCTAGTCACGCGACTTCGTTGTACTTCCTAGCTTTTGTCCGTATGTGTGTGTGTGTATGTCGGTCAGTTTTTTTATATTTTGATTCGTATGGAAAATGTAATAGAGCTTCTATACCAAATCGCCCTTACAAAGGATTTCTCGGTTTTGTTTCATTTCGCTTGTTTTTGCTTTTCTGCATTACTATATGAATTTACAGAATCTCGTGTTTTTTTCTAACGCTTTGATCTCGAATATTAATTCCGTATCCATAATTTACTACATAACGAAGAATATCTCATTATAATGTCACTGTAGTAAAAATGCGATGATACGGGGATACAGTTCAACATTTATGAGCAATGAGAAGCAAATAAAATAAAAGTAAAATTATGAATTTGCCTTTGTTACGATAAAATTAATCGTATTATGCTCAACATCAGTCTCAATTAGTACGAATGTCCCAAAGGGTCGTGTGTGCCAAAAGTATTATAACGGTAGGTATGCTTTAGGTGTTCGTTAATTTTCCACCTGTACCGTTTTGGATCGTTTTCACGGTAAAACACGAGGGGTCCCCGCCCCTCTCCCACTTTCTCGCCACCCTCGTTGCCGTTTCATTTTCGGTTGATGTACGAGTTTTAAAACAATTTCGTTACAATTCCGAACCGAGTCACGATATAAATTGGAAGGGTTGTAAAGGCTCGCGAGATACAGAGGACTCGCACACAAGCGTGCATTGCCTCGTCCACACTTTGCGCCTCGGGTGTCCGGAACAATTTATCATAATACCCGTGTGATAACAGCGAGGACCCTGCACGAGTGTCAGGAATGAAGAATCAAACGAGCTCGAGCTCGGACGTTATCTCGTACATGGTTTTACTGGTTTCAAATTTTTTAAATTTTATTTCTATTTCAGTACTTGACTCTTCTATGCAACATGAAGCGACATGGAGTCATTATTAATATCGCACTAAATGCTTATCTGTGTGATAAAGACTCAGAACAAAATAATAGAACAATTTAATGGAATCGAAAAATATTCTACATCATATTCTATTATTATTGACATTATATTGTTAGCTGATTCTATACATGTGTATCGCTCTGTAGTAATACCAAGATTATTTTTAATCGGTCGAAAAAATATTATTCAAGTAATATAATTTCTCGATTTTTCCCAAAAGTTTGTCGTTTGTTACCTACAAGAGTCTTCTATCAAATCTCCGTTTCTGCCTATATTTAGTATCGCAGAATTTTTGTTGTCTCATATGTTTAATGTTTTGAGAATAATGGACCCCGTTATTGTTAATGGTTTCACCGGATGCCGGAGCTTTCTCGAATGATGCTATACAACCATAAAACCAACACCTAGAAACCTGCGAAAACCGTTAAGAGAGACTATCAGCCAGCTTTCAAGTCAAGATGGAATGCAGTCGAGAAGGGGGGCAAAATGATCAGGTGCTGTATAACTTCTTATCGCCATTACTGCGAACCTGTGAGAACTACGTCTGTCTTCCAAATCATTCTCCACCCGCTTATATATATCCTTTTTGTGTTTTTCAGTCCGTTTTCCGTTTTTTGTTTTCTTTTCTTTTTCTTTTGCGTCCTAAACGGAGTAGCGCATTTTGTTTAACGATCAAAGTTCAGTCTGCAGCTCACACACGACTTCTCCCCCCTCTTCCCGTCGCCATTCGTCCCTTCGACGTGCACGCACACATCTTCATCGCAAAACATCTCGCCCGGAGTTTCATCGATTTTCTTATCAGCTCGCGAACTATCCGCTAAGCGAAAACTCCTCGCCACGTACGGTTCAGTCTTCTCAACTTCGCGCACAGCACGGAGAGAATTGGCGCTAACGAGGGGGCTCGAGGTGCTTCAACCAACTTTTATACTGACTAATCTAACTCAACCGCGTGGCTAACTACGTAACAGTTCCAATGTATTTTCTCGCCGTCGTAGTTTGGTGTTTCCACCGAAATACAATTAATTTTCTAATGTTGTTCGATAAGGTGCATTTTTATCGGTAATAAAATATTTTCATTCTTATTATGGGGCAGGGGGCGAAACTGCAAACTTATGAATCTGTAAAAAAATATGACGGTTCTGCTGCGTGGAAATGGCTGATTGTCATGGTTCAATCATATATAATATATTTATATAATATGCGTTAGAAACTTTTCAGAATTTCGCCACGATTAATATAATATTTATTAAACGTTCCAAAATTTTAATAACTTCGTTAACCATATCATATCAATACATGGTGTCACCCGAATATGCCAGAAATGTTTTTAAACGCAATTTTATCAAAAATAACCCGTTTTTAACTGACAAATGAGCGTGCTCCGCAATATTTCGGGGATTCGTGGAAATTTTCGGAAATGTTAATGGTGTAACGATGTGAGCACTGGTGTCCCGATATAATTTCGCAATGAATGTTTGCATATGATACGATATCTCTGTATCGTGACGCGCGAGGATAAAATTGGTATCGCCGTAATAACAGGACTCGGCGGGCAGTTGAACGATGCATGCATTCGTTGCCCGAACCGGAAATTCAATTCCGTTGACGTCCATTCCATATCAAGGAAAATATATCAATTTTACCGTGGAATTATATCAGGCACTGATTCGACTGGATTATCACGTCACTGGAGAATCAGGGTTCGTGACGCTAGCATGGCCTCATTCTCGGTTCAACCACACAATTCAATCGCTGGCCAGACAATTTCTCGATAAATATCACACAGGAAGCCCCAAACAATATAATCCAAAGCGAGACATAATTGAAAAATGAATAAAGTAAAAGCAATCCGATGATAACGAGAAGTTTTGCTCGGATATGTGTAAGTGTAATTGTTACGCCGGGCATGAATTGGAGAATCGGTTAGCCAAGTAGCGGCACATAGTTTCGCTCTCGGCAGCCTCTCTCCACCATTGCCAACATAGTCGAAGTGCCGCGTAACAATTGTTATCCTAAGTTTGATGCAGATTCTGCAATTGGTAATCCAATGGTCGACGGTAAATTATGCACGATTATCCGAAATGTAGTTCTGTACGTATAGAAGCATCCTGCATCTCATTGTCGGCTTCCCCGGAGCTTCGCCACCATCGCCGATGCTTCTGCTGCTTCTGCTGTTACAGTGTGGGTGTACTCTTGTTGTCGCGCGACTTTACCTACGGTCCGTGGTTCGCTACGTTTCGATGAAGTTAGTATCGCTTATCGATTCGAGCAGACCATCGTGCACACTACGGAGAGTTTGCATTTCGCAGCGGTACTACGCGAACAATGTCGACTCCCCCCCCCCCCCCACCTCCCTCACTCACTCACCCACCAACTGCCACCCACCCTCCTTTCGGAAATACGACGATATGTGCCGAGTATGTTTCACTTAATGAAGATCGTTCCTTCCAAGATAATCTAAAAGACGAATGTAACTTTCATCGTGTTCAGATAGTTTCTTTCAAGAATTCATGGGAAAAATCTTCTGCAAAATTCATTTTTCGACTATAATTGCGGAAATATTAACTCACATTTATTATTATTATTATTATTATTATTATTATTATTATTATTATTATTATTATTATTATTATTATTATTATTATTATTATTATTATTATTATTATTATTATTATTATTATTATTATTATTATTATTATTATTATTATTATTATTATTATTATTATTATTATTATTATTATTATTATTATTATTATTATTATTATTATTATTATTATTATTATTATTATTATTATTATTATTATTATTATTATTATTATTATTATTATTATTATTATTATTATTATTATTATTATTATTATTATTATTATTATTATTATTATTATTATTATTATTATTATTATTTTTTATTATTTAGGGTTTTCAATGGGACAACTTATAAATTGAAATTCAGTTCGGACAAAAAAATTATCGACTATGACATTCTTTTTCTGATCGAAAAATTGTAATCTCATCAATTTTTTATCTAATTACAAGTGATAACAATTATTCCCATTCCCTTAATCTCCAGCATTAATTTGCTCCATCGTGCACTCCGATTGCTTCTCTCGTCATTGTTCCGAACGAAGCTCCGAGTCGTCTCAAACGATGCTGCCTTACAAACGAACGAGCGATCTTGAGAAGGCTACGACAAAGTAACGGAACACGAGTGGCGAAATTGTACGAAGCCCGGGGTGTAATTTCCGCGCGGGATTACTCTTCTGGAGACGTAGCTGCGTCGTAATAGTCATCGCAAACGTTCATCGAGGACGCAGAAAAAAAAATAAGTAGAAAGAAAAAACGCGTTGCTGTAACTCCAAGATGAGATAAAAGACACTCACGATTACTGTAACTCCGGGGGTGCCGAGAACGAAACGAGGACATTTCGAGTCTCAATATCCATCGATACACCCGGGGTTGGAGAATTCGATCAACGCCAGAGCGCCGTTTCGAGGAGTAAAGAGAAAAGAGACGATTGAACCGAGATGACTGAAAAAGAGACCTCCTGGTATACTCGGTAGTCGGATTCTCAACGTCGTACGACGGGGGATGTATACGACGATTTTTTTATGTAAAGGTTTGTACGTATACGGTGATAAGGATATACCCATCAGTACGTAGTTTGAAATCCCATGCTCGGAACTGGAGGTTCGTGCCTGTGGCGACACGCGTTTCTGCGCACGCCTGGACCGAGTTAACGCGCAACCGAGAGAAATTCGATTAGGCTTATCCTTCGTGAGTCGATTGCGACGCACTGTTGTTCGTCATCCCTAGACGCGAGATCCTTTGACGTGCTGGATATAATGCTAACATAGATATAAATATATATATATACCTACGTATAGTATATCCATCCTCGGCTCTCCAGCTGTCTACAACGCCCTAAGGACGCAACGCGTACCATAAGGATCGTTGGACTTATCTATATACATTACGGCCACAGCGAATATCATTTTCCATCTTGATATTTCAAAAACTAATTATTCTGCAGAATTATCAACTAGTCGTACTATAATTTGTTGTTGTCTAATTCATTTATTTTTCAATATATAATATTTTTTTTCTTATCTTCTTTATCCTCACCAGTTTGTTAGTACATAATCATGGGCGAGACGCGGAGAGGGATACAGCCCATGTAGAAGATATTGGGAGCGTGGTTGACTTACTCATCGGTATGCGTGGGGACTTCTTTTAATTTGAACCTGTAGGGTTTATTGTTCATGTCCGACGTAGCTTCATTGTCCATCACGTTTATCCGTAACAGATAGAGCAACAATGATAACAAAGCACTGTATTCAACCGCGTAATGGGACCACTCATCCACTCCTCTCTCCCAGTGTCCCACTGTTGTTTTCTTCTTTTTTCCTTCCACTCGCTCGTTTCTTCCTCGTTCTCCGCTCTTCCGCCGCATTATCTCGTTCTCCGGGGTTGCGCTATATCTATCCTCGGAGCGCAGATTCGACTCGACCGCCGCATGCTTCGACAATCCGGTCACTCGTCTACGCTCTCGGTCCATGGGCTTCGTTCGCTTTATCCCGCTTCATTCACGTATTTTTTTGTATTCTCTTTCTTTTATCTTTTTTTCTCATTCATTTTCAACGAGTCGGTTCTCATCCGACAGATTGTCCGCGCGCCTCATCTCGTCGGCTCCCTCGCATCGTGTCGACTGAGCTTCAATCGCGACCACTCGTCCAACCCGTTTCTACAATTAAAAGTTTGCTGATTATTTTAATTTAAAAAATTTCGTCAATTTGACAATTTTCAACGTGTTATCTCCTATGCAAGTAATGTTTTTATATATGCTGATTGATAGCAACAATTATCGGCGCCATTTAAATAATGCGGATTTCCGACGAGAGTATTAAAGATACATTCGGGGTTTTTTTGGTCAATTTTTATCATGAAGTTCAAAGATAAACTTTTTTTTCATTGCTGGTATAATGCCGGGACCAAGAGGTTCGATAGTGAATATAAGTCGGCCGGTAATTCACGAGAAAGATCGTTGGTAATTTAGATCAACAACGATTTGCAGTTACGAAGTTCGTCAATTGTGAATTGAAACTGTTGCTTCGGGTAAAGTGAAGTACGAGGATCAACGATTGTGAATTGAAACTGCTGCTTCGGGTAAAGTGGAGTACGAGGATTAACGATACGGGGGGAAATCCAATCAATGAGTGACGCAGAGGCTAGGCCTCGCGAGTACGACTCAATGAATGACGGAGTGGTTGACTCATTGCGTGGGTGACTCGTTACGTAGTCTCGCTAGAAAGGCTGCCCCGCGAAGTATTTCTAGGACTTGCCAGCAATAATGCAACAGCGTTTCACGATCTTGCGTCTATTCTCATTCGTCGCAAAACGGATTCCAACGAACATTTGCTCGGGCGATAACACGTGCATCGAAGACGCGTGGAGAGTGCGGCTTATGCAGAGTGCCGCGACGCCGGAGTTACTTAACGGCATTTGTCCATCGAAAGTCACGGCCACGGCAGATCAGAGACCCTAACGTGGAAAACGACGCGAATACGGTTACGCGCGATTTAACATTGACTCGTGATACACGTGTAATTACGTGCCGGTAGCTTGCGATCACACGACACAGAATAATTTTACTGTAATGCTGAATTTCGCATAGAATATTTTCTGCATTTCGGTGCTATTATTATTTAATGTATTTGTTCATTTCATTAATTTTATTATTTGTTCATTTATTTATGCTGTATTGTATTCCGATATTATACTTCATTTATATTTACATCATCGAAACAAGCCAATAGTGTCATCAAATAAGATTTAAAGCCATTACTGAGATTCTTTGTCGAATGGAAAGTTATTAATTTCCATTTTCATCAATGATTAAAAATTTGATCATTATTTGTGGCACATTTACTGCCTGTTATACAGCTTGAGTAGGAGATGCTGAGACCTGGAAGGAAGAAGAGAATCTGTTATTATTAATTCGTCTTCGCAAGAAAAAGAAACTTAATTCAGGTTCGGCGATTGCAACAATCGGCGGACGTGATAATCCGACCCGATATACCCGAGAGGTTGATGTGTCAGTGATGAGCCCAGCGAAAGACAAATGAGAACGTTGAAAAAATGATAAAGATGACTACTATCTTACAAAGAAAACAGAATCGTCGAGTGAAAGAATTTGTGTGTACGACAAACGTCGCTTCGGCTTGTCCCCAGAGGGATGAAGGCTCTCGCATCTCCGGCTTGAGTCTCCGGTTTCTGTCGCGCGATCAATAACCAATCAAAATCTTAATGGTAAGTTCGATGTGGGTTTATCATCCGAGATAAAGACGCGGTTTCGACGGCGCACGAACGATTCTCTCGGCTACGGCCAGACTGAACGCTCGGGGTTTGCTCGGGTGTCGAAGAAACAGCAGGTATCCGTAGGACTCAAAGGGAGGTTCATTGAAAGGGTTGGATCGTTCCTTTGGTCTCACGGAGGATATGCCAGGGACCAGAAACTAGAGACCCGAGACAAGGGCTCGTTCTGGATATTATAGGCAGCACTGTTTGCCTCATCAAACTGGGAATAGAAAAAGGCTCAAGTTTGATATCCTTGAAGCGACGACTACGAGCCTCCTCCCGTTATGCCACAATCAACTGACGAGCTCAATGAAGTAGACGATAAAAACGTATATTTTTGGATAACGTTATGTCTCGTGAGAACGGAGTTTCGGAATTTTCCCATTTTTATCAGTCACAAATTAAATCATTCGATTAGAAATGATTAAAAATAATCAATCGAACATCTGAATAACATGAAAATAAATACATGAGAATCAAACTGTATCTGTAATAATATCTTCTTGAATAATTAAAATGCATATTTGACCGATTTTGAATAATAATCAATCTTTTAATAACTAAAAAAACGACTTCGAACGCCAATATCGAAAAATGATATTGAAAGAAGTTTACGACCCGGAAATAAAAAGAAAATGTTACTGCGAAGATCCGGCGTTGATCAGAACCTCACAAAAAGACGAGGGGAAAACCAACTATTTGCTATATGCGGTTCCATGTTGACATCTCTATATACGTATATAGAAGAAGAGAGACGCACGAATTGTTAGAGAGTGAGGATAAGTGATGGAGAACGTCTGATCGAGTCTGGGTTTATTCTCTTCTTTCGCGGGATGGAAAGGGAGGTCGGAGGTAGGGGATCAGATCTCGTGAAAGACGACGAATACGAGGGCGAGAGAGACGGGCGTTTTCAATAGGCATTGATCTCAATAAAGTGGATAGACGCGAGCAATCCGGTGGGCCGTTGAAAGCTCCGACGAGATCTGTCTTGGTAAGGGTCGATTCGCGACAAAGCTCGGTTAGCTACCGGCCGGGTCGTCGAGTGCATGGCATAGCTGTGGCACCGAACTCCACCGCCCAACCAGCATCCCTTACCCCGGGCCTGAGACGTACAAAGCTGGACCGGTGGAGGCTTCAGACCGAGGAACGGACGAGCCAACTCCCGCGAGTGTTGAGACGGAGCACGACACGACGGTCGGACGTTACTGTCTTTGAGACTATAACTATCACGATAGTAACGCAGACAGCACAAGGTATTATTCCTCGTTTGGACATCCGTGCCTGAGGCGTGTAACGGATCTGTCTGGCTTGGCAGCCGTGAATTTACGGAATATCCGAGAGCCACGTTGGCTGCTGGATATATTTGCCATTTTGTTGCAGACGGGATAATATAAAACTCGATGAAATTGTAGCTTTCACCGTCACATCAAATCTCGAAAATTGTCATCTGACGGGCCAAAATAAATTACTAGGAATTACTCGAATTAACGGAAATTATTTAAAAGAATTGGGATTGCACTGAGGATCCGTTTGATGATAATCTATTTAAAATACTTTCTCAAAAAAAGGACTTGAAACGATTATCATGCGGAAATTGAAATGATTAACATTCCTGTGATAAATGTGAATAACGCTATTAAATATTTAATAGCGATTATAATCTATGATAATCTAGTGATAAAAATACTTT
The DNA here is from genome assembly GCA_963971145.1 of Sussaba pulchella. Taxonomy (NCBI): domain Eukaryota; kingdom Metazoa; phylum Arthropoda; class Insecta; order Hymenoptera; family Ichneumonidae; genus Sussaba; species Sussaba pulchella. The sequence goes on from OZ020166.1 coordinate 20,860,496, forward strand.
CAATACATTGCCATTGAATGCATACCCATTTCTGGTCAAAATTATAGTTTGAACTCAACAGAATTGAGTCCTCCTCGAATTCCATTACGTTTTATTTTCGAAACTAGGGCAATATCTTTTCGATTAAAGTATTATTGAATATTGTTATAGGACTGGCGATTTTCCAACTATTCACATATTTCCCGAAATTGTAAAAATACTCCATAAAATTTCTTTATATTTTGAAAGCACGGAGCTTGAGCCCGAATATGTTGTATCATCACTCAAAATATTGTACGTATGCGAACTCCCTTTTCACGAATCTACAGAACGTAAAAATTGGACGGTGATGCATTGAAACTGGATGCCCATCGTTTGTATACATTTTTGAAGGTATTAAATATTTCCATACTATTTCATTCAACACCCATCTAGATTGATACCCATCTATATGCCAATCCTAGTTTTATTATGCATCGACAAATTACTCGGCCGCAGATTCAAAGTTCAACTGCATGTTGCCCTCGACGAAAAAATGTAAAAAAAAAACAGACACCCACACACACGCACTCACTCATATGGATCAAAAGTTGAGAGGTGTGTCGAGGGACAACGCTTGAGCGATTGACACATGTACGCGCCCCGAACTGTATCGATTCTATTATGGACGTGTTGAGGGGTATTCCCGCCGAAACGTTCGCAATTGAAATATCGAATCCCTCTCGTGTCCCTTTCCTCTCGGCACCTCTTCCCATCCTCCATACGCAACAGACTGACCCAGATTGTCGCTTCATAATGAACATTTCCGAATGGTTAATTGGTCGGAATTAATTGCAACCTTCTCACCACGGTCTCAACCCCCACCCCCTTCTCCCCCGTCTGCCCCTACGTCCCCACGAAATTTCGATTAATATGTTTCGTTGACCGTCCTCCGGGTTCCACACTGCAATGCTGATGCGGTCGCTTGAAAATTCGGCAATATAAAATAATCCGCGTCGCGGAGCCTCAGTAACGGTAATATTTACTACGTTGACCTCGTTGTCGGACGAACATAACGCACGTATGTACTATCATATGCGAAAAAAAACTCAAAAAATTATAATGGAAATGAACGACTATCAATTATCATTGAAGCATAATAAATACAGATAGAAATTTGCAAACGAATTTCGTTATACGACTATGAATAATATGTAGAATACTAATTCTAAAAATCTCTACATTCCAAGCGAAAATAATTTTTTTCTCAGCATGAAATTTATTAAATAGTTTCGATAAATGAAGCGATCCAAAGATAAAATGAGTATTGATCAACCGTAGATTAATTTGATTCATCAATGACCCTTCATTGCATCGAGATGTATGCAATCGACCAGAATCGAGCGCCGGGACGCAGTGCCAGCTCAATGATTGTTGCACACGTTGTTTCGTGGGACTACATTTTATAACGTGATTGTTAGACAAATAGATGGCGGGGTTTGACGCAAGTGTCGGCTGGAGGATTTGCGAAGCACCCGGTAGGACTGAACGGTATGAGTCGGAGCTTGCACGTTCAGCCTTGCAAGCGTTGAATCAACCAAAACGAGTGGTTTTCCTCGATAACAAAGCAACGCCCGCGCAGGGTGACGACTGCCACTCGATTCGAGCTCGAGTAATTTCACGAATGCGGGAATGTTCCGGATATGTGAACCACACCCAGGGAATTCAGTCATGTGGGTGTGCGCGTGTGTTTGTCTGTGTAACCCAAGAACACAATGGGATACGGTACGTCGAGCGATGTTGATGGGCAAATAATCCCTTTTCAATAATACGAAATCCTCTTTGAGAGGTTATTTCGTGGCCTCGTGTGAGGTCCATGTTTGTACATGAGGGTCAAATCTTCTACCCAGGTTCTGACGGTACACTGACCCTTGCCCCTCGCCGCGGGATCGACGGCTCGAAACAGCAATACGAGTAGGCTACGTCATAAAAGTTCTGAGTCATTTGAATTTTTTCTTGTTGATTATTCGAATAGAACAGAATTTCGGGAATTGGCGGTTAGTCGAAGTAATTTATTGAAAGTTTTTAGATCAATGGACGTATGACGAAGAACGGAACGGGTTGAATTGTTAAGTTTTATTATCAGTGATGGGAATTCATTTGATTTCATTGCCCAAAGAGCATGGATTGTAATCGCTATTCAGTATTAGAATGCGTTGTAAATCACAAATCGTTGTAATTGTTTATAATTATTGAATGAACACTTTCAGTTGTCTTATTATAATTTCTCAAAGTTCTTTGTTTGAAAAAAAATTTTACATACATTAACGAAAAATAACAACAATATTTCCGTTGTTTTTTTTCTAAGTCGCAATGAAAAGGACAAATTCTTTTCGGTCGAAAATCTACCTTCAACGTCTAAATGAAAATCCTACCCGACGTCTTGAGCCAATAAAAAAACGAACGATTGTGACGTCTTTTATAGTAACATGATAGCATTTCCCTTAGAAACCATGAAAGGTCAAGATTTACCATCCGCATTGTCGTAATAATTGAAGTACCTCGCGGTGAAAAAGATTCACGAGTGAAATACAGTTAGTCCTGTTGCCCCCGGACAAAGCACTCGAGCGAATATCAATAGAATATAATGCGGGGAGCTTGACGATTCTCCGCGGAGTCATGACGGGCCAAAGTTATACGACAGTTTCTCTCCGCGTAATTGAATCACCTTGATTTACTGTATCGAGCGAAATATGCCGAGCGGTAGCTACGTGCCAGACAAATCCGAAGCATTATGATGCCGTATCTTCTTCGTGGGGAACAAACCGAGCGTAACCGCTACGAAAGCTAGCTGAAAGCTTTTACTTTCAATGCTGGTTGTATATATGAATATACATTATATACTTATATGGATAGCTGTATACGTAGGTTGGTATTCCTACATTGTGCCCCTTTTCGCCATTTCATCATTTTAGCGCTGAATATATATAAGTATGTATATCTGCACATATATATATTAATATGAAATCATCATGAATCAAATTTTTTCGTTTATTAGCATTCATTCATTCCTTTGATAGTTCGTTCTCTATTCTTTTAATTTTAATTTAATAATGCCTGTGAATGGGATATGTCTATATATTCGTATATATATGTGAATGTATATATAGCGAGCAGAACGAGATCGCGAAAAAGGACACAATGTGCGTATATGAAAATGGCAGAATCAAGGATAACAGTTTCTCATGAGTCGAGCTAGCACTCGTCGCTCTCAGGCAAGAGAGTTGGTGGCAGGGGATTGAGGAGGGAAGATGAGGGTGGAGAGGATCATAACGGGTTGTAATAAGGAGAAGGGTACGCGTTGCCAACGGCTGAATTGGACCAAGGAGTTTATATGACTGGGGATATCCCTGACGTAGTTGTTAACGCTAGGGGTGGCTGGAGTGAGTGCGGTATAGTTAGAGTAACATGCCTCGGGAGCGATTCATTACTCTGGCATGTTCACTGGCTTTATCCTTCGTCTCTCTCTCTCTCTTTCTCTTTCTCTCTCTCTGTTTTACTCTTTTCCTTCTATCATTTATCCACCTCGTGAGTCTCTCTCCTTCGCCATTTGCCTCATGCTTCCATCTCGAAAAGCTTCGTCTCACTCGAAATATCGTCTGGACCTCGTATTCCTCCCTCGTCGCTCTTGCACCACGTCACGGCATTATCGCCCGTCATTTTCTCGTACTCGTCAAACGAGATTATCCTTGTTTTTCAGCTGCGGAAATTATACGAGCTTCATCGATTCTACATTCCGAGCATTTGATCCAGCAGTAGATTTACCTCGTATGATTTTCAATGTTTGCGTTTAAGGTTTTTTGGAGTTTTGGCACTTTTATCGGTTCCACAGCATCTGACGTTCAACCTTGATCTTCGAAAAATAGTTCAGATTTAATAAATCAGAGTTTTTCAAAAATGTTTAAACATGACAGTTGAAAATATGTAAAAATTTGAAAGATTAATAGTCACTATTAAATCGGACTTACACACATCGATGAGGAAAAAAAAATTTTCGTTTAACGTAACGACACAATCTTTTTCCAATTTTTCCAAAGTATCAACGGCGACGATTCACATCACGAGACCGTGGATATCCATGAAGCAGATGCACGTATGCATGCCGAAGCATTTTGTACAGCCTGAGGGTGCACTTGGTGGTTACGCGAACCGGCAAATCCACTCCACGCCAGACCCCGCAACATAACACGCGTTCATCGAATTGATTTGGCACGATAACACCCAGGGCGCCGCTTATCCGATCATCGCCGCAAGGAATTTATCCCAAAAATTTCGAATATCTATACCCAAGATTGAAAAAAAATAATATAAAATAAAAAGGGAACAAAAAATAACCCAAGAGATGGATTCCGTTATGTTGTTATGCTGGTCATAATAATCCCCTCGCAAGCAAAAAGACAAAGAAAAAAAAGGATGAATAATGCTGAGCCTGGTTGTTCGAAGGTCCTCGAGTTTTTCCTGACACGTTTATTATTACTGCAGAGTGCAGTTTTGTACCTCACTTTGTACATTCCCCGTAACGCGGTCACTGCCCCCCCCCCCCCCCCCCCACTCGCTGTGCCATGGCCGTTCAGCAACGTAGGTACGCTAACTTTTTCCGCGGTTTCGACGAAATTTTAATAAGCATCTTTATCGGGGACTCGATAGATACGAGACAGTCGTAGTCGTTGCACACTCGCTTGAGTACGTGCCACACCGCTTCCACACGGCATTCCATCGGAGAAATATTGCTCGCAGCCGTTTGAAATTTTTTTTATCGGTTTTTAATTTTTTTCTCGAGAATTTCAAATGGCGACTGCAAGCCTCACCGGAGTACCGCATTTTCCCGCCAGGCGGCCATACGTCTGTCGAGTCGAGCCAGGACATCACTGCTTCAGAAATCGAACGGAATTCTTCTATACTTCCATCGTCCTGTAAATTATTCGATAAATTCTGAAATTGTTGCAACGCCATTTCTTGATCAGTTTCTTGCTTCTATTCTTCCCAGTTCGAATATGAGAGAATCATGAAATAGAAGAACGAGCTCAGGTTCGTTTTCAGTCCTACATCCGACTCTACCGAATGTGAGCCCCAAGTCTCAATTATTTACTTCGAATCCATCAAAAAGCTTGCTTTCTCCCTTTGCTACATTTTCCCTCCACACTGTCTCCTATCCTACCTCGAGTTTGCAAAATATTCGATTCCGATAAATGACTCGCACAACTCAAGAGTCACCACGCACCGCTCGCGATAATCCGCCCCAACGAATTGACTCAGTAATCGTTATTTCCAATTTACACCTACACGGAGATATATAATTTTCGCTATTGCCGTTCCTGGCTGTACCTCCACTTCCCCGCACAGCTACCCCGTTCGCTCTCATTGCATGCTACGCATGTCTACACGCTGTAACCGATAGTATTGGTTGGATATATCCCCCACCCTGCCCCAGAGAAGCGCAAACGCATCGGCCGGCACGGCACAGTCCGGCAATAAGAGTACGCATACAGCGTTGAAGATCGTTTTGGACAGGCAGTAGAAATGTCGGTCCAGAGCAGATGCGGAGGAAGGTTCGTACTATACGCGCCGGTCCGGCTGAAGCCGTTTCAGATGCCGAACGCCCTCTAGGTGAACTAAACTTGGCTGACTGCCAACTTTACCTTCTCCACATCGTCCCTTCCCATCCTTATTCGAAACCGAAACTCCCTTGATACATATTTGTATCAGCTATATATCCACCCTTGCAATTCCACAGCCTTCTCCGTTCACGTCCGTCTCCCACCTCCACCGGCTCTTCGCCCTTCACCTGACGATGCTCACTATGATGCTGGTGCCGAACTACCCTCGGACTATCACCCTTCGGCTATATCTGTGTTTATGGACGAAGGGTGAGTGCGATGCTACATCGCATACATATAGATTTGTACGTATGTGTGTTCACAGGGTCATTGCTGTATCTGCAGGGGAATTCGAGTATAAGCGCTCGATCCACACAAAGGCCAGACGTCCCGGCAATGCCAGTGAGGGCTCGTTGCAGCCATGGGATGCCCATCATGGCCACGGGTTGGCCGAGCAAAATTGAGAGGGGCAGACGGAGAATGTCCAACTCGTTTTTGGTGCAACTGGATGCATCCGCCATGTACTACTAACGTCCTTTACCCTCCCGTACCCTTCATAGCCCCCGTCTCGCTTGGCTACCTGCTATTATCACGCTGCCTTCCGTACAGCGGGCTATGGGATCGCTAGCCCTGGGCCTTTTCTACACTTTTTACGTCCCTCTTGCCTCCCTCGAGCCAACCATTTTTACGTATTTACGGTTGTGCACTTTTATCCGAACCGTACACGCGTACAGAGAGGCCACTGCTAATACGGTGAGTGGCGCTACGGCGACGCACAAAACTCGTCGTCCAGTTGCTGCTTCGTTCGCGAGGGTCTTTTTTCTTTTTTTTTTTGAGCGCTGCCCGCGTGAAAGGGACAGACGCCCGCGATGTAACCGACAGAGGCCCTTTTTGCCCAAGCTTTTTCGATATCGTTCAATCGTAATTGAACGTCGAATATACATGTGTAAACACACCGGGGCCCTTGATAAACATTTGAAACTGCTTTGCCGGAGACCCTCTCGTCCGGAGCTACACGACCCGAGCTTGACTCTTCAACCCTCTACCAAACGTTCGACCGATGATGTTCGTGTGTTCGTGAATCACGAGTGAGGTCCCCTCGAGGATGCAAGAATGTGAATGTCTTTCTTCGACTTGGCAAATATATTCCATCCGCAAGAAACGTATGTCCGTTGTAGATTTGCGATCACAAAGAGGTTTAGGGTAGGAGAGGTGGAGGAGGTTGGGGTGAGAGCTACTTCCTATATTGAGATCCGAGATAAGTTCATCGCCTGAGTGTCTCCCCTCTGTGGATCGAAACGTGAACTCTACTGGAGAGTGGTACGATCTTTCAACGTCCTATGTCCATAAAGAGATTTTGAATATATATACGTCGATTTGATCAAACTGAAGTTTTTATATTTGCAAATTGCAGGTGAAGCATGCCGAGGCCATCGTTTCGCGCTAAAACATTTTTTTAGGTACGTTCATTAGAATTATTATTATTATTATTATTATTATTATTGTTATTATTATTTCGTTTTTCGTGAAACAAGTATGGAACGGAAAATGAATTACTAATTGCACAACTATATAACTTAATGATCTGAATTACATAATAATTCGAAATTATTTTCAAAAGCTCAGCGTTTATTTCCGGACACGATGGAAAACGGATGGAGGTGAAGTAGAAGCAAAAAACTTGTTGAAACATTGGGATTGTAAAAAAGGATATTTTGTATGATCGTTGGTCGGTATTTATGCAGATAAAGCAGCGAGTCACATCTGCCTACCCCGAGGCGCACGTCGCGAAAAAAAAATTTTTAAAAAAGATCGTTTCCACTCGCCCGAAACCAAATCCCTTTGCGAAGCACTTCGCCAGATCCCATGAGTAGCGATCGTACGGTCGATCGACCTCCCACACACCGCTAAATCGCGACTTCGAGAGCTCTGCCATTGAGCAGCTGGAGTCGAACGGGAAGGATTCGTCGAATCAAGATTCTCAATCACGACAGCTGCCACGTACCGTCTCGTCTCGTCTACGACGTTCGTCGTCGTCGTCGTCGTTCGTCGTCGTCTTCGATCGAAATTTTTTTCCATCTGCATCTCATTTACTTGCAACGGAAAGCGACGAAGACGTTTTACTCCTTTATTACGAAAGATCCCAAGCCGGAGAGTCTCATTAGGAATATTCATCGAGTCACTTTGGGATAGAGTGGATTGAAAGTTCCATGCGAAATTTATTTCAATTAGATGAATATTTTTTTCTTAAATTTTTTTAATTTTACTTATATCGATTGATCGTGAATGAATGTGAATGTAGAGACAATTCCAGAGGGAATATTACCTCCATTTACAATTTAATTGGCTGTCGTGTCATTTCAAAACTTTTTCTTTTTTCGTCAACGTCAGCTCTTTATAGCGTCAGGAAAGGGACCAACTTTTTCACTCGGTATCTTAATTCACGCTTGCGATTTTAGTGGGGAGAAGGGGTCCTCAGGACTCTTCGATATTGGAAGTTATTTTAATAAATCGGATGATAATCGCCGGAGGGTCAATGTAAACTTGGCGTACAAAGATCTATGAATGTATATTTTCCCGTGAAAGTAGGGTTTATACGTGTCAATTGTATACGGTATGGATTTTTCGAGGAAATAGTCGCCCCGCCAATATGATTACCGAAAAATTAAAATATTGCATACATTTGGAACGGGAAGCTTCACCTCGAATCAGCGCGTAGTCAAATTTGCACTAGAAAAGTTAAATTCAGCTTAACATCTTCCGTTTCTCTTTTCTTATCGATTGAGACCTTGTCGCAATCGAAATTTTGAAATAATACACATAAGAATCACCCTAATATATCAGTATATACACGATGCATGCACGCTGCAGTTCGTTGCACCGCCAGGCCCTCGAAGTAATTGTCGACGCCCGTTGCAAGATGGACCCTCGTCTCGGCAAACCGTTAATACACCGGAGGAATATCGAGAGGCTCTTCGGACAGATTGTTTTCGACAAAAAATCTTCGGTAGGACGAACCACTCGACGGACCTTCTGCCGATGCACGAGGGCCAACCGAGAACCGAGCAGATTCGGAGATCCGTAAAATCCGATAACGCGTCGCGAGATAAAGGATAAATATAGGGGCCGCACCGATATGAGTAACGGATGAGATGGCCACTTGATTTATATACGACTCTGCAAATTCTCGTGACGCACACACACACACATGCACACGGCTTTCGCATTTTCGATTCTTTGATTTTTTTTACTTTTTAATATTTATTTTTATATTTTTTTAACGCTTAACACTCCCACCTCGAAGCGCAGTCAATCCATTGGGCGTATTTGAGACGTTATGGATACTGAGAACCATTGATTTTTGATAAATTATCTCGCGTAAAAATGGAACTGGATTTCTTTTGAATTGATTTAATCATTCAATTATTTCATATATTTTTATTTAATTATATATTTATTTTTCGAGGGAATTACTGAATCAAACGTCAAATGAATTGTTACGTCCAACAGTAGATGTGTCAGGAATACAGGATATCGTTAAGGCCAGGGAAAGAAGAAGGCGGTTGGAATATTTTGAACTATGTGGCGATAGTGAAAATTAAGAAAATCGGCGGAATTGACACTTTGTTCTGATAAAATGATGCTGTAGGACGAAATTAGCAGCAAGCCGACGAAATCGACAGCATTCTTGTGATCCTGCTTCACTCAGGCTCCATCATTATCTGTAATAACGGATGATATTTTTGACGCCTTGGGACACGAACGTTCCGTGGGAACTATTCGTCAGCTCACGCAACGAAACTTTCTCGTTCTCTCCAACTCGTTCGTCATTCGACTCATCGATGTTTTCACGAATTTATGTACACGTTTGACACATTCGATTGGTAAATATGTTAAGCTTTGTTCAACATTTTCATGACAATCTCGGTTTTTGGATGAATAATTTGGTAAAAAAAACTGCGAACGTCGTCGACATCGTCGTTAAAGATTCTCGAATTGGTTGTCAACATTTTTTTAATCAAAAAAATAGTGAATAAAATTCCTTTTTTCAACTATGTATATTGGTATCAATTATATATGAATATTGTAAACACATGAAAAATATATATTTCTAAGCATGAATGCAATATAACACTCAAAATAATCATTTGAAGATTCGAGTGATATCTCGGATACTAATTCTACATAATTTCTCTTAATTATTATTGAGTCGGAATATTTTAATGACCACAAATTGAAAAAATAATATTATAATAAAGTGCCTCATTATGAAGAATTCAATTGCATTTATTCAAATGAATTGGAATCTACCCAACAGAGTGATTAGAAATCTTCTGTGAATCCGTAGTTCAAATAATAAAAACGCCATTTCCATTGAAAAACTACAAAAAAACCATCATTACATCACAGTTTTTCGAAGTACCGGCGTTCGAGTTTATTAGCGAGCGTTTTAATATTTTATGTGTCGTAATTGGAATCGTATACGTTGAATAATTTATGAGAAACTGTATCGCGGTATTCTATCCCCGTAGTTCACTCCGTCACTGGCTGCGGTTACAAGTTACCTCTTTTCCAAGTAAATCCTGCATTCTTAAGATTCTTCGTTAAGCAGAGTACACGGAATAGAATAAAACACAACGGTGGCGGCGCATCGGTCACCGATCAATGCCCAGTACCGGATTTCACCCACACAGATACACACAAACACACACACGAAGCGGATAAAGAAAAAAGTGCCAGCTCACTGAGGAAGACGAAGCGTTCGATAGACGGAACGACGTTATAAATACGTATAGAGGTATACGTGATGCACGGCAATGGATAAGTGGAAATTGCGGTACGAACACGGAAGAAGAAGAGGATGAAATAAAAAAACGAAGAAAAAAAGAAAACGGAACAAGACGAACGGGAGACCGGAAAGAATAAGAAGAACTGGCAAATGGAGGGAGACTGACGGGGGTTGAAATGCTCGGGGTAACTCCGTTCAGGTTGTATAGTGGATGAGGCTGTGACCTTAGATCGATATTGTGCCTTTCTTCGTTCACTTTGGGTACGAGCCTACTTCGAGAGGTTCGATTCATCGGCGGTAGCCAGCGCACCAGTAGCGCTACCGGGTTAACAGTACTCCGACGAGGCTTGCGATATTGAAGATGAGAAGCAGCAACGTGTAGATACTTTATGCTTGCACTTTTATCGACTTGTTTCGTTTTTTAACGCCAATGAACCTTTCATGAGCAATGCAGGGAATCCGGATTAAAATGAAAACAGCGTCGCAATTTTCTTCTACGATAGCTACATCATAGTGACACTGAAGCATCCTGGATATAATTTTTGTTTTTATTCGCTTTATCGATTAAAAAAATGCCCCAAAGACACTTTTTTTGCAGATGTTATTCTGTCCTGCGCAGGACACGAGTGATAAGATTTCGTTGGCCTTTAAACTTTGCTAACATTATCCAACGTCCGTGCTCTTCACGGAGGGTGTTAAGAAAAAACAAGAGAGAAAAACTAAATTCCTGAACGTTCCGGCGACGGACGACGGTCAAACAATTCCATCTGAAGAATTTTGCGTTGAAACTTTATCGCGCAGAAGCGAAAAAAAAGGTGGCTCAAGCGGCGTCGAGGGTTTTACGGAACGAGGGTAAACTCGTTAGCACCCTAGTTTTTAATGTACTCCGTATGTGTGAATAATGTGTACTCTGTACTCGTTGGCGTCGAGACTCGTAAAAATTAATAGAAAACGCGCGAAATAATGCGGCAGGTACGTGGTAATAAAATTAAGAAAAAAAAATTGCAAAAGAAAAAATACAACTGTGCCCTCGCCATGGCAGCATCAATATTTGCCCGGGGCAAATTTTCTGCCAGTGATTTCCACGTCATGCATATGTACACGAGGCATGCTGGTGGCTGGCCGTAAGTTGGCTTGCGTTGCGAATATATATACATCCATATCCATAGATATACAAATACACACACACACACACATTTATATATAGGAATGGTCGGCCAACCGACGCGTGGAGAATCCTAGCAAGGAAAGTGAAAAAGAACAACGTTGGAATATATGGATATTCAACGAGCCGCTTACATTTAAATTGTACGTTGTCGCACGGAAGTAGCCGTTGCTGAAACGCAATACGTGTAATTTTGTGGGAACGATATCTTCTCCGAGGAACATCGGGCGTTCGTCGATGCGTCGGCCGTGGCGCGGAGACGCTTCTGACAGCCCGTGGACGACCGCGGGGGCGTCGGTCCCGGAACTTCAGCGCTTTTCCGCATCAACTTCGCTCGATAATTTATTCGGAAAAAAATTATTTAAACCCCGAGGGCAACACGAATGGTTATTCGCTCCGTTAGACGCGATTTTTGCACCAGTAACATTGAGGATCGTATCTCCTGGTAATCAACGAGCGATTTTCGAATCTCTGGTTATGCATTAAACAGTGCATAACACATCAACTCTCGAAGATAGAATCAATGAACGTACTGGAAGCTGATGAGAATATTTTGCTTTCTTCGACTCTTGCGCCACGATTTTCTCCCTTCACCCACTACTGCTCGAGCATTTCCGATAAGAAGATGAAGAAGAAAAATAACAATCTTTTTGACTTGAGCTTTCTCGTTAAATCGACATCAGGATTCGACGAAAGCCAGCTACGCGATAAACGACCAAATCCCTCAACGGTTTATATAACAGTAACGTGAATGAATGAGTTTAAAAATGGTTCGATAAAGAATCCGAGTGATATACGCTTAAGTTTTTGTCGCTTCGACTTTGCTTCCCGACTCTCTTTCTTCACTTCTTCTCTTTCCCTCCATCGTGGCTCTCGTTTTTCCGCTATTTATTCTTTTTCGTTCCACCTGTCAGCTTCGGGAAGGTGAAGAACGACCGGCGTATGTCTATACCTCGACAATATATATACGTATATATCACGCTCATCGTGAAAAGGAAAAACTACCCAGGTTTTTTCTTCAAAGTCCTTTTCTTCCTCCGTCCCACTCACGTCGTTTACTCCCTCGTTAACTATTGATTTTCGTTCATCCGGCTGGCACAAGCGTACATACGTCTCGCAAAATGTTGAGAGTCGAAGCTGGGCAAATGCCATATCTATATCCATATGTCAACATATATATATTTATGTAATACAGCACAGAGCAAAGTGACTGGTGGAGTTGGGGAAGCGAGAACTGGAAAATCGTGGGGCTCTTTGCTTCAACCATCCATCGCACGCGTACTTCTATCCCTTTTTCGCTTCTCTTCCCATTCTAAAATATACACCCTCTTGCTCTCTCTCTCTCTCTCTCTCTCTCTCCCTCTCTCTCTCTCTCTCTCTTTCTCTCTCTCTCTCTCTCTCTCTCTCTCTCTCTGTCTCTCTTTCTATCTATCTCACCAAGCATACCATACACTCTCTTTATTCCGTCGTAGAGTCCTATACCCTCGCGTATGCCGTGCGAAGCGAATTTTCTAGCGACTGACTCTGCACCCCCTCCCTCCAGTTCCCGGACCGGTATACGCGGTACAACGAGAGTCGCGTTGCGATAGAAAAAAATCTCCCCGGATAGCGGAGAAACCGGGAAAATACGCAAAGAAGCGTTATAAAAGAAAGAAGGAACGAATGTGGCATAGGAGTGCCGGCAGCTGGATATAGGATACCTACACACTCGGTACATCACTCCCTTTGCACGGGTTGCTTCTCTCCGAGGGCGCACTCACCCGAGCGCCCAACCCTCGACCCGGAGCTCGGTCGAGCTCACGGGGGTGCATAAAATATTGAAATCGCGCTTATGGCCCTGGCGCAACCAGCCCTCTTTCTTCCTTCCTTCCTCTTGCTCTCTAACAGCCCCCGCGCTACTCTACCCGCCCCCTCCCCTTACAACGCTCCAGACCGAGAGCACCACTCCGAATGTTGGATTGAAACACATTGCCTATGAGATATCGGAGTCAGCTCCTTCCGGAGGACACTCCGCAACTCCACCCTCGTCGTAGATATAACACCGGCGCGATCGTATATATTTCCAGGTAGAGCTTCCAGAGTAGAGTAAAAGACGCAAAACCCCATGCGATATATATATATATATATATATGTACAACGCCAACTCACATTCTTAGGTAGATGTTCTCCACGTACTCTGCCAGAGCGCAGCCACATCTCATGAACTAAACGGGGCTATCCCTTATTCCAACCAGCACCGTTTGACTCACAGGCTACGATTTTTATTGCTCCGCGCATCTGTGGTTTACCTTACCCGAATGGATTGCCCGAACGGATTAGTTTTTTATTTACATTTCATTTTATAACCCTCACTTGTTTACACCTTTTGCGCAATTTTTCTTTGTAATTTTTACTCTCTCGAAATTTGTTCACAATTTGTTATGATGAATATGGTTTATTTTTCTCCTGATATACAGATCAGGAAAAAAATTGGCGCACGGGCAATCGTCCTGATCATCTCTGATATATGTAGATAGATAAGTTTAATGAATAAGTCGGAAAGGTTTATAGCTTTGGATTACCGGGTACGGTGATTGGTTACGAGGAATGATATTCAACTCGCTTTCTCTCTCTGTATCTCCCTCTCTCGCTCGAGATTCGATGCTCCATAAATCTTCCTCCCAATTTCGTTCCGATCGTGACGTATCCGCCGATACGACCTTGCTCTGTAAACGTTATGCAAATGTGATCAAGCTCTGTGCTCGCTCTGGTCGTTGCACGATTTCCCGTCAGGGGGCCAACGGCAGGGCGGGCCGAGGCTGAGTAGGAAAGCGGCAAAGAGAGGGAGGGAGAGCGAGGGAAAGCAAAAGAGAGAGAGAGAGAGAGAGAGAGAGAGAGAGAGAGAGAGAGAGAGAGAGAGAGAGAGAGAGAGAGAGAGAGAGAGAGACGGGACCGAGCCGTGGCCACGGCGTTTCATCGTAAATTTCGTCAGCGCGGCCGTCACAGATTTTTCTCGTGGCCTACGCGAATCGCTGCCTCTTTCTCGTTCCCTCGCTATGCCTCATTCGATCTCTCGATCGGCTTGCTGCATAAATCGTACCTGCGATCGTTTGCGCATCGAATATATATAAATATATGTATATACGTATAGGTTATACATATATGTATATATACGTGGCCAGCTCGCTTCCCAGATTAGATCACGAGAATACGTTACTCCCGTTCACTTCGATAAAAATCGAGCTCAGCTCGGATTCTCGAGTCTCGCGGGGGCATCATGACGTTATTCCGGGCACGTACACCATGAAAACGTATTTCTGATTTCGAATCTCTCAAGGAGCGGCATGAACCCCGATCGCCCAGATTTTTATTCCGAATTACAACGAATTGCCTCGGCAGCATCTACGTTATGCTCTATCTCCAGCCCTTCCCTCTTGCAACCCGTTCGGCTCATTAATTCGAAATCCGTATTCTAATTCCAGCCACGAGTAATCGGGCGCAATTCTTCATCGACTGATTTGCTCCTCTGAGCACACTATCTTTTAAGTTTATAATATAGATACTTAACTATGTAACATGAACAAAGAAATTTCTTTCCTTACCTTTGTTTCAAGTCTTTAATAATTATTCAATTGTTAGTTTAACCATTATTTATTTCGAGATTCGTATTCTAAATTCAATTATAACGAAGTCGTAGTAATTATTTTATTAATGAAAGACGAGAAACGGTAGGGACAAGTGGAAGCACGGTAAAAGTTACAAAGAACCGTTGTCCTGGGTCGGAAAAGCACCCGCCGCCCCCGCCGCCGTAGTAAGTTGCACGGAGCATCCGCGTAGCCGTAATGTTGAAGCTTAATTCCATTCTTCCGAGTACAGAACGAGAATGAGCAGTGGCAATGGTGGCACGCGGGGCGGGACAAAACGTTGGCGTAAGCTTCGTAGATACAATTTCGTGCTCGCCGGGCCGGGAGTAACGAGGAACAACTTTATCCTTTCATCTTCTATATCGCGCTTCGGGTTTTTCAGGGGAAAAGGTGCGAGAGGGTAAGAAACGCGGGTTTCGTTCGTGTCCGTGGCGGTCGGAGCGTGACGGTGGCGGCGCGCATTACCAGGACGGGCGTGACGGGGTGGTTCGAGGAAGACGAGGAAGAGGGAGAGAGAGAAAGAGATGGCGCTATGGCCCGCGTACACGGTTCCTCGACGTTAATGCTGAGTGTGCGGAGAAAAAAAACGACGTCTTGTCGTTCCAAAGCGAATGAGGGAGCCGGAGCAAGGGTGGGATGTAAGAACAGTGAGGGTAGAGGGAGTAGGAAGAGTGAGGTGGGGGGCAGAAAATGACAGCAGGGAACCATGATGCGGTAGGACTGTACGTGGATATATATAAACTGTGTATAAAGAACCGTGCTCACACTCGAAGATCCTTTTTACTTTATAGTCTCTCTTTCAGATGCCGATGGCTCTCAACAGCAGGTCTGTCGAAGTTGCGCTCTACGAAACTGCATCAGCCGCTCGTTTCCCATGGGCAATGCAAGAACCCGGCGCACTGACGGTGGTCGCTTCGCCACCTCTTCCAATCGCCCTTACCACCCTCCCGCAGACCTTAAGCACTTTGTAGCGAGAATTAACAAGGAGCAACTAACGCTGTAGTGGCGTCGAGGAACCAACGGGAGGCTGAAGATCCTG
The DNA here is from genome assembly GCA_963971145.1 of Sussaba pulchella. Lineage (NCBI taxonomy): Eukaryota > Metazoa > Arthropoda > Insecta > Hymenoptera > Ichneumonidae > Sussaba > Sussaba pulchella. The sequence continues at coordinate 20,876,727 of OZ020166.1, forward strand.
AGCTAAAGTGAGAAATACAGAAAGAGAAAGAGAGTGGGATAGACGGCGAGTAAAGGAGAAAGAGGCAAAATAGTGGAAACTGGAGAAACTTTACCATCTCCCTCACCAAACAGCTCCGACGTTCATTCTCACTAGACGTTGCAATATACCACTTTACTAACCCTCCCTTCCTGCTCCTCCACCCCCACGGCCCTACTATATACAACCGATTACCACGACTAAACCCAAAGTAGTATACGACTGACGAAGCTCTTTCCCAATTTTCAGAGTTTTGTGCGTGCAGCTTCCTCAGGAGCAAACAGAAAGCGCGAGTAGATAAATACGTGCGATAGGAACTGGTGAACGAAAGGAGCGATTGAGCGATTTAACGAATGAACAACGTTCAACGAGGCTATATGTATTGTATGTGTGTATGTATTTGTACATGTAACACCTTGAAAGCTAAAAGTCGGAGAAGAACCATGACCCAAAGTAACTTGGATCTTACGCGACTATTTGGATATATAACCGATAATACACGATTTTCGTTTTTCTTGAGAATTACGCGCGATGCATCTGCATCCAGATTACTTATTATTATTTTTTTTTCGTTTCAAACGAATGAATTTTAGTTGATTCTTCAATTATATAGTCATATAAGTATTATATAATGTTTTACATCGTGTAAATTTTGAATCTTGTATATACATAAATATCAGAGCCTTTACTCTCTCCAAGTCATCCAGTTTTGTTGACTCTTTCTTCCTTTATTTTCCGCTCTTTATTTTTTTTAACGTTTCCAGGAAACAATGTGTAAAATGACTCTCGTGGTCCGAAATAACGGCAGTCCCCGCGGCGAGGGCCAAGCACGAGGATAACGACTCGGAGAAAGAGCGCAAGACCGAGTGGAAACAAGATCGAAGGAAGTAGATCCCTTAAAAGCTGGAGGCACTAAGGTAGAAACCCTTTTGTGGGGCAGGTTGGCCATATATACCGTTGGTACCGCCGTCGCACGCGAGTTCCCGTAATTTAGAGCTTTGCCAGAAGCCCCTCTAACCAAGATCCTCGCAATAGACGCCCTATTTCTTTCACCCTCTCGTATAATACACAACCCAAGGCAACACTGCTTCGCCTCATCCTAACTCGGCTACTCAGGTCAATTACTACCGCAACCTTAATTCCCCACCGGCGGTCAACGCGTACGAGACCAAACCGCTTGTACTGGTGACAAACTTTGGGAGTTAACACCGTGGTAAAACTTTCTTTGTCATTTTTATTTCATCGAAGCATCTCCCGCATCGTCGTCGCACAAAATTATTCTCGAAACATTTCCAACACTGCAACGAAATAACATCACCAATTATTGATACACAAAAATACACTCATTTTTGCCGTAAATATATTTGAATTAAGTGAAAAATATTCGCTGATCAATTATGTAACGAGCTATCGGAATGTCTTCCGATATTTGTTCTTCCATTACCAGTTTTAGGTTATTATTGATTATTCTGTATTATTTATTTTCTCATTGTTATTACTTTGAAAAAAGAAATGGGGTGGCTGGGGTTGCCCATCTTGATTGACGATCCCGCCTCAAGCTTGGCCATAAATTGCGGTAGTTCTGTAACGAGTGAAAGAAACGGGGAATCATCGAGAAAAAATAAATATATATATACACATATCGATAGATGGAGGGACGGAACAAAGAAAAAAGGTCTGGAGTGTAAGTTGAGCGCGAGATGGCGCAGCCCACGTTCTCTGGGCACACACGAAAATAAAAACAAAAAAAAAGAAAAAGTGCCGAAGGATGCGTGAGGCGAGTACATAGCACGGCCTAAGGCCACGGAGGATATACGTGCCCGTAAAGCCAAGTGGTCGTCGCCGAAGCGTGCGCCGAACCGCGCGAGTCCCGCGGGGCTGGGTCTCTATATCTCACAGAGGCCGCCGCGCGCGCGTTGGCCTTGCATCGAGCCGCGCGATCATTCGTAATATCGAAATACGACGATGTACATCGTTCCATCGTGTTCGTCTCATTCCCAATACCATACACGGTCGCCCATCGAAAGCTCTCGCGGCCCTCGCCATCCATATAGGACCCGCGCGATCTCTTCCTACGCGATCGAACGAATAATCGGATCCATTGAATTGGGAACTTTTTTTTCATCGTGCATCGAACTGTTTGAAATTTTCTTTTTCGTTCGTTGCAATTGTTTTCGCATTTATCTTACACAATTCCGGAAGAACGATAATGCCACGAAAAATCTTGAACGAAAAATCTTTCCCTCCGTTTTTATTATTATTAATATTATTATTGTTATTATTATTATTATTATTATTATTATTATTATTATTATTATTACTGTATTGTTATTATTATGATTATTATTATTATTATTATTATTATTATTATTATTATCATTTATATTATATATTATAATATATAATTTTGATAAAGTCGGTCATACAATGTAACTATACAAAAATTGAATCGACGATTTATAAACGGAATAACAGGTTGAAGAGCAAGATTATATAAAATACCCGCTGACGGTTATTTCGATCCGTGTAATATTATATTTTCGTGTTTTCGTAATATACGTCGTAGAGCATGCGATTTCATCGAACTTTTCGTGAAAGTGACGTACGCGAAAAAGGCGGGTTTCCAATTCGAGTCCACGCGAGCAAATTTAACCGCGAACGGACTACGCTCTTTCTTCCGTTGCCTCTTTACGCTGTTATTTCATTTTTATTTTCTCTTTTTTCCTTCTTCTACAGGATTTCCTTCACTCCACCGTGCGTGGCACTCGAAAAGAAGCACGCTAGCATAAGCGCGAAGGGTGCAAGTAACCTCGCGGAAACGAGAAAGGGGTTGGTTCTGCCGGTTCTCGTCACCGTGCGCTTCGCTTGTTTTCGCCGGAGGAAAAACTCTCTCCCTCTGGCAAAGGTTTGCTCTTCTCGGCAAAAGGGCTCTGGTGCGCGAAGACGCGAGAACTCTTTCGCTTTGGACCAGTTGTTTTCTTTTCCTCCTCACCCTCTGGCCCGCCCTCGTTTTTCTTTCTTTTCGTTTGTTTTATTTCACTTCATTTTTTTTTGTTTCTCTTACATTCTTCTCATTTTCTCATACAATGGACAAGATTTTCTTAAGACACTTGTGCGTAGTTGTTCCCTTTCGGAATATACTTTTATCTCGCGTTGTGCCCACGTGGGAGACGAAAATCGAATACCGTGGAGCTTTCGCCGCGGCGCGGCGTCTGGCAATGTCCGACCGCAAAAATAAAGGAAAAGTGCGGTAACCGTGTCTCTGCAATACTGGTAACTGCATTTCGCTGAGCAGCGCCAGCGAGAACGAAAGCTCCGGTCGCGCGGGCGGGTTTCAACCAGGTACCTAGTACTCGAAAGCACGAGGCTAAATGGGACTCGATTTTTCACGGTAAAATTTTCTTCGTTGGAATAACCCGACGACAGCAGCCCACCAACGGCACTCGGTTCTCACCCAGGGATACCTCAGAAAGAACCACGTATTCTTTCCATAAAAAAAAGAATTTCAAACAAATGGAATTGGTATGTACTTTGAAACTCCAGTCAATTTATCGGCACTAGTGGAACAATTCTCTACGTATCTTTAGAACCCCTGTGCTATGAACTTTTCAGCAGTTAACTCCAGCTCATGGACATCCTTAAATTTTACATCCTCGCGAGCTACACTCCTCGCAAGTGGATGACGGACGTGAGACAGAAAACGGATAATGTCTTCGAACGGAGTATCTTGTAATATTACTGAGTAACTATCTTAAAGTGCTTGTGCGACATTGTCAAATACATGTGAAGTTGAAGTAGGAGTAATTTCTTGAAAATGGGTATTCAGATATCCTTTTAGAGCAGCACGAGTCTCGTCCGCCTATTATTGCACGGAAAGATCGTTACTCCGTAATGTTTCGTCCATCAGAGGGAAGAACGAGAATTTCAACAGGAATCTAGTTCCCTTCATTCTAATAAATAATTAAGAGCCTGAATAACATTAATAAAAAGCATTTCTACTTAATTTGAAAAGTCATTCTATTCCTGCTCACAGCTTGTACGATATTCCGTTCGATTAGGTTCACTGGGCGCAGTAATACCTCTAATTTAACGAAATATTCGTTACCATTGAGAAAATTTGGGCCATGTCACGTGTCTCTGCCAGATCGCCATGAGTATGGGAGAAATGGCTGAACATTCGAAAAGTATTGTTCGCTGCTATGGTCAATCTCTTAGATAAAAGTTGATAACGGTTGATTGCAAAATTTTCTCTTAAAGTAGGGAGAATTGAGGGCTCATTTCTCCCACCCTCTCTCTTTCTCTTTCTCGCTTATTATTGTTTGGCATCCATGGCTCTAAAACGCATTACACGATCGATGAACTTATAAAACAGTCTCTCGGTCATTATTTACGATCGCGAGTAAACCTACGGAGCTAACGTAAATTACGCGCATGCATCATCGTTGTCCGATAGTTCTGGGTGGCTCTTCTGGACGGCGAATTTCCCGTAAATCTGCAGCGTGGTATACGAACGCCGGCTCCGGTTGCTTGGTTCGCGACCAAACAATGAGTATCCACGCGTGACGCACACGAGCTTTACACTCGCTTATCCGGCTAGCCACTGAAGTTAACCACCGAAGCGAAACTTACAAAAGGGAGTCTATCGGTGAAGTTCGCGTGTTATGCCGTGACAAGCGGCGATAAGTCGAGAGCCCGCGACCTCGTCATCGGCGTCATCCGCGTCGTCGTTGGCTTTGTCATTTGAGGATTTGATGACAGACTGGCAGAAGTGCTTACGATACAGCGATACCTGTGACTACATTAAAGCCGCACCCTGATTGATCATGAAACGTTATCGGGTTCCAATGAAGCTGATGCATCGAAGAAGACTCGAAGGGAGTGGAAGGACATGAAAGAACGTCCAGGACATCACAAACAATTTGCTTGATTTCTCAGATCTATGGGTCACTCAATACGATTCTTAACACAGAACGTAATGTTACTTCCTGCAAGCTGGTATCGTATCGTCTATCACCGCGCCCTCTGGCGACGTGTTATTCGTAAACGCGTCCTCTAGTAACTCACTCACCAGCCGCGTCACTGGTTCTATGCGCACGTTTTACAGTGACGGTTGTCTTAATGGGAGGTGACGTATAATTTAAAGATGTTGCTTTTCTATATTCTATCTCGGTTCCACTCTCATAGATAAAAAAGGTAGAAGGGCAAGGGGGAGAGGAAGAAGAATTTTCCTTTTTCTTTAAACTTCGTCACTCTCACGATACACCAAAAAAGTGTCGTTCTCGGTAAATCGATAGTCGTTTCGATAATTTGCGCTATTCTACGTAAGACTTCGTCGGTTGTTGAAGTCATTGAACGAGCTAAAATACGCAGAACAGAATGAAACGATGGTTAGTTGAGAAAAAAAAATGGAAAAACACGATGGGTCGTAGAACGAGGGCTGGCATATCGGACGCTTGGCTCCGTTGGTTTTTCCGGAACATGAAGAGGTGGAGAGTGAAAGTGTGGGAACTGTGACACGTGTGTTACAGTCGGTGAGTGCGCGTCGACGTGTCATCGCCACTTCTTCGCTACCTCCGAGGGTCTCGCGTGCAAGGCAAACCCGCTTAGAGAGAAAACCACGATGACCGAGAAAGAACACGTTGCGCTTGACGCTGGGAATATCTACGGATGAGGGAATCCAGATAGAGCGAAAATTTCGGGCTCTCTCGGCCGAACGCCTCAAAACCGCAAGCCGAGAAAAGGATTAACTGGCCGACAATCCTGAGTGGTCGCATGCTTCACTCAGCAGTTTCCATACAAAGCTGCTTTATTCGTTGGAAGTTAGCTGGCGATGATCCGGTAGAGTTACAACGCCGAATTAGAGCAGATCGTGGAGATCAAGGATTAAGTAGAAAGGTCGTTGTGGCACCCTTCCGGGTTTTCACGCTGATTATTCGTTAAATTTCAATTAGAAAACGAGTCATGTTTAAAACTTTTTTTTTTATTTTTAGCATTAGACGTCAACCAATAAAAAAATGGTCAATATTAATAAACCATTTGTATCACAGTATTAAAAACAACTATTCTCGAATTGTATGAACTCATTGTTTCCTTTATTTTTGGATAACGCGCCCACACAATCTTACATTACGAATGTACGATCGGAAAAAGGGGCCGGACGTGCATCGCGCAAGGCACAATGGCGCATACGCAGTCGGCAGTCGGTAGTCCTAACGACCTTGGAACAAACAAACACAGAAAATATTCCGTGTTCACGGTCGGATAATCGTTTTTCGATAATTGCCGAGGCTGTAGTAAAACGTTCTTCCTGCCGAGAAGAAGAAAAGGCAAAATCGTCGAAGCTCCGCATATTCCTTTAGTCTGAGCTTGCCTCGAGCGTGTGCATACTTTGCCCCTTCTCCTTCACATACTCGCGTCTGTGTGCGACTAACAAAACAAAGAGCTAAAAAAATCACTGAGACAAAGAAACGGAGAAGGAGAGAGAGCAACAAGCAGCAGCAGGGTTGATTTAGTGGGGTAGTTGTACACTGTATCACTATACAAGAATGGAACGCGGACCCAGTTAAACTCACGTACGCGCGTAAGACGTAACTAAACCCGAGCGAATGTTATACGTACATGCATAGAGACTCTTAATACGGTTGGAGAATGTGTTCCACAACTGTACGAGCTCGAGCTTGACAGAGAGAGAGAGAGATATAGAAGGAACAGAGAGGGACAGTCGTTGCTTCTGCTGCTGCCGGAGGATACCTTGGCTAAGGTAAATTACGAGCACGTGCGTCTCAGAGTCCTCCCTAACGAGATGTAGCCCCGCGGTATTATGGAATATACACGTATGTGTATATATATATTCAATTACGGTATAGTACGATACTCCTTCTATAATATATTCTCCGCGGTATGTGCTTGTAACATCAACTATACGTGTATGTGGTAGGTACGTTGAATTAGCGATCGCCTCTCCCCTCTTGCCCCCGCCCCGGCCCGCCGGTATATGCCGAATATGTCGTGCGCCTTGCCCCGCGGGAATACCGTCGAGCAATTAAGGTATACACCGTAATTAAATAAGAGTGGATTAGAGACTCGGAGCTTTCGCTTCAGCGAGTATTTATCATAAATATAGATAGGCGTATGCATGCGCATAGATGCGGAGCCGACGTGTGTGCCCTAAGACGAAGGGTATGTCACATTTAACACGCATCCGTTGCCCCAAAACGCATCGTGCATGCTGTTGAGTTGTTATTACGAATTGTGCACAGTTCACGTGCCGATCATGTTGTTAAGGTTATAAGCTTTTCAACCCTTATGTCAACACAGGGATTCGTCGACGTTGCTTCAGGCTCCAGGTATTCGTCCGGCACGCCCCACATGCCAAATTTTTTGAATAAATACTTTGAATGAGACGGGATCCGTTTTTTCCTGGATTAACGAGTTAGTTGCGATCTTTAATGAAGGCTGGAAGTCCTTTTGTAAAAATTAAGTAATTTAAGATAATTGATAGGAGACATCGAAGGGATAATCGACGGCAGTTGATCGGCCTAGTTTGACTGGTTTCGGGCTCTGCTTCGGCTGTCGCTGTGCACAGTCTTGAAACAGGGCAGGCGGCGGCCTTTCGCTATACACTGTAGTTTTGAAAGAAGGAAATGAATGGCCGTTACTCGGTGGATTATGTGCATTTAATTAATACTCATCTTTATAATACTTTATTCTATTCGATTAATGAAAACTTTTTTCCTTACTTTTGAAGTCCTCTGGTCTTCACATACGGGTTAAAGAAACAAATTTACAAATGATTTTTCCTAAAATTTTCCCGATTGAAAAGGAAATAATAAAAATTAATTTCTAAATACTTATTGCGGATTCGTTGAGAATACGGCTATGAATATCGTCGCCTCTGTTGCATGCGACCTCGAATGGCAAGCACGCTACAGCCAGCCATGGTTCGCGCATAGAGCCACGGATCATAACGTATAGACGGGTGCTCTTCATCACTGCAGCCCGACGGCAGGTAGAACACGCGAGAGGACCAATTTTATTTCATCCCCTGTGCATACGAAGCTCGCTGCTACCGCGGGGGCTCCGACTGCTGCACCCCCGGACCCTCCCCGCAAACCCGTTATAGCCATCGCGGTCCGCGCGCACTCGGTACAAGCACTCGCGGACTTGCTTCCCCACTGCCTCCAGTGCCGGATTCAATTAAGCGCACTCCGGCCGGGACGTATTAAAATTTTTCGTGCACTCCCGAGGAGCCAGCCTGTCAGGTTAAATTTTTATTCACCTCGCTCGTCAAAGCTGTCTCGCGTTTCTCTCCGACACACGCTACCCGCTCCACACACGTGCTCCAGCCCCGGACGTTTGGCGGGGCGGGGCAGGAAGGAACAGGGGGAAGGAGGGGGGATATGCATGCATCGCGGGGAAAGAAAAATATAGAAAGAATAAGCGAGTTTTTGTCTCTTTAGTGTCGCACAGAAAAGGTCGAATGCCGACCGAAAGAGGGCTGGTTAAGAAGAAAAAAAATCGAGGTTGGAAATAGTGAGACAGACCTTTTACTTTTCTTTTCTGTCATATTTTTTTCCTCGGAAGCGTACATATAGCCCGAGGTAATATTTCTAATTCCAACTTACCGTATCTTGATGGCCGACGCACGGAACAATTATACCAATATTCCAGGGCACCGATATATATGTATACCTACGTATGTTACGCGTTGACGTAGAGCGTTATACGGCCGAGTCATTCGGTATTCCCACATCTCGGAAACGACGTCATATGGCGATAGTTAAAAATTCCGTGTATCACTGGCGTTAAAAAATATCTGATAACGCTGGAAATTTTTGTTGGACACTCGAATCCCTTGATGTTGGAATTTTTTGCATCGTCCTATTCGCAAGCCATCTACGAACTTACGCATATATTTACATGCGTACATATATGTAGTTGTAGAATACTGTACGTGCGTGCATAACCGAATAGCCAGGGGAATGAATTGCTCCGGCGGGTTCGTCGCAGCTTACGCACTGCAACGGAGCTGTAACGTGTGCTTTCGGAGCTTCGTTAGCTCGGCGAAGTACTTTCACGGCGTGGGTTGGAATACGTAGTGTGCGATATATATGGTACACAGCGGTATGGTCATATTTGCAATCGTTACACTGTTGTCGGGAGATTTTATATATTCCATGGTGTCTGACAGTTCAATCACCTATCTGGTACAGTTCCGACTGATATAATTGCGATAACCCAATGATATCGGAGACGAAACTTCATCTAGAATTATGAGTGCAGAGTTTGGAAAAAAAAAAATAACGTAGGAGGATTTTTCCACGTAGTTTTTAGATTTTTCAACAACGGAAGAATAAATCAATTTTTGAGATGCGTTCGAGCTGATTGAGCATTATTTTTTTATGTACTGGAACCGCTCATCTGTAATTTTTTCTGACTCGAAGAATATTTATGGCTTAAGGAGTAAGTCATAGCACCTATACGAGGTGTCCCAAAAATACGCCACGATGTGAAAAAGTTTCGACGACACTATCCACAAACGAAGCAGCTACATGTTTCTAGCTGGTGGGACGAGCCGTAGTGCTATACTACTAAGTGCTATACACTTGACTCGTCATTGCACGAAATTTTCTATTTATTTTATTTTCTGCAGGCGAACGCAGATGAGAAGCTCGGAATAATCAACAGTAATCCATAGCCCAGATGCTTTGTTATTGATTCATGTTTTAATTCTTATATATTTTGTAATCATTTTTATACAGAGTCTGTCCTCGTGACGTAATTATTTTTTATTATATACGTTAAATGCATTATTTTTTACTTTTATATTGCGGTTTGGGTGCCGGACGACCTTCCAGGTCCTAGTGCAGGACCAATAAACGATATCTAACTATCTTTATGTCTACCGAGTTCACGTAATGAAGAAGGCCGAATGGATTAGGTGCGACGTAGAAGAAATGATCTGAGTGCAGTCGGTGTTGCGCCGAGACGTTTCCGGTCGCGCGGGAATCGCACGTCTGCGCTTATATGGTATTTTTGTGACTCCGTGGCCAAGCGCGAGCACTGTCATGCCCGCTGTTTCGAAGACAATGGCTCGTTGTCGGCCGTATTACGCGTGTCGTAATTTACACCGTCGTTCCGGAGTTTGTGTCTCCACATACAGCACTAATACTACTAGCTCACAGGAAACCAACGCGAACCCGGGATTCCCCAGCTGCTGGTCGTACGTACCAGCTACAGATGCATCCACACAAATATATATATGTGTGTACGTATGTTATGTATATAAGTGATAACGCATGTGCACAACCAGGTGCACGCGTCCCTTGTCTCATCCATGGGTTCCACTCCCAGTGCCTCGTCCGCCCCATAACCTCGTGATTAGCAGACCGTGACCCGGCGACGCCATCGAATGAGATATTAATAAGCCGTTTCGCATATATTAGCAGCATGGACGCTGTGCCGCTGTACCAGACGCAATTAATGCGAAACATGAGTTTACTTTAATATAATTCCGAACCGGAGAACTATCCATCTCAATTACTCGCCGGGTATGAGCCGGGGAGCCTCCCACGTTGAATTACGCACAAATTGCGGTGAGATAATCATTGAAGCCTTTCCACGCAGCGGCGAGCTGTACAATTGACGAACCGCTCTCAGCGATTGGCAAATCGTTGGAGTTAATTTGATCGCAAAGCATGAGGAAACGAGTAAAATGAGATTTTTTTTTTGGGGGTCGTCGTGTTTTGCAAGCCGTTTGTTTCGCAGTTGATGAATGGAAATTTGTGAAATTTTCACATTCGAGAGGCTACCAGGAATTATTTTCAAGAATATTAATTGCATCATGTGATGTATTTTATAACTTATAATATATTATATTACAATTATATTATATTTTACTATATTGTATTGTGTCACTATTATATTGGTTATATTATATATGAACTGAAATTAAAAAAAAAAATTGTTGAATGTCGGGCAAATTACTTTTTCTAATAATTTATTACAAACCATAATTTCTCAGTTCGCTAATGGATGTAGGATTATTTCCCTATGATAATACGTATGTAGACTCATATCAATGTAGCGTATTTGACATAACTGATATGCTCGTATCGGTCCACACAGATTCCCCACCGCTCTCGGCCTAAAGCTAATTGAATAGCGTGTACTACAGAATATCTGTACGTATTGCAATATCGTATCAAACGTCAAAGATACAAAGGACTGACCGTTTTGAAATCTCTGTCGCACTATATTACGGTCGAAGTCTTGATTACACGATGACCACCGCAGATTGCGAACATTTTATCGTGACACAATTCAATACCAAACTAATTGAAATTTACCGGAATGTTCTACGCAGGAACATTTTCTTAGTACGTGAGATACTTCGCGAAATAATATACATTATTATACGTCAGGCATAATGCAATGAAATTTCCAGGACGAAAGTTCCTCCCAGCAGTGTTTCGAGTTTCTACTAGCTACTGCCAGGCGCTTTATCGTCGTCACTCAGGCTCCCTATTCTGCCATGCTGAATAATAAAGTACGCTCCGTCTATGCATACACATATAGATATATCTATGTATTTGAACATACATATAATTCATTGACATTTACGTATAGATAAATCGTATAAACATTTTCATTTTTGTTTATTTATTTGTTATATGTTATTTATTTTTAACTAACTACAGTCCTTTATATGTACGTACATTAAGTTTATTGCCATTTCGATTGGGCGTCGCGAATCTGGTTGTAATTAGCGATGGCAAGACACATTAATCGTGAAGAAAAGGTAAGTGAGGAAATGAAACGGCAGGCGTTATAGTCGGGCCAAGCATCGGCTCGAGCGTTAATGTCATTGTAGCGCCAACGCTCTTCTGGCGTCGACGACGATGCCGGACTGCTTCTCAGGACTGATGTCGACGTCGGAGAGGAGAACGTAATTAGAAAGCTTCATTACAGCACTCTCGCGCAAGCTCCGGTGATGCTCGCCTTTTCAGTCCGACGGCTGATGACGTTTGACGCGGCCCTAATTTCTATACTGAACACAATTACCGGTGTCACTTGTACACGATGGGGGAACCAAATGTTCCAACGGGTAATGTAGACAGTAGGGCGAACATCATCGAGGGTACATGACGGGAGCGATCGCTACATGGTAAAGAGCTATTTTATGCCTCAATTATTTTAATTACTCCCGGGTCTATGTCGTACGCATTTTTATTGAATAAGAATCTCTAAAGTCTGATTCTTCCTGCGTCGTTATTGGTTCTGATCCGAATGTATGTAATGATTTTTTATTGGTAAGATACGGTAATGAATAAGTAAATAAGTAGATTAGTAGATTGTTAGTCTGGCAGGTCAGTAGATTAGTATATTACTAGATCCGTAGAGTAGTGAATTACTAAACCAGTCGATCGACCGAACACCATATGAAAATATTATTTGGTAAATGAATTCGTATATTGGTAGCTTGCTAGATCAGTGGGTTAGTTGGTAATTCGGTTTGTTGATTGATCGATTTTTAATTATGAGGTTTAATTCCACATAAATTTCAGTGAGTATCACTTACATTATGGGCTCCTTTCTGCGTGCTCATTATTTCAAATCCGCTTCCCTAGCTCATTGTAGCCCGCTTTTCCAAGTAATAATAACGTGAATATCGAAAATCCAATGAAAAACGGCCCTTTAGCTCGTCCGGGCGACGTGCCTAAGTAGATTTGGCATTCACTGGGCAGACCCGCATCGTGAGCTTGTGCGTACCATAATGGTAAATGGTTAAAAATATATATGTGTATGTAAAAAGCGTCACCTACCTAAATATTTTCCGGTTTCTATCATCTCCTATCACTCTCGACGGGCCTGTCGTCCTTTTGCCTTTACTTTGGCATTATCCACTCGCTTCGTACATCACCTCCGCCACAACGTACCTTCTCGTTTGTATTCCATCGAGACGCCTTCGATATACGACGCCTTCTGTCGTCCCCCGAACTTCATGCTCGAGTAAGTAACTTTCTGCTAGAACTACTGCTGCATACATATATACATATAAATATATATGGGGCTAGACATATGAGGGAAGTAACGTGCAAATACCCGGATTCCTTTGACAGCGCCCCTCGTCTCCCAAGCAGCATCGGGGCAGTACCCTTCTTCCGACCCTAATTTGTCGATAGGGACACACGCGTATCCGGATATGACCGGTATACGGTGAATACGTTCATTTTTACCGAAAGGCGTGTCTTTGACCCGCGTGCCTGCCTGACGTGGATAAACTCACGGGATGTGGCCTTCGCTTGCGACGAATAAATACCAAGGAAATAATACCGATGCGCTATGGCATATAAAAGAGAATGCGAATAAGCTATATGGATATAAAGACATCGGCGTGATTGATCTATTCTGCGCCAGACTCAAAAACAAATTCAGTTTTCCGATTTTTTTCATGAGCAGTCAGACTACTCATTCCATTCGTTAATTTGTCAACTCCACAATTACTGACGAATATAAATATCGGGTTGCATCGGCATTGGACCAAACTTTTATTTTGAGTAGGAGGTGCCGTGGCTGGTCACACCAATCTAATAAAAGTCAAACGTATTATTATTACAAATCGAGAGTATCAGTGTGTATAAATTCTCGTGGATATTTAGATCGCGTTACTCAAAAATTGGCGTACTGAGACAGCCAGCTGCATTTTTCGACGCTTCCAAGTTAAGTACACCCGGTCGGTCGTCAACGCCGTTGAATTCGGACTCTCCGAGGTTGGATGAGATTCAGTCTCAAGTGTTCGGACCACACGCTACGATGATTCATCGCGATTCCACAACGAAGTCTACCGTCGTGGCGCCACCTAAGAAGACGGCGCTTGAATTATGTCTGTCTTTCCCATTATGCACGCCCGTTCTGCCAGCTTCTCTACGCCGCTTGACCAACGTCCGGGAGTTACGTCCTGTAAACCGGCCAAGCGCCAGTAGCCACCAACGCCAGTGCAACCAACTTACCTCTGGCTGGCAAATACACTCATCCGTCAATCCATGGGCTTCGATTTAACAGCTCCAATGACTTTCAATTGCGCTGTGAATTGCAATCTGTTTGTAAAATTGTGGATCATAAAAATCTAAATTCTAAAATGAAACCAATTCCGACAACCATCGTTGGTAAAATATCTTGAATCCAGAGAAGACTAAAGTGAAGAGATTTCGAAGGCGTTTAATGACGTTAAATTAATTAAATATCCTTCGAGGTTAAATGATTCAAAAAATTCAAAAAAGGAACAACGAAATTATATATATATTTATATACATACATATGGATAGCTAAACGCAGCTGCTGCTTTGAAATACATTGACATAATTTGCTACAGAATTTACACGGGACCATAGATAACAGATAAATTAGTCCGTAACCATCGAGAATACCGGTTACACGTATTTTCTGCCGAGGATTGAAGTTGTTTCAATCCCCGTAGATATATATATATTTACACGTATAGAACGTGTTGGCTGCAGAAAGAGATATAGAGATAGAGCAGCTTCTGGACGGCGCGTGAGGCGCCGGTTTAAACATTGTTGTGGCACCGGATTCTCTTCGACTACACGACGGGGCATTATCGTGAATCGTGAATACGAATGCGCGACGTCGTGACACATGAAACGAATGTACTCTGACCCGCCCACTACATACATCTTGGTTTCTTCGCTCCATCGAAATAACGACCTGAACGAAACACTCCGAGTTTCTCTCTATTGATCGACCGAATGTCCCAATGGCTCACATTATTTATCCCCGCCACGAGGCTAATTTATTCAACATTCAATTTGCACTCCGCTTCAAGACAACTATGCCGACAATTCTTCATCCGAGAAAAATAATGTAATCGAAGCATTAACCCAATTGATTTATTTTCAGTGGGAATTAATAAACAAATAAACAAATTAATATATTTTGCTATAAGATTCCTGTGTCATGTAAGCAGAGTTCATGGACATAGTACAGCTTTACAAGTAAATTCGAAATTACATCTAGCTCAAACGAATTCTAAATGCTGTTGAACGGTTAGAAGAACGAGCGACCACCTCTAAAGCTGTTAAATGCGAAACTATATACGCGGTAACTAAACTGCTGTGTACATCTCCTCTCAATACAACTCTTGTTGAACAGAATGGAAGTTCACAAGCTTATGTATACATACAATAGTGAGGTATCTACTGAGTGTCCCGTTCACGGGTATAACCTGTTCGATACGTCTGTATGCGTATTCTATTGGTCTGCAATGTACAAAGTTTTCTTTGCGGAAACTCTGCGAGCAACTACAGAGCAAGTAAAAGTGAGAGAGGAGAAAAAATAAAGAGGGAGAGGCTCAGATCAGATTTAAATGGTTGGTTAGTGCATTAAGACCTGCCGTCCTCTGGCATACAAGTCGCCGTACAAAAATAAGAATGATTGAATATACGTATATATTTATGAAGCAATGAAAACGATAAGTACAGAATATGTAAGAATAAAGGATAATATTGAAACAATAGTAATCAATATTGATTTCTATAATATAATTATAAGAAAAAAATACGATAATAATATTATTGAAAAATGATTATGTAGTAATATTTTTAATAACGAAAATAATTAGAGAGAGAGAAAAGATGATGTGCCTAACACATTATAGAGCGGTGCACGAATATGTAGCCGTGCGTTAGGTGTACCCTGCGTATCCAACCCGTTATGGAGATGAGCGCGGCCGAAGGCGGTCGCGCGCGCTCGCGACATCTCCTGCATCTGTAATGTTGCCATCTTTGCCTCCCTTCGCTCCTCTCGCTCTTTCTCCCTCTAGCTGTACCTCCGTTTATCTCTTTCCATCTCCCAGACTGCGTCTACTTTACCCTCTCAGTCGGTGCACGCAAGCCATCCGACTCCTGCCCTCTCTTGTAGCTTCGATTTCCTACCTTCATTGCATAGCTCTCTCCGCCTTCATCCTCGGTCTTTATCTTCGGTTCCTTTTGCCCACGTCCCATCCGTCTATCTTTCTCTCTTTCCACGGTTCTCCTTCGGGGGTAGCTTCCGTAGCTCCAGCAGCCGCAGCCGCAGCCGCAGCAGCAGCGGCAACAGCAGCAGTTTCTCCGCGATACACTTAAGAAGCTCCCTGCATAAACAGTGCTCGAGCATGTCGAAGCTGCATCGGAGTCGGACGGGCGATTTATCAGCCGGAGAATGCAGAGAGAACCGCCGCTTAACGTTATGCCTCGCGGTCCACAGAAACTGCCCGGTGCACGTTCCAACCTCTTGCTTATTTTCCTTCGTACTCGTCCTCGTCCTCGTCCTCGTAGTCGTCCTCGTGGTCGTCGTCGTCGTCGTAGTCGTCGTTGTTGCTGTTATTGGTGCTGCTGTCGTTGCTCGTGCATTGCTCACCGCGTGCCGAGAAGCCCAGCAACCCCCCAATGGCAAATTCGATATAAGGATCGCCTCATTCTCGATGCGCAATCCGTGCAATCGTTACCGCAAAACCAGACTCTCTCACCCTCCCTCCTCCCCCGATCCTTCCGGATAACCAGTGGCCAACTTATTATTCACTCACGCATTGTATATGCTCACGTATACGTGTAGAAAGGTTGCACATGTATGGATGTACGTCTGGGGAATGGATGAACGGTAGAAGTACGATTTACGAATGACAGAGTGGGAATCGAAGGATGCCCAAGTGCAGCATTCCTCGCGCAATCCAGCCAACTCCACGATTTTTCGATGCAAGAGGAAGGTGAGGCTTGACCCGCTGAAACATTTTTTTGGTCATTACTTGGCAATTTATGGACAGCCTGCTTTACCTCGCGATTAGCGACCATCGATTTTAGGGTAGTTGGAAGTGGAAGAAGAACTTGACTAATGATCTCTAAGCCGAAGACATATATTTGTTAACAAATTTTTTTAAATTTGAATTGTGGTAGTGAAAGGAAAAATGTTCATATTTGTCACCAATCACAGGTTCCAAAGGGTTCAGTATTTAGTAAAAGTTTATAATTAAGATGGATCAAGCGATACATTAATATTACTTGAAAATTTTTAATTAGTAATTACAATTCATCGATTGCAGTCTCGTATCATATGACCGTTAGTTATTCATGGTAGATAAATCAAGATAATGACAGCAAAAGAAAATTAAGATCGACGAGAAAGCTAACTCGAGAACTTTCGCAACTCGTGGCAAATGTGATTTATCCGATGTGATATAAATATATGAATATAATAATATGACGTGAGGGATGCAACGAATTCGCACAACATTGAAGAGTTTTACCTTGATGAAATGTATATTATCAGAACTGCAACAATCGATCGCGTGTAAAACATTCCAACCGTTTTGTGCGTCTGCGTGTCGGTAGGACACATATTTAATCGAACGATGGAAGAAGTCATCTGGCGATGAATCGAACGGATTGAAAATTCAATAAATGCAATGGTGAATATTCCGTCGATGCGGAAATCAGAGACGAACTGCGTGGTTTTGCCACATTAAACATTCAAAGAGTAAATACGTTATCCGTCGAAACCGTTTGCCCGGTGGTAATCAATTAGCCCTGCGTTCCCCGCGCCCAGGCTGCTGCCGATCATCGCATATTATGCACAATAATCCACCGACAGTGTGCTCATCGTGCATGTGTTTATCATCAGCTTCGAAAGCTTCCTCGGGGTCACCGCATTACACGTCAAAGTGTAACACAAACACGCGTTACGCGATCGAATAATACAAGGCTCGGGGCATTGTGAAATAGAAACTGAGCATCGAACTTTGTAGCTGCAGCGATGAACCAGTTTTGCTACGAATCTCGCAATCTGGCTTATGTCGTTTGCTGTGAAGGAAGGATAGACATTTATTGAATGGAAATGTATTGAAAATAATTTTCTTGTTATGGCTATAATTTTACGTTATAATTGAATGTTATTTCCCTGAAAAATAATTGTAGAGAAATTATTGTTATACAATGAATAATGATATTTTATGAAAATGATGATGCATTATAATTCCAATTAAAAATACAATACCCAAATTTTTCATGTATAATTTCGTAAGCATTCTTGGCAATTATATTTGTCATGGCAACAACAATTCCCCAGTTAACTTGCATGAGAAAACCCCACGATGGGTGAACCATAATTTCTCATTTAAAAAAAATAGGCCTCAAGTCCATTCGCTCCACAAATTATTTCGCAAATACAGCGCAACACTATTTTTGGAACCAAAGTCGCAGATTTTGCGGCGATGTGAACGATTTTATCGCGCACGGGCGGATTTCGCCCACGAGTCCGGGCACGTAGTTCGGATGATATCTGCAACTATCTATACACCGAACGTCGCGCATGTAGCAAGGTAAACGATAAATATTAACCGAGCAAACATTGCCTCGACTGTGCCAGCTAACGAAAACCTTGGCGCGAGATTTCGCGGGCTTGGCGCTGTTACACGGACGCTGGGGCCGGGTGTGGAACCGATAGCGGGCGCGCGCCCAGCATCGACGAGAAAAATCACGCTTGTAACGACAGCCAGAACCGACTTCGACATGACCATACGGCTCTCGATCGTACGTGCGCAGCTACCGATAGCCATAAAACACGTCGACGCTCTGCTGTGTACACAGCGACCGTTGTTGTCTACGAACCACTTTCTAAATTGAGCCATAGAGACAGCGCGGAAAAATATTTTATCGCCTACGGCCTGAAAACGTTCGTCTCGTCGGAATGAAGTTCCGGTTTGGATAATACTGCGATGATTACATTTTTCAAACACCGTTCAAGGTGTTTAAAAAATCGAGGTAGAATAAAAATTCCAACAATTTCAATTTGCTTCAGCAACAAAAATTAAAATGAATAAAAGGCTCTTGTGAAAACGAAAGTCTGATCGATATGTCGAAATTTTTTTCGATGATTCGTAATTAAATTATTGATGGAATTGATCAAAATAAAAAAAAATTATTTTATTGCATGTAATCAGCTTCTGCTGATTCACGTTCGCGAGGTCTGTCTGTTTGAATGTCTATTTGTCTTAATAATTCGGTCATTGAAAATTGGATCGTGCATTTACTCGCGAGTGCGAATGACAATCGCAATACGACGGGTGCAGCACTAGCGGCGGCAGCAGCAGCAGCAATCTCACCGAAGCGTAACACCGCCCACGTGGTACGTGCATGCGGAACCAGCGTGTACGACCACGACGTCGGTTCCAGCACCGGCAACGGCGTCGGTGTTCCATATATACAATGGAATCGAGTCAAAGTCCCTTCCGGCATTGGCTAGAACCCGACTAAGTTACGAGCTCTAATCGCCGTGACTTCGGCATTCAAGGTGAAATGGCGGATTTGCATTTGTGGCTTATCGGGGTTGAGGATGCCCAGAATTTCAGGGAAGTTCGCTTCAAGACATCGTGAGAGAGGATTCAACCGGAGGCCGCGGGAGGAAGGGCAAAGGGAAGGAAGAAACCACCGGTGAATAGAGAAGACCCGAAAGGGAAGACTGGGGATTCGGTCTATATACCCTAAAACTCATCCCTCGCACGGAATAAGGGATGAGCAAGAGAGAGAGCGAGAGAGAGAGAGAGATTCTCAGCTTCTATGCTGATTTTCCCTTACCGTGAATTCGGTCGATGGAGGCAAGTTAGCCGCATCCCGAATCGTTCTCCGTCTCAAACCATCTCAGTCTTGCACCCCACGGCCCTTCGGACCTTGGCTCCTTCACCTCGGTCTACTTTAGCGGTTTAGTATCCTGGGATCGTGGCAACCGAGGGTCCGCGTGAAACGAAAGAAACAAAGCTTCAGGATGCTATATCCCGGTGAGTTGGACAAAGCAAAGTTAACGAAAAGACCCCGGAGCAAGAGGGAAAGATGAAAATGAAGAATGAGACGGAGTAGTCTTGTAAAATAAGCTTCGTAGGTGCGGATGGCGATGAAAGTTGGAAGTTTACGACGTTGCCTCAACACTCTTCGTGCTGCAAAAAAAAGAATAAATAAAAAACAGTCGTCTGTATCTCCCGAGGAAAAAAACAACGTCAGACGAGATGGAGAACAATGAAACTATCGCTGGCATAGCTTTTACTGTTGGTTATAAAATTTGATCATGCATGAGCATTGTGTTAGTGAGGAACGATAACTGGAATTCGTCTTGCTGTAGTCAAATTATGTTTCGGTTGTATGAGGATTATTATTTTATTATTTCATTTTTTCGTTGTCAGCTTTGTCGGTCATTATGCGCGTGATATTGGCATTCAAACCATATGTATATAGCGTTGATACTTTGCACACCCGGTAGGAAAACAACAACAATAACGTTATTTTATTATAATCGTTATATGTATGAATTATGTAATGCGATGGTATAACGAGATAATTTTAAAAACAGTGATAAGGTTAGACCTGAAATTAATTTTGTTAGGGACAAAAATCTAATTCACTTCACTCAGCTTTCAGTCTTCGTATCGTAACACAACCGAATAACAATAAAAGGGATTACACGTTGACTATATTTTTTTTCCATTTTGATGGTTTTTTTATTTCGCATCGGAAATCGTTTTCGCATTACACGTACACCGCGAGTAGCTGCTGTTGAGAACGGCGCGAGGTTCGCGACACGCGTCCGACACCTGGCTGCACAGTTCACCGGTCGAATGGTGCACCGGTGCTCCTTTCCGCTTGCGCTGTGCTCAGTAGAAACTGGATATACGTGTCTCGAATGAAACTGTGAGAAGAGGCGACGATCGGGGCCGGTAAAAATGTTCAAACCCACGAAAGTTTTTCGCAAACGTCTCGTGTGTAACACGCGCATTACGATTCAGTTCGGCGGTGAAGAGGCGGGAGAGAGTCGAAAAATTCGTGGGAATACAATTCTTCTTCTATGTTTTCGACAGAAAAGTGGATTCCGAGTTTGAATTACGGAAGCTACACCATTATTTAATGGGGTAGACCGACGGAAAAGTTATTTCACATCCATTTGTGAAATCATTGTTGTTGATATTTTAATATATAGATATAAATACTAACATCCCAGCTACAAAACCATTGTTTTAAAAATATTTCGTTAATAACAAGCAACAGCGAAAAACGAATCAGACGACTGTTTTACTACAATTTCCAATTATCGGATAACCACGCATGGAACTTTTGTTTCGGTGATGCTGCGTCATTGTAACGGCTCTGTCGGTATATTATACACAATACGGGATCGTACATACTTACAAATAGAGCAACGTTTTTGTTTATTGTTTTATTTTTATTTTTTCTTGCTCACAACAGTTACGGATGACTGTGTTTTGATAATTCGATGATTGATTCATTTAATGATAATAAGAATTAACTATATTTCTTTTATTTGATGACATTTTTTAGGAGTATTTAATTCAACAATATTAACATTTAGGTAATTATTCAATAATTATTTTATTTTACCATGCTTGATAATAACTTAAATATTTTTTGAATATTTGTGGAAAAATTATTCTGTAGGGTAAAACTCTTGAGACTTATGACTCTGATGCGGTGTCAACCTTGCGCTTATAAAGTGGATTTTGAAAATAATTCCAACAGCTATTGAATATCGATAATTAATAAATTCACAAATATAACCGAACTTAAATACTCGCTCTCCGTCCAATCAATCAAAATTAAAGCTCAAACACCCAAGTAAAAACATGTAGACAGATCTCACAAATCATACCATTATTTCGCATTGTATGTAAAATCAACCCACAGGACGATACGATCCTCAAACGTGAAGCCATTTCATCAACTGCACCTATTTCCTGTCCATCCCCCCGTCGCTCTTGATGAACCGTAAAAACGCGTGTTTTTCAGCTTTTTTTCGTATCGCAAGCTCGCGAACATTCTCGTCTCGCGTGCAAGTAGTCTGGTATGCGACGATTGATCGTTTCGCAAATTGCCATCGCGTTACCAATTACGCGTAGTAACTCTACCTACATACGATCCGATACGGCATTACAGGCCTTATGCACGAGACACGTGTATGTGTACGAATTCAACACGTGCGCGCAGTGACGTTCTTCAGGCGCCATTGCACACGACAATCCGTGTCCAACCATACATTGCATGTTAAAAATTATTATCGGCTACAAGTTAAGCGACAAAAGAAAAATTGAAAAAAATATATAAATACATTTTTTTCTTCAAATGTAGGTTATTAAGGTTCTATGGATTATTAATTGAATTTATTGATCTAAATATATACATCGAGAAAGCAAAGATTTAGTATCACAGATAATATAGCTACCGAACATCGGATTTCTCGGTAATTGCCAACGAAAAAAATGAAATGAATTAAAAAACCGCCGATACCAGATTTTATATGTATTGCCGAATGGTATTCTATGGTCGAAGCAACGTCTGCGTGTTCGGTAACACAAAAGATTTTCTTTCGACGTTTTCTCCGAACGAGAAATGAAAGAATGAGAAGGACCGTTTTTTTTTGTCGCGAAGGTCCCCACCAGAAATAGCTGTCCCGGAGGCTCGTGGCCGGTGAGATCGCAAATTCTCGTAGTCTCGTTAAGCTTGCGTCGTTCTTGTTATTGTCAGCATGGTCGTTGTTAGTGACATCCTTGTTCCTGCGGATACGAGGTTCGCGAAATAAAAAACCAAGAGAAGCGTGCAACGTGTACGGTGATAGTTTGTGCTGCAACGACACGCCTTGAAAGGAATGTTGACTGTATCGTTGAGACGACCAACGCGCCAATTTTCTTCCACCGTGCCAGGGAACCTCTTGTAGATACATCACATCGCTGAGCGCTTTCCGGTCCACCAAAATCAATAAAGTAAACATAATATTTGATTCTGATAATGAGCGTTAAGTTTCGAGTAAGCGGCGTCGTGACAAGAGTACTTTCAAGCTCTTGATCAAAATAATCTCCTTATCATCATCTTCTTATAACTTCTCAAAAATACCGCACGAAATCGCTACAAGCTCGCGAAAAAATCAAGAGTGGCAACGCGCCGGATCTTCCACAGAACGGCAGGATCGCGAGGACTGGGATAATACATGCCCATTTTTTTGTTAATAACGGAGCAGTGCAATAGACCAAGCCAGTTGGTCGGTCACCTTTTCCAGGTAACGACCTATTTTTCGTAACTCGGCTCACATCGACCTTCGAAATTCTGCTTCAAGAAAGCGACAATAATGTTCGAGCTGGTTTCCCCATAACGAGGGCCGATGTTTGACATTCGTGAAAAGCGACGCCTCGCGTCACCCAATGTAAGCTCCATACACAAAGGAAAGGAAAACCGAAAGGGCGCACTCGAACCAGGAAGCGGAAGAGAGGATATGATGGTTGGGGTTAGGAGGACTTCTTTGCAGCTTGGCGGCTGCGATGAGTGTATATCGTTCTTGGATTTTGCGAACCGAGAAAAATACCGAAATTTGAAAACTCCAGGGAAGACGCTTGGTCCTTCCGGAATATATTGATCCGGAAGTGCAGTGCACCGGAATCTAGATCAAGATTCCATCGTAATTTTCTCGTTACATTCTGTGGGTATGTAATTCACGTAGAGAGGGGAAAAATAGTCCATCGTTGCAATGTCAACTCATTTTTTATCACTGAACTACTCAATAATTTAATGGCTTTTAATTGTCATTTTCGAATTGGTTTATTTTCTTTTGACGGAGAAAAATGTAATCCATAAGATTGCAGACTCGAAACTCTACGCAGAAAGATTGACAATATTTCAATACAGGGTAGGAGCGAAGTGTCTAACAAAGTAACTTGAAGTTTTCCATTTTCTCGTGATACGAGAACGAAAAGTTGTGCCGTTGGTGGCATCAACGTTCGGATACATCCATTTTGTGCGGAGCTTCCATGCATTTTATTTAAAAGACAAGAAGCATCCCGTCAGCGGTGACACCGACGAAAGGCAGGCAAGGAAACGTCAGCTCTTTTAAATATACACCTTTGACGCAGATTTCCCGGGGAGCCCGATTTCCACTCGGCTTTTTCCCATTTACCATCCTGCATCATCGTTGTATTTCTTTTGCCATCTCGAGAAAATGTTGGACTCACCAACCCATATAGAATTTAATAAGGCAATGTGATAAAGTATCAGCTATTATACGATACCTCTAGTATCACGTTACTGAGCGATAAACATGTTTGTATCGCCGTGCTTTTTTAAAATTTAGTTATTATTATTATCATCATTATAATCATCTTCATTTGAAGGAGCGTCAGTTACCACACGATGGCTTATATCTATTACAAATATATAAGTATATATAATCGAAATTGTTCTTAAAATGATGAAGTATCGATTGCAATTTCACAAAAAACGGTATTTGTACTCTACATTGCAGCCGAAAAAACATCGATTTTGCGCGGAAAAATGCAACAAAGCTCTTAGAAAAATTGCAGACCTAACGATTAAAATATTAACTAAATGGTTGTTGATTGAATTAATTGGTGATGTTGATTAATCGCAATACAGTTGCACAAATTCGCATCTACAAGTATGGATACATAGACTTGGTAAATATAATTCAAACTCGTGTTATTTGGCGATGGAATCTGGTCTGGTACCTTCGGTCGTTTTCGGTCACACAACGGATGTCGCCTAGTCAGACAATCGACGGAACAACCGATGGAATTGCCATTTTTGGTGTTCAAAATTCAGTAGAAATCTGGTACGATGGCTTCATCGTTCGATACTGCACTGCTCTGGCGATTATAATACCTTTTGGATTCGACGCGTTTTCAATGGTTTGTACGTAAATACGTATAAACCATTATGCACGTATATATTTATATATATCGCAATCCAGTCACTCGGTGTGAAAGCAATGCCGCCCGATCATGGCATCGCCCCCGCAATTGAATTATCGGCTATGAATTCATTGTTTACGGGGCCGAAACGACGCTACGGAAATCCGGGGTGGACAAGCGATCCTCGTCGAATAATTTTCCATTTCGCCGGCGTATCGCCAGATAAATCTAAGTACAACAGGACCGAGGGGCTGGAATGAGGGAGAGAGGTGGTGCAGTCCTAGTCGTTCGTGTACACGTGTGGCATTTATCTCCGGATAACGGCACGAGCTTTATCGTTCGAATTAACATCGACAAATATAATATACGCTTCATAATACCATTGGAAAACCTACGGGTACCGATTTCATCGTGATATCAATGAAAATTATAATTATTCTTGAATTTTATGAGAAACATGATTAAATATGAATTTTCAATGGTGCACTTGGGTTTGGCATTATTTTTGAATTTTTCAAAGTATTATATACATTCATTTTGTTTTTGTAAAGCTCTCATTAGAGTATTGATACATCAATGATGTATTTAATGACTTTCAGTCATGGGTTGAACATTTTCGAGGCCGAGAAAAAACTGGGCATTGCAAGCTCGTTCATGTTGGTTTACCTCGCGTCCGTCCACATCAAAGCGAACTTTTTTTTTATTTATAAAAAATTTTGAAAAAAGAACTGGAGGCTGAGCGAAGGAGGTACGAGGATAGACCCGAGAGCAAAAGAAGCTTGTGAGCTCGAATGGAAAGCCTGTCAGAGCGTAACCCTGTCACCTTGTATAACCAACCTCCACCAAGATTCTACGTGTGAGTATGTAGTAACGTCTACACATATAATTCTTTCTGAAGGTCTGTGTAATAACAGAAACGGGATACTTTGTTGAGCTCAGTTGCACTTGAGACGCCAATGGAGACCAACGAGGTTACGTGAAATATGCAGAATGAGTGTTTTAACGAGAGCAAGACCAGGAGGAAGGGGGATGCCGGTGTTTTGGTATGAGTGAATAATAACCGTGTAATCCTACACGCCCATCTGTGAGAAAGATATTTTACCAAGAAACTAAAGACTCTCCTAGTAAAATCACGAAGTAACGGAAGCTCAGCATCTTTTTTTCGTGTGCATGTCTAAATGAATTTACCTAGTAATTCTCCAACGTTTCCTGAGAATTAATATTCCTAACGTGGCTGTGAAAGTTCTTGACAGGAAGTTTTTCTCGTTTCTGATTCATAAGTTTTGGCTAGGGACGCGAATGCCCTTTTGATCCATCAACATTTAATATTTATTGTATCTACTTTTTGAAAATGGTTTTGTCATTCTCCAGGCCTTTATATTTTCATGCTCTGTTGAATAAATCAAGATTCCAAATGGAAACTATTTTTTCTGAACGATCATTGTCGCTAAGACGAGAATCGCAACGAAATCTGGCCGTTGGGAATGAAAATGTACGGAACGACTTCCAATTTCATATATATATATTTAATTCTGTGCATATAATACATTTTTTCCGCAACGTATATTTTCACTTCTCATGGAATTCCGTTGTTCAGTCGTTGTACTTATGAAATTGAGAGAATATTTATTCGAGGGGTCTTCATGAATTGTGAGCCAACCTTGCACACGTGGTCGACCGGAGGCTGAGAATATAATGTTTTCACGACGATGTCAAAAATGTTCACAATGCTAAGTTCCAACAGCATCGTATATCATACTTGTCCGAGCCTTTTTTTACCTCATACCTCGAAAATTCACGAAGACTCTCTCCCTCTCTCTCTCTCGTTCTCTCTTTCTCTCTCACTTCATCTCTCGACAAATGTGTAACGTATTGCAATGTAATGCAGGTAGATGGATGAATGTTCCATCGAGCAGGTCCGAACTACGCTTGTGCACCCTTGTGTACGACTAATACACGACTACCCTACTTATTTTTCGCATCCTAGCCTAGGCCAGTATACGTGTTGTCCTGTAAAGTCGAGAAAAGCGATTTATCAAACGCCAATTTACCTGAGAAAGTTTCCTGGCGAGAAACAACAACACCTATCGCGATGAACTTTAAAGTTATATCTTTTTATCGATCAGAGTCGAGAGGAGAAAAAATAGAGGAATAATAATAATCAAAATAATAACAATAATGTAGAAATCATAATAATATCTAGTAATGATAGTTAATAAAATAAAAATTAATTATTCATAAGATTTAATAATTTGAGGAAATTTCAATTTTGCAGAAAATTTATTTCTTTTTATAGAACAACATTGTTACTTATTCGATTGTTAAGTAACCAGACGGTCCCACGATAATCCACGAGAGCTGAAAGCATGGTGTCACAAAAATGCAGACTCGAACGAGTTCACTGAATCCAGTTTTGTAATTAATTTAATCGTTTTCTCTCGTCTCGACGCCCACGTTGACGCGTGTAATAGCTCCCGGCTTTAGGCAGATATACGTACACGTTGGCTCGTCAGGGTTTCGCGGATGCGGAGAAACAGGATTCTAGAGACCGGGCACGTAGCAGAAGAGCAGAAGGGAAGAAGACGATCGAGCGTAATCGGATAATCACGATCACGGTTCGTCGCTTCTTTCTTTATTTTCCCTCGCTTCTTCTTCTTCTTCGTCTCTTTCTGTTTCCTTATTCTTTTCTACTCTGTCTTCGTTTTCGTCGTCGTCGTCGTCGTCGTCGTTCACCCACCATTATGGATCGTTGGGTCTTGATGGTCACCCGAGGCGACTCTCGCAAACGCAACCGGTGAGTAACTCACTGCCTTGGGACAATTCCCACTGATCGATCCCCATCACAGACGTTGGGGAAGGGCCAAGGGAGGGAGATTCTTCATGGAACGCAGTATCAGGTGTATTACGGTCGCTGCTCTCTCGCATGCACAGTAGGTACCGATTATTTTGTCCCTAAGGAATTTTGGTGCTGACCGATTCTTGTCTCGTCCTATGGGAGCTCCGCCGGTGCGCGCATGTGCGGTATCACCTGCTAACATGATTGCCGTGGCCCCGGCTGACGGACATGCGAATAAAAATTCACCCCCGAGCATACGATCACGATGAGGGAGATCTTTATTAGTCCAAAATTACGCACTTTGCTTCCAGGCATTGTTTTTTAATTTGTTTTTATATAGATTTTTTTAAAGCGATGGATGCATCCCGATGCCGTCGAAATTTACAAATATTCCTTGTCATTTTACATTATAAAATTTTGACCTAAAAAGAAGAAAAAATTACGAGTATTGAATCAATGCTTTGGTATTAATATTGGAGTAATATTTATTTATTTATTGTATTGAGTTATCGTATTTTAGATTTTGTCGTGATTAAATAATTAGGTCACAACCGGTTGGAATGATTCGAAAAAATTGAGTACGATTTATGATTGGCATGGAATTGTTGTTTAGACAGAACCCCACCAAGTCCGTAAAATCTTATTATTAACTGAAACGACGTATTTCGATTGGTCTGAATGAAAATCGTTACTTTTCCTGAATAACAAACACGATAGTCTAGATTAAATTTTTTTTCATGACAATCAATCGAACGATCATTGACACGAACGATATGAACGTTTAACAATTCACGCGGTATACGACTCGGTAGCGATGAAAGTTAGTCGTATCCAGGAATTTCAATCTTGCTTGGGTTCGATGCAACGACCTTACTCGCTATCCCGACGAATTCTTCAGCCGTCGGGTTTCAAAGAGTTCTTTTGCTACCCAATGGCAATTTCAAACTTTCCTCTATATCGTCAAAAGAACGAGCCCACGAGCCGAGCGTAGCATCACCGGGCTTTTGACGTTAAAGTTTACTTTTCCGAGCATGCGAACGAGATATCCTTTTGTATGAAAATGTTGAAAAAAAATCAAACAAGAAGAAAAAAAACGAAAGAAATTGAAAAACGTTCGAGGATAGCCGGGCCGAAGTGCATCGCCCGCTTCGTGTGATTCATAACACGGGTTTCAATGAAAGAAGCTTCAATATCCTCGATCGCTATTTCTTTGGACTATTATCGAAAATGACCTTCGCTTCCGGTTATCGGTTTCCTTTCGTTTTATCATACAAATGTCTTCGATAGCCGGATGCTATTATTCCTCCGTAGTCGATCCCCGCTTCCGCAAGATAACCCAACGGAAAATTATTTCCCATCGTCGTGATGCTATTTCGAAGCTAATAAATTGTGGAATTTATAATAGCACTTTTCGATATCCTCTCCACTCATTTTTTCATGGCACGAATTGCATAGGATGTTCGGTCAGATTTTTTATCGATGCAATCATGCAACGAAAAAAAGTATTATCCAATTCTTATATCTCACTACGGCTTCTTCTTACGTTGAGTGTCATAAAGTAGAAGGACAAGCTTGCACGAGTCTTTCTCTTGTATTATTTACACATTTTATTTACTCCCTAGGTAGCTGTGCGACCTATGGTGAAGTAAGGAATGAAAAAAAAACTCGGAAAAAAATAGAGCGAAAAGACTAGCAAGCGAAGAACATAGTGTCTCGTCTGTTAAAACGAATGGGGCCAAGACATTCGAGAATGCGCACTACGGGCGACTACGTGATACTCCGTTGAATTTATCGTTCTCCGCGGGGCTAAAAGAGACGTCGCACCGAGAATTTCGAGGCTTGCCGAATCCACGGTGTGGGAAAGTTGGGCGTTTCGCGAAAAAACCCCGGCGTGCACAAACGCATGTGGCACGGGCACTGACGAGGTCGGAGGCGACGAACGAAGCTTTACGATTGTCGCGAGACCGTCCACGTCTGAACTTTGACCTACGAACACTCGTCGAATGAAGAACTTTCGTAGCTTTTCAAACGAAGATTTCGCAACGAGTTTCGTTACAGATTTAACAAATGGGCGACGTACCCTCGAAAATTTCGATAGGCACGCAGAGCCCTCCGCACGATCGTCTTGGCCACATCACGCGCGAAAAGGGGGAAGGTGTGTGGCGAAAAAACCTGGATTTTTCAAAAAATCGAAGGGAACTGTTTCGCTACATTCCTTCCGATGTTCGAAGCGTAACACGAAAAATCCGAAAGCTTTGAAAGCTCGCCGAAAGTGGGAAGAGAATTCGGTTTCTCGTAAGAGAATTCGAACTGTTTTCTTGCACTGGGAATAAACTGCCGACGGGTGAATTAAGGTGTCAGCTGTCGCAGCGAAGACATTGCGACGTCGATGTGTCAGCGATACTCCGTGATTTCAAAAGACCGAAGAAACTGCAGTTGCGTCGACGTCACCGACCCGTCCCACACGAGTGTACAATGCGACAGCTTCATTCGATTACCCAAAAGCATTCCCTGAGCTACCGAAATAAAATGATATTCTTATCGTTTTCTTAATCTTACAACCATATCAAACGCGCAGCGCATGGAATATGGGGAGCGCTTACTGTACGCGATACCTTTTAGTCCGTTGAAGAATAATCTTGGCCACATCTTTCGACCACTTCCTGTCATAATTTCGTGAAATTCACTGGCCACCAATTTCCCGATAGGCAGCCCAGAGAAAGACTTTGTCGATCTGGATACCAGTTCAGTGTACTATGTATAAATGTGTATATATATATATATATATATAGATCCTCTCGAGACTCGTAAACTCTATCGCTCTGGGCATAAAGTTCATCCAGAAGCTGATAACTCTCGCGTGAATAATTTCGCGCAGCTGCGTTTTACAGTTTCCACTTCCTATTTACCTTTTTTTACAACTTATTTTCCTTCTTTATCTTCCCCATTTGGCTTTTCCAGTTCACTTTCTCGCTCGCCGCGTGTACCTCCGTCAAACTCCAAAGCTGTGGGAATTTTTTTTAATCTACTTTTTTTTTACCCAACCCTGCGTGAACTGTCTCACTCACGGGATGTATGTGTTTTATATATATATACGTTGCGAGCAGCCTCGGAGACGTCTCTACGGACTTCCACGCAGTGAAGAGCCTTTTGGGTACTTAATCCCTCACTGACTTGCTCATACCTTACACCCACAGCTTGCGTATCCACTAGGATTTTTTTTTAGGTTTCAACTCTTCAACTTTTTATTTTATTTCATCGTCGGTATTGTTCTTTTTTTCTGCTTTTTTCCATCGTTCGCTCGGTAGTTCCTACCTCTCTCTCGCTCTCTCTTCCTTTCTCTCTCTCTCTGCCTCTCTCTATCTCTCCCTTATCCCTGCATTTCAGTCCGACTTTTGAATGGACCGACGAAGCGTCGCGAGCAGACTTCTTATAATTTCGTACAAAATCGTCCAGAATTCAGCGAACACGAGGAGCGACAAGTAGTCTGTTTAGTCCCGCGCCAGGACCGGTCTCGAGACTCTACTTTATTACGTGTATATGAGAGGATATGAAGCTGTGCATGTGTTTTATATATCACAGCAAAGCGGTTTCTAGGTTTAGTCGGACAGCTAACTCAAAAAACATTACGATCGTCGTGAACCCCGCTCTGCATTACTCATTCCTTTCTTGAATTTTATCCCTCATGGCGCAAGTTGGTTATAAACACACTTACGCACATGCTTTTTTTATCGCTCGTTACCCGCGCAACACGTTCTCGCGGCGTAATGGTCAAGAGATTCCTATTCCGATAGCAATCGCGAAAATCATTAACGAAAAGTGAATAATAAAAATGTAACCAAAGTGTTTGAAAAAATTGGAATAAAAATATGCTGCAGGCAGTCGAATGATTCTTGAATAAGTCATACAGTCGCTATCTCGCCTCCACCGATAAACTTTTATGGAAGCTAATTTCCATTTGCACCATTAAAAATCTCAGACAATTAACTTTTCAACTTCCCAAGCTCATTCCTCCATATCCAAACATATTTCTCGACCATAAGCCAACTTTGAACGCGATATTCGCGCGCCGAACGTCGCGTGATACGCCGATCGCTATTACATTATATCATACTTTAGCCGCGCGAAGCTCATGAAGGCGTCTCTTGGGCGCTTCGCAGACTCGAATCACTCGGAAACGCGCTAATTCACAGGCGTGTCGGCATTTAGAATGCACCGGAGGGTGGTTCAACGTCATCATTAGAGCCTTGGGTTGGGCTTCGCGGCTCTTCAGCCGATTTCTCGACGACATTGGGCGAGAGGCGTCACTGTGCGTCGTGGAGAACTCGCTGGGGTTCTCGATTGCGTAAATGCACTCGTGCATCTTGCACACGCACGGGCACACGCACATACACACATGAGCTGGTGTTTGCAAGCGTGACTGGCCTACGACGGCTCTCGGGTCCTCTTCGCCTCCAGATATGTATGTAATATGTATGTACAGATATATGTATGCATGTATAGCAGCCACACCTGAGCGAGGTGCACTGCACGGCGATGTCTCTTCCTTCGAGTGACGGAGTGCAAGATCCGCGGTGCTTATGTTAATGCCCGAGGGTTCGTGTAACGCCAATGGGAGGTACACGTGAACACAATGCTTCCCGTTAACGTCAAATCTCATCTCCGGCAGTTAAACAGCGGCGACACAAGTCTTGAGAACACAATGCTTGACAATCGTTCGCGTAAATGTTGCGCGTGTTTTGTCGTCCGCAGTTCATTACGATGGTCGGGAATATTCTCACGATTTTATTGGGATAGTTCGATAACAACTATTTCTCCTGGATTGCCATACCGCTTAAGGGGACTGGGTCACCCAAAAAGTCGAAGCAAAAAAAAAATTTTTTTTTGTGCCAAGATCAATCTACATTTTCATTCAGCGTGTGATCGGCCACTTTGAAACTACAAAACGTCGATAGTGACAATAAACGAGCTTTCTCTAATCCCGTAGAATTTTCAAGCTGTGTGGTCGACACACTCTGACGATCTTTGCTCGATAAACACGCATGAATCATCCGTTGTGGTATAAAATGAAGAAAAAAAAATGTCTCGACTTTCTTCGTCACTCGAATGGAATCTCGTGAATTTCGAGGAACTTCCGGCGGAATATTCGTGCCAGCGCTCAAGCTGTGCGGAATCCGTGGTGCAACGATTCTCCGCTCATCCCTCGCGGCTCGCGAAACTCCGGCTGGACCGTGTCTTCCATCCCTTATTCTTGAATGCGGCTATACGGTCGTTCGCCGGAGAAAAACGAGTATAAGTTCGTTGTACGGTAACATATATATGTGTCTATAAAGATAGGAGAATAATATATCTCCGGGTTATTTTGCTTCTCGGCTATGGTGTCATCCTTTCGCCGTCTCTGAGAGTGACGTCTATTCTGAGACGGTACGGAGATTCTGGAGTGAGAGAGACCGCACCGCGTGTGTCCCTTCTAGCTATATGAAGAACGAACGAACTAAAGTTGAAATACGGATCTCGAGACGAGTCGCAGCGCCCCGGGCGCACTGAAAAACCATTTCCATAGTTACATTTGCGCACTTTACGTTAATAATGAGAATGCGGAAAACTTTTCTCAAAAGAATTAAATTTTCCAGCAGCCGTCGGGTTGTTGAGAATATCTTTTTTTTTTTTTTCTGAAATTTTTTATTTTCATTTCAACAGCGTATAGTTTGCTCAAGTTCTTTAATCACGAATGAGATATATTATGTTGATAACGTAGCTGGAAGTATAATTGGAGACTGCTTCAACGATAAAGTATTAATTTGTCGGAGGTACATACATACAAAATTAAGTACATACTGAGTGCGACTTCAAGATGACGATTTTTTTATTTTTATGAATGTATAAAATAAAATTCCTTCCGTACAAAAAATTGCAATCTGTTCACTGTATTTACTTGGGGCTGTATCAGGGCTGGAGATTCGTTCAGGGAGTTCTTTGTCTCGTTTCGTGGAATTTGTTGTTTCGTTCGGAAACGGAAAAGCGTATATAAAAGCGCATCAATCCAAAGCCATGGACTTGCGACTACAGAAAAAGCGACGATACACGGGTGTTAACAGAACAGCAAAGAGGATCTTTCTTTCGCTCGCTGCTATTTCGACTTCCACCCTATATTTGTCGGACGACAGTTAACAACGGTTTCATGGTCGGTAAAATGTTACGCAGGCTGGATTATTCAAGAACGTGGAGCTTAAATGTGATAAAAAATCCGGATGACTGGCGGCGAGGGCGTGGAGAATCGATTTGCCTCTAATCCAGTAATAAAACTACGAGAATCTATTTAAAAAAAGGACAAAGCCAAAGATATTTCCTCATTTTCAAATTTTCTATGCGATACTTTGAAGTGGTGCAGAATGAAATAATTTGAAAGATACCATGCTTAAATATTTTTACATTATACATATTGAAATTTATGTATGACTCGTTATAATAATTATTATATACACATACACATATTACATTATATATTCAAATCATATTAATATTTTTTAAATATTCATCGCTAACTCGTCGCTCATCACGAAGCCGGCTCTCATGTTTTTTCTTTTCTTTTTCTCTTGATATTCTATAACGTTGGAAAAAAACCGTCACGTGCTAGAACTCAGCGTGAATTTCCTTTCAATAGAAAAAAGGTCTTGCCTTCGCGATTTATTGCGGAAAATCAATATTTTCCACGAGCAACCGGCAGCTGTAACGAATCAAAGCTTGTCAGCGTTGAACAAAGCGAACAAGAAGGTGAAACAACAAAGATCCGTGTGTTCATACCGTGAACCGAATGGTGTAACAAGAATGTCCACGTTCTACGTGAATGCAGCATTTTTTCTCCTTCGATTTCTATTTCCAATCTTTGTCACTTTGGTATTTTTTTTTTGCTTTTTTTCTGTTTCATCATCCAAATGGCAGGGGACGGTAGCCATGGCTGTACAATTTCCCGTGAGTGTTACCAATTATAGCCTTGGGCTGCGTAACGGCAGCGTAATTTTTTTCCCCTTTTTTATGTCGAGTTGTGCTTTTATCGAGCTTTTTCGCTCTCGTGCCGTCGTCACCCTACGTTCGCGAATGTGTCGCAATCGTTGCTTGGATATTGCCATTGATGTGTCTTCAATGAGCTTTCCGAAGACACAGAAAAAAATAACAACAATCGCGATATTTGATGAAATCAATATTTTCCAAGGGTCGTCAACGTCGCCCCCCCGGCAGCAAAGTCGTGAGGATGCGGTTCAGCCCCAAAGCTCCTGGCAAACTCTTCAAAAATATTTTCACGGGACGTGTATACTCAACGACCACAAATCCGATCGTGATATCCTAATTTTCCAGTCGTTAAATTGAACATAAAGTGAAATGGCGCAGCTTTCATCTTCCATCATGGCTGTTGCGTCGAAAAAAAAAGTAAATAATCCGTTTTTTCACATCGTCGTTGGCAGATCTAATAAGGTTGAGTGTTACGTTCTCGTCAGCTTAGCACAAAGGTTGCTTTGATGGACGAAAAAGCTTCCGTAGTTCAGCAGCTCGGATGGTAACTAGGAGAACAAGTAAGCGTCTCGTACCGAAAGGGGGGAAGGGGCCTCATCGCTTTTATAAAAATTGATAGGACAAAGACGGAGTGCTCCAGAGTTCGGTGTTTCCGAAGAGCGAGGGGACAAACGTGTTCTTGACATTTTTCCAAGAGGAAAAGAAAATTTTTCGTGCGAAAACGCGTTGAACGCGGCGCCCTCATGAGCCATGGCAGCAGCAGCAGCGGTAGCGGGGCCAGCGGGGTGAGCAAGGCGGAAGCAAAGATGAAGAATGGTGAACGGCGCGTGATAGCATAACAATAAGTCACGACGCCGTCGGCCAATATTTGATGTCGTTGTCGTAGACGTTGAAGACTGAACGCGCGCGCCGATGGTCGATAAGTCTTTCTTTGTCGACAAAAAAATTGAAGCAATAGTCTCGGGAAGTGGGAAAAAAACAAAAAACAAGAAAAAAAAATTTAAATCGAAGGTTGATGCTCGGTGTTACGCTGTAATGAAAACTTTATGAAAGTTTTACTCAGTATGTCCCCCCTACTCCAAATGCAGTTCACGTTATCAAGCCCTCAAGGTTTTGCCATCCACCCTATTTAATACAGGAGAAGAATATTAATTATTCTACAACGATGTTTGCTTGTTTTTTTTAAAGGATCTATCTTCCGTGAAAGTAAAATTATAATCGAGTCGCAACACATTCAATTGTTACAATTTTATGCCAATTCAATTTCGTTGATCGATTGTTTTCTTTATGAATCACTGCTTGGTGTAAATGTTATTTTGCTGAAAAAATGTTTTTTTGTTCATTTGGAAGAACGACGTATTGCGGTACCTTGATGAGTTTCGTTTAAGATGAAATGCTGCACTCCCTCTCCTCCATTTTCTATGAGTGCGAGGGAGCTAGCTGAATCTTCTCTAAGTATTGTTCTCTTTCACCGTTGACTTTGTTAATAAAAAACAAGAAACGGTTGACAGCAGAATTTCAATAGGCAGTCAATCATCCTCGTCCGTATCCACACAATTAATTATTGCCGCGAACAACGCTTTACCCTTGTCGCTGGCGAACGAGCACTAGTACCTAATTTTCCAAATTTTCGATTTCATATTCCTCTTATCCGGTTATTTTTCTCTGCACGTATTTATACATTCAACCATCCAACTTTACTACTCTACCCTCTCCTTCTTATTTTATTTCCATCTCTCACTCTCTCGATCGTCTATTTTTCTGTCTTTCGCACGTTCGTCGGTTCGACGATCTCTCGACGTGCTGCTCTCAGCGCAAAAGTACTCTAAGCCTTTGCCCCCGTCCTTCGCTTCCGCGCTGCGCGCATCCTGCGAAGAAAATCCTAGTCGACTCGAGTCGGAGGATTCTTATCGGCGCCTAGACTATTCCCGCCCGCACTGCATACTGCACACTATATTCCCCTCTGCCTCCGTTCTCCGTTCATCCTACCGATCGGAAACTTCGGTAATACGTTTCAAGACTGCGGGATATCGCGGGAGACTCTTCCACTTCTCCAACCGCCTTTCGCTCTAGCGCGCAATCCAACGATCTAATGGATAGTTCGGATAGCGATAAGTATGTTTGGAAACCGCTACAACCCGGATTTCCTTTTTTTCCATTTCAAGATCGCTATCCCTGATCGATCCTATATACGACTATCCCCTTGAGGTTTTTTACACGCTATTACCTATGCCACGACAGAATAGATAGAGTCATTTTTGTTGATATCGATCGATGATGAATGAAATTCATAATTCATCGGAATTAATTTGTTAATTTGATTCGAAAGCCGCCCACAGTCGATCGATTTAGAAATAATCTTTCGTACCATTATTTGTACCGCATGCATACATTAAAGAAAAAAATTGTAAGTTTTTCGTACATAGTACTTAGTCAACTGAGTAAAACTAATTCTGACCGATTATTAATCTGACTTATCGCAAGAAGAATGCATAAAAAATAAGTGATCCCCAGAGCTGTCGCTCTAGAATGGTCCCTTCAACATATCCATGCAAGATGCATCAACGTAACCATCACTCTTCATGATAACAAATTCGCCATCTTACCACGAGCTTCGATGAACAGATTATTCAGGACCGACGCTACACAATCACTCGTCGCGCTGTACGTTATATGCAAACCAGCAACTGCGGGATTACCTGAAAACCAACAAATTTTCACAAGTTACACAAGTTTTCCGTTACACAAGTAAATCTATGTATATGCACGTCTCATGCATCTGCGAATCCACACGTAATACTCATACATATAGTAGCTGTACTTACAAAAGTCCCGAATGTTCGAGCGAGGTTTATCGTTTCATTGTGCTGCCGGGTAGTGCTGCAGGATTTAGTTGAGCCCGGAGAGTCCGTGGGGGAAGTAAGTTCCATGGACAACTTGGCCGGACAGCTTCCTGATTGCTAGTTAGTCTGTGTGTAATCGCGTCCACTCTGCTTCCGACCTTCGCTCCGTCTCCCTCGCTCCCCTAGTCGGTCATCTCGGTACATGAGGCGCGGGGAGAGAAGTGGTGTGCTTTCACCGCTCTCGGACTTTCTCTGCGTCTTCCTTCCTCGCGGGGGGTTTCCATCCCTCGCAACCCTTTCTCTCTCTCTCCCTCTTTCTCACTCGTTTCCAGCTCGGCAACGGCCGCGGTTTGCACGAGACTTGCTCCAAGTCTACGTGCATACCAATCGCATTTATCTATATGTGTATGTATATACTTACATGTATGCACTTTGGCACTGACGATTCCTAATTGATTTAATTAACGTCCTTTCGCAATAACGCTAAACGCGCGCACGTCGGTCCAATTATTGTAGAACTCCGTTTCGGATGTCTTCGTCGTTCGTTTGGAGACCCCGTCTCGTTGGTGCTTCCGTTTACTCGTTCTCGGGCAAACACGAGAATCGGCAACCAGGGACCAAATTGTACCGGCGATGAAGCCACAAATACCGGTAGTAACGGATGGCAAACTGTACGTAGTTTCGTTGTGGCCTGAACAACTTCGATCCACCGTACCCTCCGGACCCCCGCCCGTGCCCGAGCCTTTTCGGACAATACCCACAAGGTCTCTCGGACTAATTTTGTTGAATTCTTCAGTAATTAACTTGCCGAATTTCTCGATCGTGTCTAATTTCATCGTGCCCAATCAGCTTCAACGATAATTTCGTCTCCGCAGAAGATGACATATTTCGATATATTATGATTGTAATCACACAATTCGAAATCAAAACCACGGGCGATGATTACAGTTCACAATTTGAAACGTGGCAGTATCGTTACACGAAACAAAGTAAATGCAATCGTTGCGTATTTATTAAATCCCCGCCCGCCGCAGCGCCGTCGGAAATAAATGTCCGTCAATTAAGTCAAATGGCGTCTGTATATACAAAACCTTGCGGGTCGTCAACTTGGGAATAAACGTCGGAGAAGATGTTTTGCACGGATCACGTGTTATAAATAACATTAACTAAGTAATGGGTTGTCTGCTAAACGTGGGACTAAACTATTTTAAAGTGGGGTCCGAGGATTCGTGCGCTCGAGAGAGAGTCACGAGCCCGAATGAAAGGAACAAAATAAAACATAAGAAAAATAATACGAGAGAGAGAGAAAGAGAAGCAGAGAGAGAGAGAGAGAGAGAGAGAGAGAGAGAGAGAGAGAGAGAGAGAGAGAGCGTACCCGCACATTGTACCAGACTCCATTGTACAATGGTGCAACCTCGAACGCGAGGCTCGCGCATTGCTCGTTCTGGCGCACTCCTGACGCTCGCCGGGGCCACTGGCATCCTCCGTAGCGAGACAATGACAAACGTTCCGATGTAAATCGTTGTAACGAAGGACGCGAAAGACAACCAACCAGTTTCGACCAGCCTTGTCACTGTAAGAGTTAAAAGAGAACGATTTAATCTCTTCGTCGCGCGGCGTTGCCTCACTCCCGCTTCCTCTCCCGCGTCTCATTGTACTCTATCGGGTCTTGGTGAGGGTCAACTGGAAAAATTTCGTACTGTCACCCTTTGCCGCCAGGCCTTTCAAGAATCCGGGTCCACGCGAGCGTCCTTCGCCAAAGATTTCAATAGATGGAGACGATACTCGAGATTCTGCCCGAACGTAACCTCACGAATGGTCAATCACTATTGCGTATGAAAAATTCTAAAAATCGGTATATAACTTTGTACATACGTGTGTGATAAACAGAACTCTGCGTCTACGGATTAAGCTGAAACTGAATTTCAACAGATTTTCTATTGAAAAAACGTTCTTAGCTTGAGCTTCAAATTTATGTAAATGTGTTTGTGTACGATAACTACTTCATCTACCCCTACCACTAATTATCTACTTCTTGTTCTCCATTTCAACTTGCGTGATCGAACGAGAGGTGCCGTGACTTGGACGCGGCGGGTTAGAGTTAAACATGGAATCGGACCAGTCCTCGAGCGTCTTCAGCCGAGCTTATGAGTGTGGAAACACGGCTGGTGGCGGAACTCCCGGTCATTGCGGTCGAGTCTGTAAGTCATATGGAAGTTTGTTACTCGGCATAAATCTTCGAGGAGGTCACGTTAGCGTAAGAGGGTCTTCAAGGAGGTCAGGAGCAGGGCTCAGAGATGAGTCTTGCAATAGGTC
This sequence comes from Sussaba pulchella, assembly GCA_963971145.1. Lineage (NCBI taxonomy): Eukaryota > Metazoa > Arthropoda > Insecta > Hymenoptera > Ichneumonidae > Sussaba > Sussaba pulchella. Next base: position 20,916,496 of record OZ020166.1, read on the forward strand.
GCCCCGGACGGGCGCTGAGACGCAAGCTGTGCTGTAGGTATATCAGCCATGGACAAAACTTGCACGGGAACATCCAACCAGGCTGTGGCTGCAGACGCCAGCAGTGCCACCACTAAACATGGACCGGTTAGTACTGTCAGCTGGCCGACCCCTCAGCCAAACGGATTAACGTACAATTGCTTCGTTTTACAAATGCATTCGCATTTCCACGAACTTCGGAACATACGAACCAAAAAATTAAGGTGAACAACAGAGAGCAGCGAATAACAAGAACAATTGGTTTATGTCGTGAGTGTCGCAGCCGAATTAGATCCTGTCGAAGTTTCCGGGAATTCATCAACAGCCAAGAGGATCGTCAAGAGGGAAGCCCGGAGGATGGCACTTGACGTCGTGGATTGTAGAGGAAAGAGACGGAGGAACGGGGGAGCGGGCGGTTGTCGGTAGACAGATTCGAGGGTTGCGGGAGATTGGGAGGTACTCGGTGCGGGGCTAAAGGGCTCCAGGATTCAGCGGAAACTGGTCGAATGTCAGGTCGCCGAGGGACTCATGAATTTGCATAGACCAAGCCAAACATAATCTTAGTGCACACAGATGCTTCTACCGGTATGCTCCTCCTAAGCCTTCCTAAGGCTACACTTGTAGCGTCCCGCGGTGCTGTCTCTTCCGTAACCAAGCCCCCCCCCCCTCATTCGACGCTCTACGTTTCCGGTGACCGTCACACCATTTCCTACAGCATATGCCGTTTTTCCCTGACGTTGGACCCAAATCTTAGGGACAACTAGCATCTCGAAAAGCTACCTGGGTCAGCAGCCAAGTTCTCTTCAGTCCTCTGGTTCAAGCTACAAGGTTCAACAGCACGCAATTTCGTCCTCCTCAGCTTTATGGAATCCTTGATCACGTCTCTGTTTGATTCTCGTATGTTGGGCAAGGTTCACCGATAACTTTCAATTATTATTGGATTGAAACCCATGCAATATATTCTCTTGATCTCAAACAACGTTCGGGGTTTCACTGATGACGTTCATCGCCTTGCCAAGATCTCGTTCGAACCTGAAGTTTACATATACGGAGATTCGGAAGGATATTCCGGTATGTGTTCCAGTAGTACAATGGTCGAACTGCAATGCACAGTACCAATCACACGGAGCAGCAACTTGACGTTGGGCGGCGGGGGAGGAAACAAGGGGAGGGGGACAGTTTGAGCAGCAGCCGAGGTTCATGCAGCCTCCCTCAGTGTGCAGGGATATAGCGAGTGCAGATTGGCCTGTTTAATCACTGGTTAGGGGCGCATGGGGACCTTCGAGGGCAATCAGCCTGTTTGTATTTGCACTCGGGTTTACCGGGTGGTTCAACTAGAAGCTAGCTCCCGCTCCGGTAGCCTTCAGCCCCCGTACAACGCTCCGGGGGTTCCATAGACACGGCGGGGCGTGCACCTTTAACGTCTCAAGAGCCCCCGCTGAGTCCTGACTTCGCCTCACTCCGACGTTCCCGATTCGACGGCGGCTTCTCGAAGCTTCGTCTTGCTCTTACCGTCCCCGAGAATCTAATAAGCTTCAACAGAGTGAAAGCTCGTGTCGCCCGCTAACACGCAAGACAAACCCCGTTCGCCTCTCCGGCTCGGCTGAGTATTGCAAGGGCACCGGTGGTTCCTGATGACTTATCTGTGAACCCTCAGACGGTTTACAGGTCATGCGAAAAAAATACAATTTGGATTCCCAACCCTGTTTCTATGCAAAAGTGCGAATTCTTTCCTCACTTCGTTTGAGTTTTCCACCCTGGATGAGGATTTCAATTTTATTTGGTCGATTCCGTTGTTTTCTTCTTTGTTTAATTTGTCGTTATTCAGGTGTTTAATCGAATGTTGTTTGTTCATTCGTTGAAAATGTTCGATCCATAAATCATACTTAATCGAAACGTGATTACTTGGTTATAACCGACCTGATGTATAATACCAGGAGATATAATATCAGGAGATGAGAAGTTAGAAATAAAAATTTCCTCAGAATATGGAGATTAAATAAACGAAGATTCACGATTCTTTTTTATTTCTTCGTTCGTTCCGTGTATATTTTCATCCTTTCTATTTCTTATTTTTATTTTCTTGAAGGGGAGTGGTATCTATATTGCGGTAGTCTATCGCGTTCTGCCACTTCCGAGAGATATAAAATATAATTCCCATGCAAATTCGTTGTGCGGTATACTGTCCGTAGGGCTGAAGCATCCTTTAGGCTATCTCATTACGAATGCCCCGGGGTGAAATGATCGATCTAAAGGCAAATCGTATCTTGTACCGTCTCGGGTGTGTGTGTATGTTATATACATACACACACACCCATATAATACAAACACATAGGTGCTCGAACCCACGTTCTCTGGGTGTTCGTAATAAACGAAAACTGTATACGTATGCCCAAATGCATGTATATGCATCTGCAAACGAATCCGACGACATTCTACGGCGTTTCGATTACCCGAACCCACCGATCCACTCGTCCTGTGTATGTGTTCCCCGTTTGTTTGTTTCTGTCTCCCGAAACCTTTCGCGGAATGGATGCGCACGGGAACGAGTTGACAGACGAAACGATTAAATGCGGGGGGCGATGGGTTTTTTCCGCGATTTCGACGAATTAGAGAATTTACCGGCTGCCCAATCAATTACGGGGACGAGAGACCGTACCCGAATTTCCGGCAAATTTGGGCGAACCGCGAGGACATCCGAGCGATACTGGGTAAAAAGCACGAATCGAACTAGCACACATCGGTGATGCCACGCTAGCGTTGCATACAAAGGTAATATTGTCCATAATTGCTATCGTTTTCGTTTACTTTATGAACCGTATTTTTCGGTTCTTGTAAATTATAAATGCCGTAGTTGATTTTTAAAGACGAATGCACCTAATAATTGAAACACAAAGAAATATGTGTATTTTTATTACATGATAAGCTCTCCTTTCCCCAGCTCCTCTAAGCGCTTTATTAATACAGATGGCTGACCGACATTCCGGAAGTGTTCATATTAAAGTAGAAAGGTGAAAACGATAACCAACAACAGTGAAGAAATTTTTTTCAAAAACCAATCTTGCCGTAGATGCATTAAATACGGAACACCTGTGCGCCGTCGGAATCAACCGAGCGGATAAGCACGACCTTCAACTAGGTCCGAGGAAGAGAAAGCCGAGAGTCAAGACAGCGAGTGTCCCAGTGGATCTCGCGACCACCGAGACGCGAATGCAACACTTAATTATTCTATTACCGTCACACGAGATTCTCGCACGGTTTCTCCGCGGAGTGAGCGCGCCCGGGCGCTACCCCCTCGACACTCCACGTGTTATAACACACGCTAGGTGAGGCCGTGAGTCCCTCCGTGGGGATGGGTTTCTCACTTCCGTTACCGAATACGCGAGCTTGCGCTCGGCGTTACATAAATTAGTAGACTCACACGCGTCCAGTCCCAAGTAGGTCATGACTCGGTTGTATATTTGTGTACCCAGTTTGCACACATCCCGCATCAAGCTCAAGAGACTGCATCACTTATTCTCGCACAACAAACGCTCAAACCCTCGAGCAATATCTATAAATATAGATGTAGATATATATCTCTATTCTTCTCTCTCCCTCTCTATATATCTTTACATGTGTGTATACACAATTAAAGAGGGAAACTCAGCGATTCTCTCGTTGTACAATAAATTTACGAGTCCAATCACTAAACGTTCCACGACTCGATGCAAGACATCGACTATATATGTGTTCACGTGGTCATAGCTATGGAGCAAAGTGGCTCGGAAAACAGCCCAGCTCTTTTATGCCTCGTAAGTTCCTCTATCCACCATTTCAGTTCTCCCTCTGCTGATCCCTTATACTCTTGAGTCACAGCGGTGAATGCGACAGCCGCTTCCACCGGGAACCGAGAATAATCGACGACATTTTCGCGACGATACGCTCATCGAATTTACCCAATTCTCGCGCGCGGGGAGATCGTCTCGGGTCGGCAGCCGGCTCTCTGCCAAATGTCATTTCGATTTGTAACCCACCTCACACTCCAAGCACCGCTTTTCCGATGCACACGAAGAGAATCCAAAGTTGTCAAGAAGATCTTTGGTCTGCGCTGCAACCGTTGGCGGCTGGTCACTGATATCGCATCAATCCCGAGAAAAAGCTCAAAGCTTCCGGGAAACCGGTTCGCACATTGTCTTGCATATTTTGCAAAAAGCCGAAAGCAAAATGCGAAACAATTTTTGAATGATGATTGTACAATTCGATTCGACTTCTGTAGTTAAATGATTGAATTCAGGGTTGCTATTTTTTCTACTTGTATCGTTGACCCGAGGGTTTTGAAATTAAGTAAAAAGTATGTCCATTGGTGTTGCAGTACACTGCGATCGCATTTATCTCGAAAGAAAAATATTTTTTCCATAGATTCAACAAAAATATTGCTGTGTGATGAAAGAAAAATATGTTGAAAAGGTTTTTCAGGGTGGAATGAAGGCATCGACGAGTAAATTAGATGAAGCTTGAATGAGATAACTGGACCTCGGACGAGCGCGAAATTACTCGATCCGCCATGTACGGTATCGTGGATAGGAGTAGGAAGGAAGGCTAGAGTATACTGTTGAGAACGACTGACAGAACAAGAGATAGAGAGGGTGCGAGAAGGAGAGTACGAGCGGTAGAGGAACGAAACGTGCAATTTCCCGGTGCCTTCGTTTCAGACATATATTCGCCGTTGGTGCACGCGCCATATGAGTAATGGCATTACCGATAAATGCTTTCGACGTTATATTTTCCTTTCTGTCCGACAATCGGCCTATGTCCAGACGAATCATCACAGCTCCGATGTGGGCTGCGCGTTCACCGTTTCGTTTTGCACGGGTCTTTACCGGTTCTTCGACTGACCACATTTACCAATATCTGTAAAACGCGAAATTGTTATAAAGTGGTGTCCGTTGCGCATATATGCCCCAGAGCTCCCCTCGCCTTTATATACACAGAGTTTGGCACAGACATATCGGAGAAACCGGGTGAGAGCGAGAGAGAGAGAAAGAGAGAGAGAGAGAGAGAGAGAGAGAGAGAGAGAGAGAGAGAGAGACATAGAGAAAGAGAGATAAGGTCAGTGCTGCTATAATCAAATCCCATAAACATCAAAGCTGGGGCATCGCGTTTTCTCTATCACGTTTCGCTATATAGATATCCGTTCGGCAAAGCGTCGGCGTCGGCAGGGACGGCGGCAGCAGCCACTGCCTCGTCGACGTCACGGCATGGTTCTCGTCTCGTTTCACTCGCAATCCCCCGGTAGCTCCCTTGAGCCGCACGGAAATAGAGTCGAGCGCATATTCTTTTCCAGTCCGATAGCGTTTCTGTTTCTACACTACTCGCGTATCTTGGGAGATTGTTCGGCTCGAGTCGAATTTACTTTACACGAGGCAGAGATCTGGCTTTCTACTATACGCGATCACTCATCCTATCGTACTCCAATATGTCGTTATTGATGAAATTCATGTATTTTCGTACGATTTGCTTTTTCGTATTTATTCAATTTTATATTTTACACAGAAGCCAGGATGCGACAAATGAAAATAATAAAAGATGATGTAAAGATAAAGAAAAATATTTGTATAATAATAATAATAATAATAATAATAATAATACAAATAGTTCGAGGGACTCTTATGACAACTTTATAAACGAGAAAAAGACGGTGGAGAGAGACAGCTTGCAACGATGGAAACCATCATAGAACTGCGAAGCTTGCACGACTACAAGCACCAATCGCATGATACTACGGATACTGTGCAACGGCGGGTTTACAGCGCAACTAATCCTCCTTCCAACAGTGGCACGTAGAGATCTCTCATCGTACATCGCAGTTTCAAAAGATGCTCTCCTCCCTCTCCTTCCCAATACCACAACAGTGCATACATACGGATAACGTTGTTCGCACGATGCACTCGACCGGAAACGACCCGATTGGCACACTGGCGAAGGCAAGGAAGCCGGATCCATCGTGTATAGCGCCTATCAAAATGGTTTATAGCGGCAAATAAGTACGCCAGAGATCTTGGTTATACGAGTTCCGCGACTATCAAAGCTGAAACAAACATTTCGAACGGGATTAACGTTATCATCCTTAACCCTAGGTTGCTGTGTGTTTTTGACGCGTCGGCGGGAATCGCTGTCTCATCGAAAATTTGATGAGCTCCGCGAGGATGTTTGATTGTAAGGGCGCAATCACAATTCGAATGGAACAAAATTCGGAACTGCTTGCTTGGCGTACAGTGCATGAAGATGACAATATAATGGATACATTTCGAACATTCACAGTATTTCCTTTATTCGCTGGTATAAACCGCACATGTGTATACATGCATTGTGCGCTCTTGACTGATTGGTTTTTTAGATCTATGTAATAAATAGTCCAAAAATGTTACTAAACATGAATATTGAGAACATTTGTGATTCATAAAAAAATATATCAACCTTGCATTTTTTCTTTCCTCTGGGCTTTCCTTCCTTCGTATGATTGTACCATTGATTATTTTCAGAATAACTTTTATAGATTATAAAAACTTGAATTATTACTGAAAAATTAGGAAGACGCAATCAGGATTGTGGCAAGGTCGGTGACGGCTGCGAGTCGGCGGAAATCAAGTCTGTGCAAAGTAGTGTACGTTTGTGCGGAAACGTCCCGGTGGAAGAAATGGTTCGACGCCATCGTAGAAACGACCTCTCGTAAAAAAAGCTCCTACTTCTTATATTCTCGCTCGTAATGCTTTACAGCCTTTGGAAAAATTTGATTCTTTACCGCTCTGTTTTCGTACGCACCCCTCGGTAAAATTCTATCCGGTCATTTCTATCGTACACGATCGTAAAAAAATGAATTTAATAACCGAAGTGATAAAAGCATGCCTGATTTTTTTTGAAAAACTAAAAAGTTGAAAGACGCACGCTCTACGTACCTGCAACGAGCAGCTACCTCAGAACAAGCTACCAACGAATAAATGTGAGCGAGGGACTGTGCCAAAAAATAGTAATTCTCGCAGCGTACGATTAGCCCCGGCTGGAATGTTTTCGCTTAGAACGAGCCACAACACTAACGATTATTAGCGTTATTATATCTCGAATTGAAATGACGGCTAATTTAATTTGTTAATTGAATCGACAAAAAAAAGCAAGTGGCTGTTTTAGGAAAATGCGTTGGTATTACGTGCAGCAACGGATGCGGGAACCCCGGTAGAGCGGAAATTAGCTTGAAAAATAGAAAAACCCCGGGGAAAAAAATATCATCCCCGACGAATAGCGAAAAAACGATAAAAAGAGATCTGGGATTAATCGTGCTGGTGCATCTAAGCGCAATACCACGCCTAATGCTCGTACCGCGAATAGAACCAACATGCAACGTTCAACAGAAGACCGCGCAAGTTCGTACGATACGACGACGCGAGTGTGGGGGCTCGTTCGCTTGTGTGGGCATGATCTCGGTGTGCTTGGGTGTAGCTTTAATTGGATGGGAGTTTATATCGGGACGGAGAGGGATGCGTTATGCGGGGAAGTAAAGCGAAGCGTTGAGCGGTAAAGAGAAGTAGAGTCGCGGTGTTGGATATTCCCCCAAGGGGCCGGTGGAGACCCTCTGACGCCCGATGCAACGGTGAAACAGTCGTTGTTATCTGGGTAGAAACAACAAGCCGCACATCTGCGTGTACGGAAATAATCAGGCTAACACGAGACCCAGTGGGCTTGGGTTCTCTCCCTCTCTCTCTCTCACACACACACACACTATCTTTCTCTCTCTTTCTCTCTCTTGTACAGTTCGTACTATCCTGGCGAAGCTTCTGAAACTATGTAAACTATATAATTACGTATATAGTTTATATATATTATGAAAACAAGGGAGAAGGAGTGTGAGGTAGAGGAACAGAGAGGCCCCGAAATGGGAGACTTGTGGATATTCGTTAGGAGAGACTCTGGAAAGCTTAGCCGTATGAAAGTAGCAAGATTCGTACCTACAGTCGGTGCACATAATGATGAATACAATTCGCGTTGTACGATAAACCGAAACGAATTAGTTGGTTGCTCTTGATTGATTGAACTCGATATGATTAAACGATATTAAAGATAAAAATTCTATTCGAGAAAATTATTTGGAAATGGTATACAGCTTGTTCAGCCGGCAGTTCAACCCTAATTTAATGGAATGTAATCCAGTCCGGGACCTGGTACTATTTTTACAATTTCTCAGTGCAGCCTCCGCCCTCTCTCTGAAACCTAAGTAATACCCCCACGTCCTAAGCATTTGATAGGATCTTGGAATAGAATTAAAAAAATGTTTAGGTTTTTGCAATAATTATAAATAATCCAGACGAGTTATTGTTCCACACTGAATTCTAATATTCAATGGAAATTACAATCTGTGATTATTGAATAATAAAAGCATTTAAAATACATTTTCATTGAATGGATACCACCACTCTGTCCTTCTGGAGCGATCGACCTCTGAGATCACTTCGAGACCCAAATGAAGGGCATGCAAGAATGAGAAAACGTGGTAGAGAAATGACAGAGACAGATGCCGAAGTGAAGGTTAAGATGTGGGGTTGAGAGGATCGCAAGTTGTGTAAGCCGATACGTCTTCGGAATCCAGTCGAGTTAACCGCTTAAGCGCGATAGCATTTTACCTCAGGCAAACTGCGAGACTCCTATTTTAATTATCGTCACCTCTTTGGTCCGCAGGAGTCGCGCAAGTCTTAAAGATCTCAAAACCGCGAGTATGTCGCGACGACGACTCGAATGACGACATCGTCGTACGTTTGCTCGACGAAGTTTTAACGGGACGAGTGTCTTATCTCAGCTAACGTTGTCCTGCTTTTCCAGTAGCTTGCTAAACGGGAACCGCGGATATTCCTCACCTTGAAACTGATTGATTGTATACTCCGAGATACCTAGAATGAAGGAATTCCATGCATCTACTATTAGATGGGATGCAATTGTATTTATTTATTCATTCAATTAAATTACTATTATAGTTCTATCTTGACTCCAAATACTTGATCTTTCTCTGCAACTACGAAAAAAGAAAATCTACGAAGGGTTAACTCGTACTCTCCGTTGCTATAACCAACGACAATGAGAATTTAATAAACTAAATAAGACACGAAGGCCGACGCAGCTTTTAAACATGCGACCCGGGACGATTATCCGACGTCCTATATACCTTCGACACTTAATTATTCCTTTCATCGCCGCCGTGCCACCCTTCCTCCCACTGCTTCTTCATCATCCACTCCTCGGTAAGCAAGGGCACCCGCGACCTCGTTATTCCAACCGTTCGTTATTGCCGGAATATAAAACGTTTTCGCTAAAGATCCCTGCTACCTGTATCATTACTCTATATGAAAAACTCCCCGACCAGTGTATCTCTCTAATTGCGAAAAGAAAAGGCGAAGTGAAATTAGTGTTTCGGTTTTCTTTCTCATCGGGTTATCCTCCATTCTTCAAAATTCGAAGCCTCGTGAGCTCCTCGATCTCTCGGATTCCTCTCCCTTTTGCGTTTAACTTGTTCTTCCCTTCGACGGCGTTGTTCCCGTGTCATTAAAAATAAGGGCGACAGTCCTCCCCCCCCCCCCCTGTATCACTATTCCTATCGCCGGCTCCAGAGAATATAATCTGTATTCCTCGTTTCGTTTGGCGAGTAAAGTTTTTCGTGCGGGAACACAGAGCCAGATCGGTAATCACCGACTTTCGTCTTCGTTCGTGCATAAAGGTACATAAAGGTACCCCGGAAGGTGGCTAGCCAGCTCGAGTTCGACCGAAGAATCGTATCGAAGAAAACGAGGACGAAGATATAAAGCAGAGACGCGTGAAAAACGTGGATGAGGTAAGCAAAGAAGAGAACGAATGAGGGTCTCTTAATGGACGAGAGAAATGGTAAAAGGATAAAACAGGACAGGTGAGAGGACTCGATTAATTCAAGACGCTTCGATTTTCCTTCGGTAAGAGAATGGAAAATAGAGGGTAAGACAGAGGGACGAAGAATGCCTTTTTGTAGACTAAAAGGAAGAGAGTGAGGAAGACGGAGAGAAAGAGAGAGAGAGAGAGAGAAAGATGTTGACAAAGGGCGCGAGATCCCTTTAGCGAAGCTCCTTTCCTCGAGATGTACGGTAGCCGTCACGTCTGGCCGGAATCGCCGGAAAAGACGAAAGCCCAAGGTCCTGAATCTAATTACCCAAAGGATATCGAAGTGGACGAAGGCGAGAGAAACAAGATCGAACGAGGTGCCTTGACGTCTCTTTGTCCGAAAGGGCCTTTGACACAAAAGACCCTGCAACCGAAGCTCGACCGGTTACAGTATTTACCTTCTGCCCAGACGCCCACCTTGGAACGTCTGTCGAGCTCTCGTTATTATTTACATTTTTTTATTCTGTCTTATAAACTAAATAATTTGACTTATATTTCTGGGTTTTTTAATCCAACATTGCGATATTCCGTTATAGCTTATGCGAAAATAAGAAAAATCAATTGAATGTAAGTAAATGCAGTCGTTTGAACCAGGCTCAATCTGCAATTATAAAATAACACTCAAAACTTTTTTCCTTTCCCTACAAACCACAAAAAAATGAATAGCTACAAAATCGTTTATGCTCCGCCGTAAAAAAGTACCAACTGAAAAGTTTACCTGCAAAAGAGCAGACACAGCTGAATGAAAATAAAAATAAACAAATAAACAATCCAAGCAGGTACGCCCACTGTCGGGGATAAAAGTGCCGAGCTTACGTTCTCGTTCAACAATTCCGTTTGATGTGCGAAACCATTGAACTCGACCAGGTAATTTCCCTATACATATATGTGGATGTATTCCATATAGATATATACATATGAATAATACAGACATACGTATACAATATATATAATTATAACAGTTCACGTAACGTAAGAGGAAAGATAAGTGGCGCGTTAGTGTATGACGACCTGTCGTCGAGCTGCGAGATACGAGCTTGTACGCGGAAAAGCTTTCGCAAAAACCTCGAGCCCCTCTGACCGAGAGAGTAAACGTTTTTGTGGTTAGTATCACCAGTTCACGTAACGTCCGTCGACGGATATGCAGCGCGCAGGTCTGGTCTTGTCATACTTGCTCCAACCGTTTTGCGTATCTTTGTTAGGCTTTGCGCATATACCGCAGTTTGCGATTTGCACGGTTGCATGGTGCTTGCAACCCCTCCCCCCGCTATCCCCCACTGCTCCAGCCCGTAGGTTTCGAGTCACTCTCGTTTAGTTATGCTGCCGCGGGGTCATTCATTTCGACGCTCAAAGCCGCTTTGTTGCTGCTGATATGCTTTGAGTTTATCGTCGTATAACCTGAAGGGGCCAACTAGACCCAAACGTCCCACACCGTATTGACATTTCCCATCCACCTATCTTCTACCCAGCCCTGGCTCCAACAATCTCTTTCTACCCCTTCGCAGTCACGCTCCACGAGGATTTTTTTAAATTTTTACTTTATATTTTTGAATACCATAAATTTTCTGTTTTTCCGCCTCGTTATCTCCCACCGTTGTTCAAAGTCACGAATAGTTCGAATTTTTCATGGATAATGCACAGCTTCCATCAAATGTATGTAGAGTTACGATCCCTGTAGAATAACAGGAAGTTTTCTGAATGCTTCGTACGACACTTATGTCGAGATTCATTATGGTCTCGACGATCTCTACTACATCAATTTTTCTTGATACAATTCGTGAATGAAGTGAATATAGTACGTATGTGGTCAGACACTGTCGATAGATCGATATGTACAGTTGATAAGCCGGCGGCGGTACCAGTATCACGTCTCTCACACACATATGCATATTAGCCGTAGACCCGGACACGTGGGTTGTCACGTTAGGCGTGGCAAACGTCCCGAGGTCACTAGTCGTCGTCGATGTCGTCGTCGGCGCGAGTATTGCCGCTGCTACCGACTGCTGTCGCTAACGCTGCTGCGACTGAATCATTATCATGCAGACCCGAGCTTGGGCAACCGACAGGTCTGTCCACCGGCAGAGGCATCTGTCTTATTGCCGCCGACGCACAGCCGGACAAACTGTACAAAGCGCCCGGGATAGCTCTCGCTCTTCCTCCTGTCCCTTGCCTCGCCACTACCTATCCCTCCCCTCGAATTCCGTTGACCCGGTGAACTCCAATTGCAAACGTGCGACTGATTTGCGATACGCGAGAGGAAACTAGAAATACACTGGTCCTCTGCGAGCTTCTGAGATCCTTCATGATCAAGCGATATCAAGGTTGGTTACGCGAATGTTTCTTATGCCTTAAGGACTATGTACAGTACCTAGATTTTTTTTCAAATCATGAACATTGTTCTAAATAATTAAACATTGGAAATAATTTTCGAAGACATTCATTCATCGCTCCAGGGTAAAAGAAATGCTCCACAAAAAAAAAAGCATTTCGGTGAACAGCATGACTTTGGAAAATCATCTCGACGACAAAAAAAATCGCAAAAAGATAAAATGAAAAAAACTAATCAAATCAGTGAATAAAATTGTAATGAGGTTGAAAAGTGTTCGAAGACCCCCATTAAATAAAAAGAGAGACAGGTTGGAGTGTAGCAAAACAAGTTTTTCACACCGCATGCCACGCGAACCGCGCGGCAAATCGTTATTGGCGGATCTTCGGGACTCCGGTTCTTCGTCGGGCTCGTTGGTGGCTGGGCGTAGCGTTGTCTCCGTTCGACGTGGAATCAACGTCGCCGGGAAGCGTGCTTGCTCACTCGTGTCGCGTATGGATGCAAATTTGCTTCATTAGGGTATCTGGAAGGGTCCTGAAACGTGGTTCGAATAAGTCTGGACGTGGCGACGTAGATCGACCTTAAGCGTTTCGCGGGAGTGCACGAGGACTGCGTCTACGATCTGGAACTGGGCTCGTCCTGACCGAACCGCGGACTTCTGTCAGACTCATGGCATATATATATGTATATGTAATGTATATAAATGTCATGCCAAGCCGGCGCTTGGTGCTGGAACACGCCAATTAAGACGACGCGCGCGCCTCTGAATCCTGCACACGAATCGCGTGCCTTGAAACATCGGATTAATGGCAATGAAAGAAAAAAAAATTTTAAAAAAAACAATAAAATGAAAAATCGGGCCAGAGATACCGAAAAAAATACAAAACATGCATGAAGAAAAAAGTTGTTAATGACGTGATCGCAGCCGTGGACTTTCCCACCGCGGTTGTTAGTCGCGCAAAGTTTTAAGTCCAACGAACGCAGAGGGCGATAGAGTTTTTCGACAGAGGGTCTTTGTGCATAAATTATTGCATTGGGAAGTATCTACCGGTGGAACTTTAAACATTCGTATCGTTGCCTTAATTCATTTTGTTCAGGCAGGAAATTAAAGGCACTAGATGCATGGTTCCCGGAATAATTCTCATAAATATTTTTTTAATAATATCACTCCGAGAATCTTGGTAACATTATTTCGATAAATATTAATTCTCTTCCCATTTTCTGGGTTAAGAATTCAAAAAACTCAGTATTTCTATTATTTGATAAGAATAGCCTTCTGTATACCTTCTATTAACTGCAATACGTTCGACAATGTATGATTTGTAAAACAATTATTTTTAATAACGTACATCAGGGTATCAAATTTTCAATGAATATTTTTCGGTTCGTTTTTTCTAGCCTCAAAAATTCGATAAAGGTATTATTACGAATATTCGATAGTCATCAATTTTTATTCTTCGATTTCTCATTTAATCGTACGTCTGGATAGTGCGAAGCGCTCCAATTATTCCATCGGCAATCGATTTTTTTTTTACGAATGCATCGAGAGGTACTCTCGCATTTCAAACGTACCCCGTGCGAGATGAGAAAGTGGCAAGAGGGGATAACGCAGGGTGTGTACACGGGAGTGGTTCTTCGTAAAAGGGTCTTCCCCATTCCCGGTTGATATTATTAGCATACGCAGTGCACTGGTCCGGAGACGAAGTTATACGATATTGAACCGAGCCCGATGTTTCTACGCGTATCTCCGCTGCTCTTCCGCGAGTCCAAACGCACGCGATGGCAGCTGCGACGCATATTCGACGATCCTTTATCTTTCTGCACGAACGAGACGCTCTCCATAGTTGCACGCCGATTTATCGAGGGTTTACATTTCGTCCATCGAGACGAATGCAGGCACTTAAATTAATGACGCTTCGGGAATTCGACCGCAGTCATATATATGGGGTGGGAATCGAAGTTCCGACGAAACGAAATCACGAAAACGTATATGTAGGTGTAGTGGCGTCGCTCGTTCGACCGCGCCAAGATGGCTAGCAGTTTACTGCGGCTACGCCACTATGATTATATATAAGTTTTTCGGGGTTTCGATCCGTCGGAACAATTTCAGTGTGGAAGTCCTGAAAATTGGTGATTCTTTAATCAATTCTTTCTTCGATGGATGAGATCGATACACGGTCGTAATTTGTTTTGCCCATCGAAAGGAGTTATGCCCACTAGAAAAAATATATTCCAGTATTTTTTTTCAATTTCTGAAAAAAAAAATTGTAATGATTGAAGATGACACTTTAAGAAATGATGCACAATGGAGGAAGATCCTACTCCTCTAAAGATTTTTTCTTTACACGTGCGTGAAAATCGCTACTTTTCTTGTCTCTTTTGCGTGTGGAAAATACGAGATTTCCCACTGTTTCTATTACCCACTGGAACTAACTTCACAGCGTGGGAAAAGTGATCAAAAACGCACGCTTCGTACTTTTAACCCACGCTTGAGTCTACGGATATATATAGGTATAGTGATGTCGAAAGATTGCAGATCCTCACCTCTTCGTTGCTAAGTAATATAACACAACAGAAAAGTCTGATCTGTCATCTCCCGCGAACATATTTTGATTTTAAGTGGAAATTAAACATAAAATAAAATAAAAAATGCGTGATGTGGAATCGAGTGATGGAGATGAATCACTTCCGCCGGAAATCCGCGAAGCAGCTAACACTGCAGCCTTTGATACACTGCCAACGATATCGAAAGACAAATATTGGAAAGTCTATAACCAATTCGAGGATTGGCGCAGGCAACACAAAATCAAGTCCATATCCAAAACGGTGATGCTGGCGTATTTCAAATATTTGTCAGAAAACCATGCACCAAGTACCCTGTGGTCAACCTACTCGATGCTTAAAAGCATAATTAACCTGAAGCACAGCATAAACATTCACGATTACTTTGAGCTGGTTCAGTTTTTAAAACGAAAATCGAAAAATTATCAGCCCAAGAAGTCAAGCGTCTTGACACCCGAGGACATCCATTCGTTCCTGTTTAAAGCTCCTGACAGAGAATACTTGGCGATAAAGGTAATTTTATTAATCAATAAATGATTATCTCGTTGACCTAAAAATCCATAGTAACAATACCTGTGCTATCGTTTCTTATGTTATAGACTGCCTTAATAATCGGAATCGCTGGATTGTGCAGGAGGGAAGAGCTTACAAATTTGAGAATGAATGACCTGGTAGATAATGGTCACACCGTCATAATACGAATACCGAAAACAAAAACCGGTACGGAAAAAACGTTCGAAATAGCGGATGAATTTTACAAAATTTATAAACGCTACGCTGTGTTACGACCGAAGTCAGTATCCACGTCGAGATTTTTTTTGAGATACCACAACGGGAAATGCTCAGACCAAGTCATTGGAATCAATACTTTTGGCAGCATGCCGAAAATCATCGCTACATATCTCGAGTTGCCGGAACCTGAAAAATATACAGGGCATTCGTTTCGCCGCAGCTCGGCAACTATGCTGGCTGATTCCGGAATGGATATATTAACGTTAAAACGTGCTGGAAAATGGAAGTCTACGACCACCGCTGAGGGCTATATTGATCAATCCGCTCACTTCCGAAAAAAACTGAGTCATCATATAAATAAAACGATAATACCGGAAACACCGAGCACGTCGTCATCGATCACACCGATAGCTACGCCGACTGGTGTAACATATACAGCACCAGCACAAGACGACTTCGAAGTAGGAAAGGAATATCCATCCGCGTCAATGGAAGTGAATGTTGGGGACAAGGAGAATGCTGACCGCGACAACATTCTTCGACCTGAAGTTCTCGCCGATTTATCCCGAAGACGAAATATTACGTTTAATTTCACGAATTGCCCGAACTTGACGATAAATTTTAATGATGAGCAGCGAAATTAAATTGCAAGAATGATGGTCATTTTTTTTTTTACTCGTAATTTATATTCTCCCGACGTTCTCCAAGAAGTGTTGAATTTGACGTTATTAAAAGTATTATATGAAAAAATCAAAAAAATTCGACAAAAATCACGTTTATAATTTCATTTCGGGGGGCTGCGCCCCCCGAACCCCCCCCCCCCCCCCCCCCCCAACGCCACTCGGGCGGCTTCGCCGCCCTCGTAAAGACACCTATTCGAACTAAACACACCTACACGCACTTGTAAAAAAAAATAGTATAAGCTACTCGTGCGCACAGCCGGCTATGACCCACTCGGGCGGCTCCGCCGCCCTCGTGGGCAATAGCCGGCTTTCCGCACTCGTTGCTTAATATACTATTCTGGAACAAGAAATGATACGAATTATGAAACACTAAGAGAAGCTCTAGAGCGGTATGGAGGACTTTTTTCGAAACAATAAATTTCGTATTTGGAAAAAACGCGTTCCAAATTGAATGATCCCAGATATTGATTAAAGAAAGTGTCCATCATTCATCGACACCAGATCCATACGACGTTTCATCGGATTTTTGAAATTGTTCATTTACAGCAGCAATATCATCACTAAGAGTTCTACACTAGAAAGGTCCTGTAAGTCACACACTTCGATCAGAGTACGAAATACAAATTGATTCCATTTTATTCTTCCAAAATCTACATCGATAAATCCACTCGCGCTGTTTGCGCACACAAAATCCAACCTTTCTTCCACCAGCACCCCTCGACCTTCCCCATCTCACCCACACGCTAACTCCCGCAATGCATATTTCTCACTCCTACAACGAAAATATCGGAAAAAGACGAGCTGCCGAATTTCCGGGGTCAAAGTTCGCGCGATTCTTGCGAGTGTGTTTCAACGAGAGTGAGAAATGACGAAAAGAAATTGAAAAAAAATCTCACGGGAAAGTGTAACGAGAAGAAAAATAAGAATAAAGGAAGTAAACCGTAGAAAGAAAGACGTGAGACGACGACGACGACGAGAGCCATTCGTCGGGACGTCCAACGGGATTTCTATGAATTTCTTTGCCCCGTGCGCCGACGGTTCCTGTCTCGCGTTGCGGTAACGACAACGACGACGAGAAAAGACGCGAAACTGAACCTGTGTACGTTGCGTCGAGGTTGGTCTGCGTGAATACCAGACATCGCAGACACTGGAGTTAACCCCCATGGTCTGGCTTCTTTCCGAGGACGCGCCGAGCGAACCGTTTCTCGCGTTTCCCCTTCGTTCCTCACGTTCATCATATTTTACTCCCTCGGGATCGTCTAACCTTATTGCCAGGAACCCCGCAAAATTGTTGGAAACCTCAACACACACGCGCGCCTACGTCGCTCGCAGTCTCTCTCGTCCGTACACACGTGCATGTTCCATCTGTGGATTCAATGTTTCACTCCTGATTTCGCTTTTCTTCTCCATACGTTTTCTGCCACGTTTTTCTTCTGGCTTCCGTTCTTCTTCTTTTATTTATTTACGCCGTATCCTGAATGTGAAATTGTCGAATACAGAATGAACTCAGCCACACGGAATATTGGGATAAACTTTGTCACCAACAGATTCTTCCATATTGAAAGACAGCGACATGATGGTCAGTAGAATTTCTATTTTTTTTTTATAATACCCTGTAATTAAATTATTATTGAAACAATTTCGTTTTTCTTTCAAATTTGTCCGTTAAATAATTCGTTTTTTATTTTTTTTATGGGAAAATAGCTTTTAGTTTGAAAGCCTGATAGTATCTTGTAATCGAATTATTATCATCAGAATTATATTTTACGTTCGAATTTTTTGAGACGAGTAGATAATTTCTTAGATCTATCAAACCGGAAATTAGCTTTTGGAATGGGAACTTGTCTTACGTTATTATTCTTGCAGCTTTTTTGCACCCTGTGCAGGAGATACGTAGTTCATATACATACATAGTACCTTCCGTGATATATATATGTATATAAAACGTATAGGCAAGACGTACAGAGTGTACACTATATTTCAATGAAATGTTTGTTTGGCACCAGCAGCCCTTCCCACCCCGTGCCTGGGGCGGTTATGGTGTAGGGTTGAGAAAGGGCCTGAAATAAGTGTGTGTGCTTATATGGTGTTTGTGTGACTCGAGAACAAATACACAAGCGTGAAAACGTCCCCACATCGTCCTCCCATCCGTTTCCCAGTCTGCACGGCTTCCACCCCTTCGCTCTTTCACTCCCTGTCTACATTCCTCACCGATCGAACCCAAGAGGGAGCCGCAGTCACTCTGATTGTGAGCACAAATCAAAACGTCACACGCACACATACTTATACACACACGAGCGCGCACTAACACACTTTGCTCCAAGAAACTGTCGCGCACTTGGCTCATCCACCGTACGTACAAGCCCCTGCTCGCTGAGCTCCCATGCGCCATTGTGCCACTTCACTACTCCCGTCGGGGGTTTTACCCCTCAAACTGCTCGGTGCCACTCGAAGCCATTCGCAATGTCACTCGAGTCCAAGCTCTTCCTACGCTTCTATCCTCTCTACCATTGTTCGCTGTTACGCCAACACCTTTATCCCACCCACACAATCACACAAATACCCCCATCGAGTCCATCTTCGTTTTTTGTTTCATACAATAATTTTTAATTGAAATAGGAATTGTTTAATTCATTTTTTTTAATCCTGGAATCATTTTTATTTTCAACGCCAAATCCTTATTGCATAATGTTTTGTTTTTTTTCCAAATTTTTTTAGACGGACTACTAACTTTATGTCAGAGATTTTTAACTAATATTTATTGTATAACGCGGCTGCGAATTTTTCATTTGCGCTATTACGCCGAATGCAGTCGATGACTCTGTCTTGGATGACCTGTGTGTCCACGGGTACCCGATGGTAAATTTGTCATAGTCCATGCATACGCGAGTTTTCGGGTAACAAAAGTCGGACCAGGTTTGATTAATACTTAAATCCCATTTACAAATACAAGGGTAACAATTTGCCCGTACACGTTTTGATATAGCAGCGAGTGCAATGGTAAAACAAACGACTGCTTGGATTACCCACCTTCGTATAAACGATACGATATTAACGTGATGTTCCCAATATTTTTTCGAACGAACGATTTCTGACGATTTGAGCTGAAGCTTTTTCGTTTTAGTTTGTTTTTTTAAGCTTTAGCCTATGATTTCTTATATTTTTATGGACTTTCCGTTCGGATTTTTTGAAAATATGTATGCAACAAATCCAATTTTATTCAATTTTTGTTATCGCCTGGATGGGCTGGAAAATGTTTGCGTTCGTTCGGTCCGGAAATGTGCCTCACGTTGTAGCAAGTCCGACAAAAGTCGTGCATCAACCCCCGCCGGTCATTCTCTCTCTCTCCCTCTCTCCCTATCCATCTATCCAACTATCTATCTATCTATCTATCTATCTATCTATCTATCTATCTATCTATCTATCTCACTCTCTCGGCGGAGGCCCTAGTGCCTATCCAGAACCGAGAAACACTCGCTCCGGGCGTATAAACCCTCCGAGCTGTGTATTATGCTCCGAGTGTAAATAGATTCGAAGGGGTAACGCCACCAAACAGTACACGCTTGTATGCGCCGCTCTCGGTTGCCGTACGCGCTTCCTGCACCCGCGACGGCCCAACCCGCTATAATTATTTGAGCGTTCTCCATGGTACGACCGGGGGATGCAGCATTCAGGAAGTAAATTGCGCGGCCGAGGGCTCGTCCCGCGTGCAACCGTCGCCTGCTGCCTTCTCTCTCTCTCTCCCTCTCTCTCTCTCTCTCTCTCTCCCTCTCGCTCTTTCTCTCATATTTACGAATCGCAGCGACATTCTGAACACAGCCAAAAACGACAAAGAACAGCGATGGCCATTGCATACGCGAATTTCGATTTGAATGAACGAAAAAATCTTCTGAGTCGATCCGTATATGTCACTGTTATCGCGCAATTTCACGGAAAAAAGTGAAACACGCTGGTAAAATCAAGATCAAATGAAAACTCATTTAAATTCCAATCGTACACGCTGCAGATGATACAAATGAAATTCATCACTCATTATCCCGGCAAAATGACTTGTACGTTTGCTCGTTTGAAGGATAAAAACTGTCTGGAATATTCGTAAATTTTTCATCTGCCCTATCGTGGATTTTTGAGGAATTTAATTTGAATTTTCCTCATCAAATAATGTTACATTCATTACATAAATCTCTCGAAATCTAAAAAATGTCAATCCTTGCAAATAATGTTGATATCAAAATAAAAATACACATGCAAGCACATTCATTCCGACAAGAGCTCGCAAAAAAACTACAGTGAGAATGAAATAGAAAAAAGCGGAGCGAATAAAATCTTCGTTCTAGTAACTCAGAGCTCGTTCTTCGAGCGAGACGCTTCTCATTGCTGATGGGGTTGACAGGGACAAGCGGAGGACGAGGAATACCACGAGAGTACCGTACGGGAGAATTAAAGTTTATGTAACTGCGTTCGAGCTTTCGGAGGGCTGGCTCGACCAACCGCCCCCTCCGCCCTCCTTCTCCTCCTAGCAGCAACAGCAACAGTACTGCTATATTCGACAAACAGTTGCATACATATATATCTACATTTAGATACTGCAAAGTATTTTATAGCTACTGTGCAGTACGAATGTGTGTGGACGATGCGTCCCGTTTTCCCCCATTGTAGCCTTAATCCGTTTGAATACTGCAGCACGCAACGTGGCGAGAGTTCAGGATTATTCAGTTAAAGTTGCCTTTTTTCTACTTATTTTTATTTCTTTTGTGTGCATTTCGCATACGGTTCGCTCGTAATCCGTCTCGCCGTCGGGCTGGACAGCCGTTGTCGTCGCAGTCGTCGTCGTTTACATCGTTGATGCGTGAACTTTTGGAGGATTCTCGTGCGATTATCGTAAATAGCCAGTTTTTAACAATACAAACAACCCGTCCAGCCTAGGATTTTTTAATGCTGTGAAAACTGTAGGACATAACGGTCTCATCGGTGAAAAAAAAAACACCGTGATGTGCTTAGAACTCTGTTGAAAATTAGGAAGACGGCTTCTATTACAACGACGTTAAACATTGAAATTCCAATTTTACAATAATTATAGGACAAAAAAAGGTTAAGGTAACTTTCAGTTTGATTTGATTTCAAATTTGAGAAGAAAATCTTGTTTTGCTGTCTCACTTCCTCTCGCTACAATATTCGCCCAATAGAAATTATTTTACAAAGATATCAATTGATATTTCAGAATCTAACTAATACAAAAATCACATCGAGTACTTTTTGAGGTTTCTCCTTCATTGGTTAATGTACAAGAACTAGAACTCCAAAAATCGAAAATATTGGATAAAATGGATGAAATTTGCATTTCCTAGCAAGACTAAGTATTATCCATTAATAGTTTCAAGATATTATATATATAGATATTTTTATGTGTTAAAAATCGAATTTCTCCCATTGTGAAACTACTCTGTTAAGGGCGAGAAAAATCGATAAGAAGAGCTTTTCCATTACAGAATATTTCTCCTGCACTTCATTTCTCTCATTCCCCTTGGTTCTTCTCAACCATCCTCATTTATATAACATAATCGATTGTATATAAACCTATATTGAAAACACTGTAAATATTCATATATATGCACCACGGGTTCTCCGACACTTGCCTTCCGCATCCACCGGTACCTCTCGACGTCTTTCGATTCCGCATCTTTCTTCTTCCCCTCGCTCATCCCGAAGATCAACGCAGGCACACAGATGTTTCCGGAATTCTCGGTTATCACTTAATTATGAATTGAAACGTACACTACCAGCTTGGCAAGTACACCGGGGGTTCCGTAGCTGCAGTATCTCCACGCTCGTCGTGCGCTACACCTAACATCGTCTAGCTGAGTGCCACTCGAGCTTGATGGGAAACATGTGTGTCGTTCCTGATGAGTTTTGCCTCGAATATCGCGAAGTAACAGACGTTTCAACGGCGTGTATCCAGCGGGCGCGGGAAACGCACGGCTGGTACTCCAACAGACGTCTACATGGGTGCGAAGCTTCGTAACTGTGTGAAGCTTTTGCGAATCTTTAACAAAGAACATTCCCCTATCGTTGTCCTCCCTTCTGCAACAACTTGCGAGGGGTCTGTGCCTCACCCAGCTTTGTACACGCAACATACAGCTTTATATATATGCCGAAAAAGGACGAGCGATGGAAGAAAAAAAAAAGTTTTTCACTCCGGCTGATAACGATGTGGCAAAACGGAGTGATCCCTCGGTCTTACCCTCATTCACCCTTCGCCATACGTATTCGCTCTTAGTGAAAAGAGCGTCGGGCGCGTAGTTTTCTCTTTTCCTCCCCCTTTCGTTCTGAATATTACATCGTATTCAAACGATGTACTCCGTACAATCATTTATCGTATACCCGTACTCAAATTATACTACATTACAGCTGTGCCAATCCTCGGACGATTCCGGGTCAGATGTGTCGTCGCTAATATTTTATAACTCGTTTTCACAGCGCTGCTACCTGCTGAAGTAAAAATTCTTGCGTCGATGTAAACATTAATAAAGAGTAAAAATATTACGAATGTATTTATGTCGTCTCTCCATAATATGTTATAGTTGTATTTTATATTCGTTTATCCATCATTTTATTTATGCATTTGCGAAAATTATTCATCAGTAAAAAAATGTTTTACGACGATAGTTTTTATTGATGCAGCGATTGTCAGCAAATTTTCATGCGGGAAACGATGCATAAATCGAATTCTTACGAGCATCCTCGGTAATGAAATTGTGATAAAATGTTTATCATCGTGAAAGCACCGGGATAAGAAGTGCATTTTAACCGGTAAACAAAGTAGATGCGACACAAGCACGAGGTTAAAATCCTCGTGCTTGCGATGATTATTCGGTTGTCGCACCATGTCGCGCACTTTGCCGGAACAGCCGGAGAAAACGTGCGAGTTTACCGCTTTCGAACTTTGAAGCGAAATAAGCGCACGAGAGAAAAAGTAAAAAGATAAATAAAATATAATAAACGAACCAAACGACGAAAAATAAGAAAAAATGACGTGTTATACGCTGGCGAGGTAGTTCCGGTTAATTACTTCACCTCCGAGCCTTTACGGTTCGTGCGACTATATGCGACCGGTGCTTGGATGAGGAAAGAGAACACGCGGCGGAGGAGCCCCCTGGCGGCGCTCGTTGGAAACGTTGTTGCGCGTTTCGCCGGCACGGGTAGCTTGGAAAAATTCGTTTATGGCACGACGCAACCGTGGCTATGTCTACATTTATTATGTATATATCCTGCATAGAACGATACAGTGGCGCAGTGGATACAACAATGTCGGCCAGACACACTCCAACCACTGCAGACTCACTAATCCATTCACCACTGTCTCTAGGGATTTGTCCTATTATCTATGTTCTTCCTTCTTCTCTCCCCTGTAGTTATACATATTTATATGGAATGGAATTTTTTATTTCTACATATTAATAATATCGATATTATTATATAATATATATACGCATAGGCATCGAACATTTATTTTCTGCTTACATGCATATACGTACGTATATACATTTTCTTAGTATCCAGTAGTCGTGGTGCTACCTCCTGCAAACGGGAAAACAGCCAAATTCAACTATGGACGAAGGAAAGTGTGCCAGGCAGATATATATAAAGATATATATACGGAACAAAGCAAAGGGAAAGGAAAAAAAATATTTATAAATCGCGCGTTCTTCCTTTCTCGGAATTATTCTTGTCCATGGTCATGAAGTCAGCCATTTTCCCTTTCTCGGTAGATAGCGTCACGACTATCTGACACTAAGAAAAATTTCTCAGCAAACATCATTACTCTATTTCACGTTTTTCTGCACCGAACTTCGCTCGAAATGTCGGGCACTGCCCTTTGTCCGAAGTCATCCCAAGCCTTCCTCTTATTTATCTCAACGTTTCACGCACTATTCGTTTTTCTCTGAAAATACTGTTCCCGCGCCGTAACCACATAAGAGATAGGTGAGGAAAAATGAGCCTCAAACATCGACTCTTCCACCCATTTCCCGAATACATTTTTCCCGCGTGACGAATTCGACTCCGCGGCTGGCAGTAGCCGTTACCCGAGTCACGAAAAAAAGAGTTGAGAAAAAAACGACAAAATAATATTTAAAAAAATAAAAATGAGTAAACTAGAGTTCGAGTCGGTACGTGTGGGCGAGGGGGTATTATTATTTTTCGGGACGCTATAACCAGCAGCACGTACGCTCGTGTATGTATACAGTTTATACGCCCGACAACCCGGGCTAAGATTTATCTCAGGGATTTCCTTTTGGCCGTTGCCACGTCCTTCCGGCTTTCCGCTTCGCTCCACGTAAAACCTACCGAAAAATCCTGGCATTCCTAGCCGCCGTCGCCGCCACGACGACGACGACGACGACGACGACGACAACTATGGCGATGCGAGCAGTCCAAACCCTCTCCACCCGCCTTTCCTTCGTCGCCGAACGTTCGCCACAACGTGAAAATTTCATCACTCGCATTTTTCAAACGCTTCCCTATCCATTGTTCTCCTTCTGTACACTGATCCTTTCTTTATTTTTTGTTTTCGTTTTATTTTCTTAATTTTCTTTCTATTTCTCTCACTCCCCTTCAGTTCCGACTTTGCTTGTACCTACAGTAGTGCTTGATCTTTTGTTGCCTTATATGTTTTTCTGTCGTTGCTTGCACCGGACTATAGATTTCGTACGATAAGTCGTTTCGATTTTGCGATAAAGTCGTTGATAGCAAAATACTTAAAACTGACCAAACAAAAATGAAAGATAAAAAATGACGAGCCCAACAGCTGCGATATTATTGAACCAACGATGCTGTAAAATGCGGATGTTCAAAACGGCGTTGATGGTCTATTTGATTCGACAGTATGTAGGGTGGAATACTATTGTTTGGTCGGGCAAAGTCACTAAACCGTGGATAATAGTTAGCCCGTCAGCCATGATCAAAAGTTTTCAATTAAATTCAGTACTGCGAGGACTTGAAAATTCAAATTCACCAGGGACTCCCAGAAAACAATCGATTGAGCTTTGTCCAATGTCCCACAAGACCCTGGAGCAAGTCAATCGCAGTGCTGTTGAAGAAAATGTTTCTCCATTGATTTCGAATCGTTAAAAAAAAGATGCTTGTTTTTTTCATGGTTCACGAAATTGCTTTTCATTTCGCAACTGCGAGTGCCTAAAACTAAAACTCCCCCCCCCCTCCCCTCTCCCCTATAAACGTTCAAAGCCCCCGCTGTCCGAAAAATGTCCACGTTACAACGTCATTTTTTTTGTTGCATTGATGCTGAGCAACTAACTTGTACGATCTGGCAGCGACGCTCGCCCCGCGACTAACACAATGGTGAGCGTAATGAGCAGAGGTCAGTTTCGCCGAATATTCTCGTGCTGGGAAGCGCAAGCCACATCCCGGTATCCAGCACTTTGGAATAATTAAACTTCTTACTGTGACTCGGAGAGTCGACGGGATTTGACCAGGTTGTTCTTGCACAAGTGTTTTTTTTTGGGAACACGTACTCAACCCGCGTTTGCATAACACATTCCTACATGTGTATTCTCGGTAGTAAGATGTTACGTACATGAGAGATGGAACGAGGACTTCGCTAGATATATTCATGCGTATATTGACATATGAGAATGAGGTAGAAAAATAGAATGTTGATTATTCATAAATTAATTATATCAGTGTTATATTATGAAGTATAATATGTAACATAGAAGTTTGAATCAAATCATGATAAAAGAATGATCATTACAGAGAAAAGTTAAAACCTCAAAATATATCTATATATACAATTACATAAAATAAAAGTTTCACTTATTGTCAGCTACATTGCTTTCGTATTGAATTTTTCATTTCTATATCTATATATTTTTAAACTCAGACTTTTTTCCTTGAAAAATTATTTTCGAATAATAATTTAATCTTCAATTGAATAATAAATACTTACATGCACAGATAATGTGCTCTGACTTTTGACGACATAAGCCCCCCTCAAACGGGCATCAGTGAAGTTACACAAGAAATCTGCGGGTAGTTTGGCTCAACTTCACATTCAACGGAAAATTTAGGCTCTCTCGGCGCGCATCCGTGCACTCGTGGTTCTAGCTGGTCGAGTTTCTCCATTCGTAAGCGCAGTACGTGAATGAATACGGGCTGAAAGTAATAAACGCGGATGGCGTCGCCTCCGCTGACTCTCCGCCGCCGACGAAAACTTGCCCCTCTGCCCCCTCTCTCGCTCTTTCGCCCCGGCAAACCATAAATTGTCGAAAGTTCCTCCCTTATCGCGAGCAGGTCGCTGAAGTTTCCAGCCGTGGAGTTATGATTCATTGTCCGGGAGGCAGAACCTGGGTGCCCCTTTGGAAAAATATATATTTTCAAACGGCCCACACCCCCTTCCCCCGCCGCTCTGAAAATGGCATGCTGCCCTCTTTCTTCCACTCTTTGACGAAAGCTGAGGTAAATACGGAATATTACAACCGACGTGAGGTTTTCTCCCGCCACTGCCTCTCCGCCTATTCATCCGCCCGACCCCCAACGCTGAACGGTTGAAGAAATAATTTTATTGCAATATATGTGCGTCCCATTAATCACCGGTAACGGGCGAATGATATGGATGGACGGTCACCCTCTTAATTTATATACAACGACGACACAATATTTCATATTTCCATTCATATTGCATGTTCCGATTCTATTTTTGAATAATACAGATACGATGAGCTTTTTTAAATTAAATTAAATTATGCCTTTCGATCGGTAGATTGCATTGAATTGTAACATCGAATTCGATTCAATTATTCAATTATAGATTAAATTCCCACATTGCAAATTGAAATGATGGTTACAGTAAAATCAAAATAAATCGTGTTACTGGATTTTTTTTCTTCCCTATTGTGAATAATATGGATGACGGCAAGGTAGCATCCTTGACCGCATGTAATTATTCGACGCCATCGTGTGTTAGCGGTGAAATTTCTAACTCGATCCTCGTAACTACCAATTGTCCCGACTAATTAGATCCCTATGCCGAATAATGCTGCGACGGTGCGAAACGCTCGCGCGGTGAAACGTTGCCCGTGGTCGGAAACTCCGTTGGAACGGAAGTGTTTTCCGGAAGTGAAATTTCTCCCAAGTGCGCGACAACCGGAGTTTCCTCCGGCGTCATGTTATATATTATATACATATAATACGTAACGTTAACCTTACCAGGTATGTAGTTTGCCGATATCCAGTTTTCCAGACCACCGTCGTCGCCTCACCCTCTTGAGAGTAAAACTCTCGACAACTATTTACCTACTATACGTTCGTCCACGACCGTGTGCTCCACCGTACGTCCACTTCCATTTCGTCACTAATTCGCTCTTGAACCAAGAGTCAACAAAAAACGTATAAAACTACTTCATGTCTATTCGGAAAGTCATTCGAATGAAATTATAAAAATCACTAAAATCATCATTGAATTCTCATCGTTATAATTATAGAAGAGTTATAATAATCATATAAATGTCAATTATTAATAATCAATGTTGAAGCGTTTATCTTCACAATGGCGACAGATAATTTCAAAAAAATCCAATGCCGGACCGTCGACTTTGCAGATGTTCGGAAATTTTTCTCGTACAACAACAAAATAGAAAACAAAAATTTATCATACGACTCGCGTATGCCATACATAGCACAGATCAGGAGTATGCATCCCATCGCTAGATTTTCTTTCCTTTTGTTTCGATTTCGTTTATCAATTTATGCAAATTTCCCGTCAAATCACGTCGCTGAGTCTTTGTCGTTAACGAACATTTTAACAAGTTCGACGTCCTGAAAAAGTTATATCATCAGACCCGCGGGAAAAGGCCAGTACGACCGAATGCATAGGATTCTAATCATTACTTTTCAACGAGGCCTCGAGCGTAATGGGTTTCACGGCATATATGAAAGTTGTGAAACGTTAGTAGGTACCGACAGCACAGAGTCTATAACTCCGTCACGAACGTTGGCTGTGAAACATGAATGAGCCAAATAATACGACCCGAGGGACAAGGCAAATTTCATGTAAATTCGATCCTAAAGTTGACGTTAATTTGCATCGAGTTTGACGTTGCACAGAGACATTCGGTGACGTCGCCAACGAGCAGCTTCAAAGTTCCATTTTTTCTCACTTTCTGTTGCTTCCTCATAGAAGAACCTTTTTATTATTTTTTTGTTTCCCGATTTGCAACGCCTGACGGGAGGTTGAGTACGATGAGTTCTGCGCTGCTCGAGCAACATTATCATATATTATTATCTTGGAAATAATAGCAGACGAATGCATTTTAATCGAATGTTTGTGCAATCAGATTCAATTCAAAGAATGCAATAAGCGTTAACTCTGATTAAATTAGATCAAATTCCAAGTATAACCATCGGCATGGTTGAACGATTATCTTTGTGAAATAATCAATCAGTTACTTATATTAATAACAACTCGCAATTTGCGTTATAATATTTTTGTTTTGAATTTATTAATCAGGCGACTCAGTATACTTATTTATACGTTCAATTTATGAACCAACCATTTTGATGTACCCAAATTATTTTTAGTTGGAATTTAAACACAAATATTTCAAAGTTGGTGAAGCTATTAATGATTAATGCATCTATTTTAAATAATGTGGGTCCCTCAACGCAACGGCTCAACATGTATATTTATTCATACCCATATGTGTTGAGCCGTTTCGTTATCATTTCGTTCGATATATATGCATATAGGATAACGATTGCACAGTCAAAAGGGAGAATATGTGTTCGTATTCGAGAAGGACGAGGAGAAGCTATAGAGTTGCGCGTTGAGCACGTTGCAGAGCTCCGGACCAAGATATATCCCGAAGGTACGATATCTTCCCGAGGTGGCAACTTGCTTTCTGGCGTTCTCCGGTTCGAGTAAAGAAACGTTTCCCACGGGGGACAGAAGTGGAAGCAGTCCGAGAACGTAGGTGGAGTACGCCGAGGACCGTCTCGCACGGGTTATCGCTCGTCCCGACGAAGCCCTTAGAACGAGGTACATATAGTACGGGCAATGCAGTTCCGCACAGTCAGAGAGATCCCACATTTTCCCCAGTCCAACGTAGTTTTTTCAGATCGCTCGGAAACGTACCGTAGGAGCAACCTTTCCTTAACCTACAATTTTCAGATCGTACGAACGATTCCCCCACACATATTCTACGATCTCGTACCGGGCTCTGCGACACGTTGGACCCAATCGAAATATACATTTCTTATCGATCGAAGAATTTTTCAATGCTTGGAAGATGCATATAGCTATGGCCAATTGGGAAAAAAATTTCTTTCAATTTAGAAAATATATAATCTTTGTTTTTGACAGTTGAAAATTAATTAATTTTTTCTAGATTAATTTCAAGCAGAGTTAAGGTATGTAGCCTAAACCGAAAGATTAGTGATATTGCAGATGAATTGGGAGGTCATTTGATTATTCGAGCTATTGGATTACGTAAGCGAGAGGAAGGAGGCCAGGGAGAAAAGGAAGTTAACTCAGATTTTGTCCGTATAAAATCGTAATTTCAAGTATCTTGCTTCGGTTTAGCTCCAGTTACCGAAAGCGTAGCAGCAGCAGCAGGAGGAGGAGCAGCAGCACCGTTGTGCTACTCGCCTGCCTCCGCTCCGATTTCGACTCCGGTAATGAGGAGAAAGACCATTTTATGTGCAATTCTATAATCCTTGCTCTCTTCGGGGATTGTGTGGTTTAATAGGAATCCCAGGGAATAAAGAGAGAGAGAGAGAGAGGGAGAGAGAGAGAGAGAGACGGAGATGAAGCAGAGATATATTTGGTCGGTGGAAAAACGCGAATGGATGATGAGCGAAAGACGGAACGAGAACCGGAGAACCTACGGCTTCCGGCTGCGGCCCAGTTTTGGAATTTCCACTCTTATTCGCAATACGAGATATCTGGAAATGGAAATGTGTATATACGAGTAACGAATTCGGGAGAAGAACGGAGAGAGACACAAAGAGCGGGAGGTTGCATAAATATGGGTGTATATAAATTCATACGCCTCACTGTAATAGAAAAAAAATGTTATCCACGTTTCGAGTTATCGCTTCAGTTAGTTCCGGAATAATCTATTCCGGGCATTATGTCAGTTTGTAGGCTTATATGAAGATTTAAAAATGTATGTTATAAATATTATTTAATTTCTATTTATTGTTCGTGACAGAAAAAAATTACATCTTCTACAGAATTAGAATAGTTGGAGATGAATGAATCGAATTTCAGATGCTACAGATATTTTAGCCAGTAACAGGGCTTGAGAGTCCTTAGCAATGGAGGATAAATTTATTCGCCAAAAAAATATTATAATAAAAATGAAAGCTTGATATTGCAAAAGTGTTGCCTTTCATTGAGCTGCCGCCTGCCTATCAGGAAATATTCCCTAGCAGACTTAACATCATCGAGCTGATAAGTAATATTGGCACATTTCAAGGACTCAATAATTCAATAAACTAATTATTATTCCTATTCGATTAAATTTATCTGACTCTTGGAAATCGTGTCTCAGATAATGAAATAAATACCAATTTACCTTCTCACCGTCGAATTAATCAACCAAAACTCAAACTGACATGTCCTGATGTATCATTAGTGCGATACGACATTTCTTAAGACAGCTTTCGGTTGGGGAACAACATTTCTTTCAGCTCCGAATTACGCAAGTTTCGAACCGCAACCCTCCGTTTATTGCCACGGTCTTTACGACGAACCGTTTCATCGTTTCCGTAACGTACCTTTTCCCATTTGCTACTTTTCGCTCCCTTCTCAATGTCCACGTGTAGTATACATATATATATATATATATACTCCTACGTAACAACAAAGTAGCTCTTACTGGATCTATGGGTGAAACTATGGTTGAACCGATCGAATTACCAAATGCTTTTAGGGAAGAAGGATTGTAACGATCAAGAGATTTTGGTATATTATCGCTTCTGCACGGAAAAGACTCGCCGTTAAAACACGGTCGAACAAATTGCTTTCGATCTCGATTCATCGAAGATTGATGGCATCAAGCAAATTACGAGCCTCTCTAAAACATTTTTATCGAAATATCTCGAGCAGCTGTTCATCGAACAGACCGAATATTTACGCGCACCTTCGGACACATCGGTCTTAATTAATTCTTTTAAATTGCCAACACAACTGTAATATCTATATATAAAAAAATCTCGAGTCACGATGTTTGTGGTCGCACTCCTCCGAAACGGCTCGACCGATTTTTATGAATTTTTTTTTGTATATTTGGTAGGTATGAGAATAGATCGCAAAGTATATTTCATACCGCTAGGTGATTAGGGTGTCCCTATACAAAAAAATTTGTTCTATTTTTTTGACGAACATTTTTTTTGTATTTTTCAAAGATTTGGGGCAGAACAACGTTTGCCGGGTCAGCTAGTTAATCTATAAAAATCACAATAGATAAAACACCGAAATTTTATTAAGTTTAACTTTTATCAACATTTTTTACACAGTACCTTATTTTAATTATTATTAATATCCAATGCAACTTTTAAAATAGAAATACAATTGTGGATTATGAGAAGTTGCATTTTCCCGCCTTTAAAAAAATTGGAAATGCAAAGTCACTACTTACGTCGCTTCACAAAATCGAATTATTTTTGTTTTTACTAATTATTTCAACAACAAGGGTTTTTGGGTGGCGAAGGTTTATGCGGGACATACGACGCCACGGAAATAAACTTTTGCGTAAATACGCGGCGCCATAATTTCGAAACAATCTCCCACGAAGTACTTGGATGCCGTAAGGACTGTTCTAATTTACTGCACACGCAACGCGGAGAGAAGCAAAGGAAACGCGAAGGAGAATTTCTTGGTTGGAAAACCGTGCGGGCGTCTTGGGAAAGGACCGAGCGGTGCTCGGCAAAGACCACGCGGAAACTCAACGAGTGTCCTATCCCATTGTTCTAAAACAGCCCATCTCTGTCTCGTAATGGGTTTGTCTTACTTTCGGGGTAAAAGTGGAAAACCCATTTGGCTCCGGGAATTGAAACTTTCCTGGGATGGAACCTGGAATTGGGGGATCGAGCTTTTCCCAACTCCTTCCCTTCTCCCTCTCCCTCTCTCCGCCTTTCTACCTTTATTTCGCAACCTTTCAAAATTAAATTACATCACATCTATTTACTCCAAGAAATGCATCATTTACATATATTCAACGAAGAAGTTCTGCTTTTAATAAATCAGCAAACGAATTTTAGATATTTTCGTACAATTTTATAATATTATTTTATATCAAAATATGCCATATGATTTTTGAAGTATTTCATATATTTTTTTTATTCTTTCATCAACGAAAAAGCTGGATTCAATTTTGACTGAGAAGCTGGGCGCATCGAAAGGATTTTTTATCTATTTTAATCATAAAAGAAAAATCGCGAAGTCTATGTAAACTTGAAAAATGATGTAAAAAAAAGCTAAAAAATCTTAATAAAAATCCTGCGTTAACTTCATTCGTGAGACTTGATAATTCATAAGTTTTGAAGATGAAGTTAAAAAGAGGTTAATCCACGATCAAGGATCTCTTAGGTACTAAACTGACGGCAAGTAATAACCTTCCCGACCGAAAATATCGAAGAATATTTAATTATTGTTACAAGTAGCCCAGGCGGGAGTCGTGGTTTCTATGGAAAAGCTACTTAAAAGCTGCGTGTGTCTTGGATGGAAAACTCATTAAAGTCTCTATTAGATCGAAGCTTTTGCCGGCGGGTGCAGGCACTTGCGGGATCTTCGTTGAATACATACACAGGGGAATAAGGTAAGATTGGGACAGAGCGCCGGGTCTATTATAAATGTCGAGAGTCACGTGGTGTGAGACCTTCCAGGAGCACTATAACACAATACGTCGGTTCCTTCGTTCTTAATGTCGCGATTATCAAGACGCAGGCTGCACAATCTCACGATGAACGAAGGGTACAGAACCGAACGACATTATCAGCACGACGTGTTCCGTAGATAGTAACTCGCGTCTAACAACTTCCATCGAGGATAATTAATTATTGTACATAGTAAAACAACTTAAGGGGACTCTCCGTACAGTCAGGCATCGCTCGAACTCCACTTGCGATTCCCTTCCGCTACGGGTTTGCTTCTGCAATCAAATAGGATGTTATTACATTATCGCGGCTGTGGAAATCAACGAGCAGTTGGCTACATCGACGACAGAATTATTGTGAGTTGTAGAATAAATATTTTTATCGCCGACATTGATAATAATGAATAAATTAAATGGGAAATTTATCCATTTGTTTCTTCATTCATTTATTTATGGTATATGCAAATAATTTTCATTATCCCTCCACCGAAATTTAAACCATAAGCTACATCGACGATACAATTTTATGATGCCGAAAAAAAACCAAATCATTTATCAAATATTGGGCAGACAATGAAGCGGGCAGTGTTCTAAAAACAACGGATGTAGCTATGTTCACGGATAAAAAATAATAAGTAAAAAAAACCTTTGGCAGCGTTATTTCATTTTATCTCATTTTATTTTTGATTTTTTTTTCGTCTCCCGATATTGAATATAAATCTATTTGCCGGTGCTAACGTTATTCCCCGTAATATTTACCCATAACCATTTTATCTGAAGATACGATTTCCGAGAGTCCGTCGACGCAAAAGAACGACTAAAGTCGATAAATTCTACGCTAGAGGAAAAACTTTCCTATACCGAGGTACATTTTAGTATTTTTATTTCTTTTTTTTTCTTGCATTGATTGCTGATTGCGAATGTAATTCGTATATGCGTCTTAATTTGGATCTTTCGTGCATACGGGGCTGCAAATTAAGTTGGACTGGACTCAGTCCAACTTGAGGATATATTGATATGTGAAAGCCATCGTGCTGAGAATCATGCGAGCTAAATTTGGTACCTATCCGTATCAGATTCGTCGGACCAGCAGACGCATATCGACGAAAGTTTGATTGGATATAGATGTTTCATTTAGATAATAGGGCCACAGGCCCGTTTCGCATTTCAGTTCGAGATGCCTGTTTCTGTTTAGCCGGAGGCCCCTTAATCTTTCGACGTTTCGCTTCTACCGTCTCACCGACTCAGCCAATTCTGCTCCGCGTATCGACAGAGTGGAACCAGCCAACAAATAATCCCTCCTCCCTCCAATCTATTGTATACCATACAAGCCGAACAGCCACCTCAACGCAACTGCATACCGAACAGTCCAAGTCCAAGATCAAATCGCTCAATAGCTTTGAACTGATGATAATAAATAAATAAATGATATAGGATAAGAAAATATTAAGGAAAATAAACGTGGCTGCGCAATGTAAAACGGAAACCCTACCCATTCCAAAAATCATTTCTAATACTATATTGAATTTTATGTCTGAAATGATTTTCCTCTTTTCTCTTTTTTTCCTTTTTTTTTCTTTTTCGGAGAATATAAAAATAAAAACGAATTAGAAGGAGAAACGATTAGAGAAATAATTTAACAATTCGTGGTTGCCTGATTAAAAATTAAAATCCTACTTGTTTCGAAAGTCATATCATTCACATCTAATTTCATATTTTTTTGACATTGATTATTCAATTATTTTTCTATGAAAACAACGGAAATTATCACACTTCCTGCAAAAAAAAATTCGGCCTGAAAGTTTACTCAATAAAGGATGAAAAAATGTGGACGTCACCAAGGGACTTGATTATTACTGAACGTCCGCTCTTCATTAGAGCAGCTTGTCTCAATTACTTCATTTCGGACACACTGTGCAGGGCCCTGAAATGAATGTTACGTTCTTGGTAACACCTGCATTACACCGTTGACTCGACTGATTAAACCCCGACTCATTCGTTTTCCCGTTTTTCTTCTTTTTCCTTCCTTTTTTCATAATTTCGAAGGAACCAATCTTTCTTGCTCGTCTTTGAAGCATGGCTCCCACTGGATCATAATTAAAAATAATTAATTTACGGCTGTTAGTTTGGGGAAAACTTATGGCTCATTAGAGCCACCGCCTGGAGAGGCAATCGGGCTCTTTCGCACATTTATTTACGTACGAACATCTGATAATTTGTTGCTGGACGGTCGTTGCACGCGGAGAAGGCTGCTGGATCCGTCTCCCTTGTGTCCAATATGTTCCGAACCGAACAAATTAGCAAAATGTCGCATCTCAAACCTCATCCGGGTCCTTACTCTAAAACTGTATTTTCTTGGCAAAAAAAGAGGTTTTGGAGACGATTTTTTCAACGTTTTTTTCGAACTTTCCGCGACGTGCATTTGTCGTCGTCAATAATATTTTGACGATAGGAAATGTATTTTTCCATTTTATTAATTTCTATTTGTTTTTATTTGTTTTCTTCACTTTCATTTGTTCTTCACCATCTCTCTTATTTATTTTATTTTATTTTTTCCTCCATTCAATTATTAATTTATTGTTTCGACTCGGGTGTATAATGGTTGGGATTGGATTAGATAGTCATTCCCATTAACTATAAGAACCCACTATGAAACGACAAATATTCATAAAAAATCTTTATAATCATTAAAAAATGTACAGAATTTTAATTGTTGCATGGATAATCAACAAAAGTTATTTGTTCGGAGAAGCATTCTCAACACATTATCATGAAATGTTCCTCTCGGCCCGACACACCTGGAGCGTTAGAAAACCCTGCATCGAGAGTAACCCGAAGCACGTACGTCGCCCACCCATCCGCGAATCGTCTGAACGGAATTTTGCTTCGCTATCCACGACCAACGTTACACGGTTCGCACCCACTTCGACGATGCATATCCCGAACAGCTCTTAACCAGCATCCATCGTACCCTGCTTCGGTTCACTCTCAACGTTTCCTCCTCCCCTTCCCTCTAGCACCAAACGTACGTGCAGAATTGCATTGTACAGTTTGGAGATTTGCCCCACGGCATTCTCGCCTCGTGAGGAACTTCTACGTGTCTCATCCGTGGCATCAACATAGATTTAATAATGCTAACCGCAAGAACCCATCGACGTTACTGCATAGCGTTGTTGCAATATCGACATGTAAAGTAAATTCCATTATCAATACCAACAACGACTTACACGTCTTTGGGGAACAACGATGTCCCAACGCAATCAAATTGTCACACACGCAACTTTGTTATAAGTTTTGTAATTGATTGTTATGCATGTCAAATAGCGAATATATTCGCAACGACAATGGCTTAGGAAAGTGCATTTTCCGGTCATCGCTTATAAGATCGGGACGGAGATAAAAATAACATCCTAATGATCGCTGGACAAGGGCTTGAAATTCAAACGATTATTCAAAATAACGATATAATTGGAATGAATAGTAAATAAATCGGAATCACAATACCGTTCATTGGAAAATAATAAAATCCAAGCAAATATCATACCCAGGAATTTTGAAATGCAGAATAATGTATATCAGTTAAAGATAAAAACAAATTGGATTCAATTACTCGAAAAAAATGTAACAATCCTGGTAGATTACAAAAAAAAAGAAATTAATAAAAATTACAATACAATTCCAAGGAAACGTTTGAGAGAACGCACGAGACCGGTTGAAATCCATAGAAACATAATACGCGGGCACTTGGAACGCGGAATAATGTATATTGGCTACATATAGAAAGGGATTCAAGTCATACGTGCGAGAACCTCAGAGCAGATTCGAGCCACGGGTTCCACACGAGTACTAATACCACGTTTCCTTGAGCCATAAGCAGAGAGACCCTGGGGAGATGGGGGACACCCGTGGCCCGCGTGCGTTCTTTTCTGCACCAAGTGCCGTCGTCTGTCCGACGATAAAGTATGACTATGGTACGTCCGTGTGTGTGTGTGTGTGTCTTGAGAAAAGAGCCGAGGAGGATGGCGGGGGAAGATCCGCCGAGCGTGTTTTACATATCGTTCTGTGCAGGGATATGCAGTCCCCGTGGAGTCGCACAGGGTTGTAACTCGACCGCCTCCGCAGTCGCGCGCGGCTTTCTTCTGCTGTCTTCTTCTTCCCCTCCTTCTTCTTCTGGTTAGGCCGAAGCATAAGAGAGCATATCGGCTCGCGGCCGGCGCTCGGGACACATCGAGAGAGAACAATGAGACAACGAGCTCTCTCGTACATGTCGCTTTGCCGTTTCCCTTGTTTTTCTTGTTTTTATTTTTCATTTTTTTAGTTGTTACGGGTTTGCACCACTTATACATTATGGCCCTTCTTTTGTACAGTGGAGTCGCGCGTAAATTAATACCTCGATGCTGACGATTTAAATTAGGATCCGATAATTGCATTTATTTATTGGAATTTTTTTGACCCGTTGATTGAAGTCAAATTTCCTACATTGCCGGTAATGCAGTGCGCTAAAATTCTATAGCAGATTTTCGAATAGCTCATTATAATGTTTTGTCTATTCTCATTGTTTTGACGATTCATTCATAGAGCTCTGTCGCTCTCAACACTACAACTACTAAATCCGTGAGAATGATTGTGTCTAACCTTTACAAAATAAATAAACTACTCAAATGCGTGCCGTTGCATTCCCGCGAAATTGACCACGATTTTAATAACACTACTGAAGGATCAAATCAGTTAGTTTCGGGTCCAAAATCTCTCCTGTTTGTCGACAAAGATAAAGGAAATTTCAGAGCAAACAAATTGGCTTATGAGGGGCCAGACTGTATGCGTGCATGTACAGCCAAACATGAAAAGGAAAGAAGGGATGAGTCAAAGAATGAAAGAGAGAGGGAGGATCGTGGCACGAGCAATCACATATGGTTATGAGGATTATTTATGTTAATGTCGAGGCGGCGCGTTGTGCCGGATGAAAGAAAAGGAGCGTTGAACGCGCTTAAAGCGAGAGATCCCAAGAGGAAGGCAGCCGCTGCTGCTCCTGCTCCTGCCGCTGCTGCATCATTGATACTCGTTCGCATGGGCTTCGTTCTCAACGGACGGCCAGATATCGTGCGCTCTTTATGTTCGCGTCGAGTGCGATTCAATGTACATTTTGCCGATTGGACTCGTTATGACTTACGGAAACCGAGGAAACCGTTGGAAATACGGTGATACGGGATGCATGGTTGGCGAGGGCAGAAGCCAGTCCGGGTCTCAATGATTCTATGTACTAATATCGGTTGAGTGTACTCTTTCCGGTTATCTAAAAACGAGTAAAAGAGCAGGAGAGACGTTTCTGTGTATGCTCCGCTATTGAAATAAGGGATGTGAAAATGGGAAAGGTCTCGACGCATAATTAAACCATTTGGGAGATATGTGAATCCCTGAAACGAGCTTTCATAATAATCCCCTGTTGATGAGTCATATAATAAATTAAATCGCTATTCACGTCCACGTGAAATGGTACGGAGGAACGAAAAATATTTTTAGAGTCTAGACTTGAGAAGAAATTGATAATCATATTAATTCCGAGAAATGTCGACCCATTACCAATCGATGAATGGTTTATTTCAGGTCTGTTGATATTTCAATCACTATTTGAATAAATGGCTAGACGTATTTTTCTATTTATCAACGAGATGAAATTATTAAAATTATTATTCGGATGATTAATATAGATAAGATCAATAAAATTTAATGAATTAATCAAATAATTAATTCTCAACCGTAAAAAGAAACTATTACTAGAAAAAAAAAGCAATTTGGAAAATGTAATCTACTGTAAGGCCGGCTAAACTAGTTCTCTTGTACTGATGTACGACCACCAATCGACATTTCACCAAATGGCACACAATATGTCTCGCGCAACCCCCGACAAAATTAATTAACCGCATAACAATTGACCTCAAAAATTGTAAATGGCTCCGACCGGGTTTCTACTTAGAGATGAAATATCCGACCTTTTGATATTACGGACTACGTTTGGATAAAACGCGGGACGCTTTTGGGACCGACGAATGCCGTTCGCGCGGCAGTACCCTCTATGATATTACGAAATAAAAGCCTCTGGTATCTTCGGATACAATCCAGCTTTAAATCTCAATGAAAAACCAGTAGGTGAATGGTTGTAGAACCGTTACGCGGCGCATAGGACGGATGCGATGGAAATGCACAATGAAGCCACCCATCAGACGTGGCCACCTCGTGAATCATCCTAGCGCGCGTATCTAACCACAAGCATGCCCCCGCGGCCGAGCAGCCCCGGACACAGAGCTTTGCCCGCTGCTCCCGTTGATGCTGCACTTTACCTCTTTTGCCCTTTTAAAATTTCGCAATACCTTTTCCTAGACTCAGACACGCGGCTCTACGTGAGCCCTGTACGGTGCTCGGTGTCCCGCGTGCTTCGCAGCTTTGTACATTTACTTTCCCCCGTCGCATTAACCCGCAAACTCGTTCACATTAGCGCACATATGTACGAGCATTGTTTTTCTCGAATAGATTTATATATTTATACATATGTGTTGGTATATACGTGCGTGTATTTGTATGGATTCAGCGCGTGGAAAATTCTATGACTATGGCGAATTATGTGGCTTATATGGCTACCTCATCTGAATTTCTTGAGATGTATGTGCAGCAGGATCACTGTTAAGATAAGAGATGTTTTTA
Source organism: Sussaba pulchella (assembly GCA_963971145.1). Classification (NCBI taxonomy): domain Eukaryota; kingdom Metazoa; phylum Arthropoda; class Insecta; order Hymenoptera; family Ichneumonidae; genus Sussaba; species Sussaba pulchella. Next base: position 20,956,341 of record OZ020166.1, read on the forward strand.
CGACCGCGAAGACCGCAATAAAATTCTCGAGTAGAGTACTTCTTAAAAATCGCAAACGTTTGGAGGAAAGGAAAAATCTACATTAGATTTCTCAAAACACTGAGGATTCCGTGCATTTCGAGTTCCCTTTTTTACCATCTTCGCGAGAGCTTCTTGCTGCCATAAAGAACCATGACGAGATTACTATTTTTTTGGAATATTAAATTAATGGGACTTTTTGAATTTTATTTTCGTGGTTCTCATTCTGCTTGTGACGAAATGCTCTTGTATTTTATAAGTAAAACATTCTTTCACAATCACAGTAATTTTAAACCGTTCTTGTTCAATCTCGATTTAGTATTTGAAAAAAATACCAAAATATATTTTGCGTCAACTCAACCCGTGAAAGTTTGTCGGTTCTCAATTTCCTACTTGTAAAAATGTCGATTGTACTCCAAAGCGTGTTTAAAAGAAAGGTGAAAGCTATTACAAGCCTCCAAGTATGAGACCTTATTAAAGCGAGAAATAACGTTATCCGCAGCATCTTGCAGCGTTTTCCATTATATCCCTCCCCGAGCAATATAATAATAATAATAAAGTATTATAATATAATAATTAAAAGGACGATTAATTCAGCTCTCACGCACTTTACCATCCAACTGTACGTTCGCTTCATAATTATTCTTATCGTATAAACCGTTCTTACTTCCTTCTTCACACCGAGAAAAGCTCTCGGAGCTTTTTTCCTTCTTTTTTGATTTAATAAAAACGGGCTGAAATTTATTCCGCTTTTATAACAAAGAAGGTTGGATATTTCCCAGCTCGGCAGCTTTCCTCGAGCTATAATACTTTCTCGCCGTCTTTAAATGTTTTTTTTTTTTTTTTTTCAAAAAATTGTGCAAGTGATTGTACGCGCCCGGCGCGGCGGCGGCGAGCACAACCGAGACCGCGAGCGCGTGAGCGTTAAAAATAAAGCAAACGGTGACGGTGGCAAAGAGAAGCCGGCAGAGTGGACGAAGAAGAAAAAGAAAATAGAATAAAAAACGAATTGCAAAAAAAAAACAAAAACGAAGAGAATGGTCGAGGGGGGATGGTAATTGAATCGGAAAGTTACGATGACCGGTCGGCCGGGCGCGGACCCACTCGTGAAATCTCCGACGTAATTACCATGATGGTAGAAACACATCGGGGCTCTGGCGGATGGTAGTACCCGAGGCATTTGCTTTCGTTCTCTCGCGCTTGCCACTCGCTCGGACCTTGAGCGCAACGCGCGGTGTCCCCTTATACGCCATTTGCCTACGCATTGTGCGAGCAGATAGCACACTGCGATATCCCATATTTATGCCATCTAGATCTCGGCAATACGTGGGTATCAACTACCTAACCGTATAGAGCCCTCTCTCCCCATCTCTCTCCATATTGCTCTCTCTCACGGCAGCATCGCGCGACACGACCACCTAGCTAGATAAATTTACGACTGCCGATACTATTACGGCCGATACACCGAGCTCTCTACGTATGTCTGTAGAAAATTATTTTTATCGTCCCTCTCTATCCACAATTTCATTGTCACTTTCAGACCATTTAATTAGCGGATACATCCAACATGTGCAACCAAATTCCACGGGCATTCTTCGCCTCACAAAAATTACAGTATCAACATCATAAGGTGAGGGACAAAATTAACGAAATATTCGATAACGAAGTTCATGCTTGGAGCGAGTCCGAGCTGATCAACTGTATAATTCGTTGTTGTTAGCGTAATCTAGAAGCAACCGAGAGGAGACCATCAGCCGATAGATGGATTATCAATCAAGCGTGTCTGGCACGGCAAAAGACCGAGAGAGAAAGAGAGAATACGGACTCTAGACTGCTAATCAACGCGGTTAGACATGGCGCCCTCAATGTCAGTAACGTGATTATAATGCGATCCTTCATATCTCCCTTCGGAGGGATCGCGAGCACAAACACGTCGCGGCTTGCGATATTCCGAAAGCTCGAGTCGTCTGCCATTTGTGCTATTCACGTATCGTCAGTACATCCGTTTCATTAACACTGTCGTGCGATATACCATTTCGTAACTAAATGCATTCGCGTGTATACATCCATCATTTTCAAAGCGAATGTATTTTTGCGCTCGTCCAATCCCGTTGAGCCGCTCGTTTCTTCAGTTTTACGAGCTGATAGGTTTGCGCTTTCCAAAATCCATTGTGTATGATAACGATACATTTATAATATTTGCCAAAGATCATTATTATTATTATTATTATTCGTTTTTTCATTTTTCCTGTTCCGATAATAAAAAAACGATTATATACTTTTTTAATGACGATTAATTCGTCTTTGAAACTTGTGTTTAATTGAATACAAAATACGTACTCTTCCTATAAATATTTCCTTGTTCATCGTGGAAACGCGTCAATGGACCCCACACCCTTGTACACCCCAGAGCTTTCGCTACGCTGCGCGAACTTCGGCGGAGATTGTAGATGTTTTCGCGTGTTCAAGACACTCCGAGGGGCTTCGTCGTTGTACGGAGGGTCGAGGGCCCGAGTGACCGTCATCGGCAATCTCGGGAGTGCATGTCGCGCCGCGTTATGCAAAAGGCTGCGACACGACTTCCGACTTAGCTACCCTCGAGTACGCTCGGTTGTCCAAGACCGGGTCGGCATATTCTGCACGAGAAGCTTTCCAGTGCCGTCGACATGGACACGGAAACTCACCAAGAATTCTGATTCACGACGCATATACATATATTCATATAAATATATATATATGTGCATAGGTTCTACTTTGGAGCGATACATCTACGGTTCCGGGACTCGCGTTAACGGTGTTTCTGACTTTTGCTCCGTCGCTATCGGAGAAAGTCTCAGCACCGAGTAAAAAAAGCGAAAAATTAGAAAACTCACTCTCTCCTAATGTAACACAAAATCTACGATGCACAAGACGTTCGCTACATTTTTTTCGGGCCACTGAGAGATATTCGCAATCTACATTTCTGTGATGCAGTTGCTATAAGTCCGGCAAAATGAAGGAACTATGAATAATATACATTTCTGTCTGAATTGATTCAATGAAAACTACGAATAGCGAGTTTTACGTAGATACGTGGTATTGTCATATTTTCAAATGCAATGAACTTGACTCTTATCACGTTACTGGGCCTATATTCTTCTTAAGAATATCAAAAATATTGTATAAAATCCCTGAATTTGTAGTGAAGCAATTCGGCAACAGAAAAATCGTAAATCATTTGAAAGTATCCGAGTAACGACTGGTCTACCGACTTTGGCGAAACTTTTTTTTCAGTCTTCACTTTGGAGGTGAGGAAAAAAACTCAAAAAAATCGCGAAAAGGCGCATCGAGTACAAATAGACGAGACGTACAGATCGCATTTTTCGTCAAGAATTTCATACATATATGTGTGGTGCGGTTCGAGAACCGTACCTATACATTTTTGGCGCTCTATAAGCTCTCGACCCCGAGAATTGGCTTGGATTACACTCGTAGAACGAATCATCTACATCTCGATCCGAGGTCTTCGGCTCGCTAACGCGGTGCCGATCGTTCTTCAACTGTACTATATACGTACTTCACGTAAGCACAGTCGAGCGTGTACATTCACAAGGCGGCGAAGGTGGAGAAACTTTAGAGATTCGGATGAGGCAGAGGCCATGGTGGTACGTTTTCCTTTCACTGTTGAACCTCGCATCTCACCCCAGTGCCATCGCTTCGTCTCGCTCCCTTTTCCTTTGCCTGCCCTCTTTCTCCCCTCTCTTTCTTCATCTCACTCGTTCTCCGTGTAAATGGAAATGGATGGAGATTGAATTCGTCGAAGGGGCTCGAACGGGTGAGAGTAGAGAAGCGCGAGAAAAGGGATGGAAAAGCGAGAGAAACCCGAAGAAAGGGTCAGTCATCGGAGAAGCAGTGTCGAGCGGCGTTTATACATCCACACACACACATACATATATATATATATATATCCATACATACATATACATAGGGAGGCCCCTGCGGAGCTTTCTTGGAGAACGAATCGAAATATAGTGAGCGAGGAACGAAAGCTTCTAGCGGGGAGAAGCTCCGGGCTCCGTTGAACACGACGTCGGCCCGGTCGACCAGGCGCGCCGCAGTTCTCCTTTCGCCAGCGGTCTCCAATTTGCTCCCTATTCACGATTAGAAAGCGTTAGATTGCGAAGGACGAGAGTGCGAGACTCCCGCGAGAGAACATAGCGCAGCCACGGGGGGGAGGCTGTAAACCGATGAAGGCCGTGGATAGAAGAAAAGAGAAAGACGGTCGAGAGGTTGAACGAGGAAATGCGCGGCAGTCCTGGGCCCTCTGCCCAGAGCTTTACAAAGCTTCGTGGAGTCCTTTCGGCGCGTTTCTCGCATAAAGTCCTTTTACACTCCGCAATTCAACGAGTCTCGGGCTCGTCGGACGTACGTTCCGCTCTTCATCGGCGACTCTTTCACATGATCCACTATATACAGATACACAGATATGTATATGCATATATGGACAAGGTGTTCTAGCCAACTTTACCACAATTGATACCTGCTTATTTTTAATGATTGGAATAATGTTATGAGCGTGGAAAAGTGTGACATTAAAAATGAGATGTACGGTACAGTATTCAGCACTCGGAGCCAACCAATTGTCGTAAATAACACTTCTTTCTATCAGAAAGAGAGCGAAATACTCTAACCGACCAAGTCAACCTGGACACCCTGTATATATGGATACGTATATGTACCAGCAAGCAGCCAATCTGATGCAAGAACCAATGTCTCCGTGTACAACGAAGCTTTCCCGACTGTCCGTCCTACCAGCCTGACGCCCTCCGTACGCTTACGTGGCACTATTTGCAATTTTCAATCTACTCAACTACCCGACTGGTAGGGTTGGGCAGCCCCTCACCCCGTCGAGACTCGTCGCACCCACCCTGGTAAATGTGTGCAAGCGCACAAACTTTTCGCTCTCAATACCGACCGAGCTTTTCAAAGCTTTTGCTCGCACGCGCGCGTGCACGCCCCCACGACACTTTTCCAAGTATGGACACTGTAAACAGGATATTCGGATGTGCATTTAGAAGAGTCCGGAAGCCAAGCGCTCGGCAAGACGAAGCCTCAGAGTTGGTTGGGATTCGGACGTGGTACACATCGTCCACGGTATTCCGTCTGACTCGACCGTGGCGCACCAGCGGAAGCAGCACACTGCCGAGACTTTCTCTTCTTCGCGAATGCACCAATCTTCATATTTTTACATGTTAATACCGGAATACCTTCGTAGCTTGTGGACCGGCGAAGCGGTCTTTCCTCGTTCTTCGTTCTACAAACGCGCGACTGAATACGCTTACCTCCCCAACGAATTTCGCTATCCAACTGGGAACACCTTCGTCCGACTATTTAGAATGTATTTGTCGTTTTACGCGAGTGCACGTGAAATCAACTGGAAAAACGAGGGTAGCGACTTGTCTCGAAAATAAATAATTTAATAAATCTTGGGGATTTTTTGTTTTTTTTTCTTCTTATGTATCTTCAGAAAATTCAATTTTTTTGTTCGTCGGTCGTGTAAGGAAGGTTTCAGATTGAAGTTTCATTTGCTTTGTTGTGTGCGTTGTAATGCGTTTTATTTTTTTGAGAATGATGAATAATAGACACAGCAATGGTGGAAAAAATCGTTCGAGTTAGGTATTGGCTCGAGAGTCTGCTGACAACAACGAAACGGCTTATGAAGATCCAGTTGTTTTTTCGGAAAAGACGATCGACTAAAAGATTTTATCGATCGAAATTTGATGAACCTTATCGAGAAAATTCAAGGTCGTGTATGACAAATATCGAATAAGAAATATAAGAATTCAAAAAAATTGAATATACATAACTTCAATATAAAATGATAGAAATTAATGAATTTGGTATTCATTTCACGTAGGAGACATAAATGAAGCCCTAATAATTGACTCTTCTGGCTTCCGAAAACATTACTCCTTTAATGGTATAACGTTATTTTCTCAGTGCACTCAACTCCCCGTGTTTCTCAGGACGATAACACCGGTGATACTTTTTCTATGACAACAGTGCATGGTTTCTGGTTTAAGCATGCAGGTCCCGTCACACGATCTCCATAACTAGTCGCTAGCGGTGTCCTAAGTCACTCGGTTTTCCTGCCCTTTTTTTGCCAAGGTCTTTGCTCATCTCCTTCGTCCTCACCCGCGTTTTCCCGACGTTTGCTATATCTATGCATATGTATGTATGATCTCGTACCTTCTCCCCCATCCAACGAGCCAGCGTGTTCGTGTATCCTCACACTTGGCCTTTCGGGTTCCACTTTATGGTAACTCTGCGATCTTTGTCCCCCTATCTCTCTCACCAACCCTTCTTTCTTGCTCTTCGCTCCCGCCCCTGCCCGTGCTTTCTCGCGCGTTCGTCCCCTTTCGCCAAAGTTGCCGAGGAAAAGGGCCCTGCCACGAGAATGGAATTTCAATGTGGCCTCGGTGAGAAAGCGACTGCGATGTTTCCGTCAATCGTGCATACGTTTATGCATAATAATTCATTAATATCTATAGATATAAATTAAATTAATTAATATTAATAAATATTTACGAAAGAATTATAAAACTGAGTTATAAAATTTTGATTCACTCGTCCCCGCAAAAATTTCATCGACGAAAGAAAGGAAATCAATTTATAATAATTTCGTTGTTTTTTTATTTTGAGTAATTGTTCTTGTTTAAAAAACGTAAATGCAGAATTTCTTCTTTCTGCCACTTCTTCTTCACATTTGAATTCACCCATGTCTCATCGTGTTTCATTAATTTAATAAAATAAGGTAAGTCCTGACTGTAAAAGGGATGAACTGTGGGTCGAGATTTTTATTCAATGTAAGACATTCTCGAAACTCCGCATCTCCGCACGTACACACGTGGCTTTTCAACCCTTACATCTTTTTTCCGTATTCGCTCAATGTACACCACGAGAGTTTCGTTACCGAAACTGAAGAGAAGCAACCGATTTACAAGCCCGAGTGCAACTTAATACTATAAGACGAGAATAGCTTTGGTGAAGGTCTGCGCGAGGCATTTAAGGAAATCTTAATTAGTCGGTGAACGGGTGGCTGGGGGGGAGGGGGTCGCGACGAAAGAAACAATGAGGCGAACTGTTAAATAGAGAGAAGGAGGTGAAAGTCGTTTTGGGCACGACGTAGACGGTTCGCGCAATTATAAAATTAACTCCTTCCAGCTTTTAATCCGATTCGTTAGTCTGTCTTGACTCTCTACTTGTCGTATACTTTCGAGATTCACGTTTCTAGCATCCGTCCGTTAGACGAATCTCTTCGCTCGCAGGACTTGCCCCCGCCCCTGCCCCTGTCCCGCTCTTCCCTCTCCGCACCGTCTCTCGTTTCTCGTCGCGAAAACGAGGCCAATTAAAATAAAGTAAACGCTGTATAAACGTTATCTCGGTGTATGCAAGGATTTCCAAAAGCACCTATCGAGTGAGCGCGCCCTCTGTCTTCCGCTGCTACAACCACTCCCGCCATCTATCCGATGAGACGCGTACAAAGCCCCATTGTCGTTGTTAATGGCTCCCATCGAAACGTTTTCGTTGGCCGTTTTGAAAATGTTGGAAATTTTATGGAACAAAAGCACTCGGAGCACTGTTTCCGTGAAGCTTGACATTTAGCTACGAACAATTGGAAATATCTTGTATTATATCGAAAGGGTGAACATCGGATACATCGTATGTTTAATTGATCAATTAAGTAATCAATGAATAATCTTATAAATGATAATAATAATTAATATTTTAGAAAGTGATTGATGTTTTTATAATAATTATTTTTGATATACGAAAAATATGAAAAACAAATGATTCAAATTATATCATAAAACTAAATATTTTATGCACATAGATCTATAAACAATTCCAATGGTTATCGATATTGTTAATGTTATTTCTTGTAACATCCTGTATAGAGATTGCCCCACGCTATTACAAAATCTTCCAGAGCGGGGCGCAAGAGTACAATGCACGGCTGGAACTTTCGTGGACTGGAACCGAAACCCATGTGAATGGGTCTTCGTAAGCCACGACAATATCGACGTTTAACGGCAAGACGGGCAGGGGAAGAAGGAAAAGAGTCCGATAATGGCCGAGTCTCCGTTATTCGATAAAAGTTTTCCGAGCCCGATTATCCGTCGACGACAATGGCGGCGAGCTCCGTAAAACTCTCAAACGTACAAACATTTACGGATGACCGATAATTCTTCTTTCTTTATCTAAAACGCTTTTCAAAGTAATTCTTCTCCTATATCCAATAATTTTTTCACAGCCTTTGTGAGCAAAAAACAAATGGGTTTATTCTTTTCAATCGGTGACGTTCTTTGTAAATAATGATTTTCCGATAGATCGTAAGAGGCACCTGCAGTTTTTCCTTGCAAGCTCAAGAAAATCGTATCTCTGGGGCGGGGATGGTAGTTGTTATATTCTGAAATTGTAAAATTCTTGAACCGATGGAATACAACGATAAAAGCAACTTTTTCTTATTTAATTCGGTAAAGGGGGAATTCGATTGACGTTGCGAGTCGTTAAAATTCCAACGAGAATGGCAATCCAAAAGTCAAATTAAAAAACAAAATTCCACTTGTTATCGAAACCGAAAAAAAAATCAATATTCACTCGATAATGTAAAAAATGAATTTGGTTTATCGTTTAAGAGCACGTTCACATCTTGAAATCGTTAACTCATTTCAATTTTTCCTAAAATATCCTTTTGTCTATTTTAATAACGATTTATGGAAAACTTTTAACGAGGGGGTTAACTGGCAATTCGGAAAATTCAGCTTTAACGTTTAAAACCGCAAGAAGCTCATAGGCAATGTATATCTATATATATTTTGTAGTTTGGGTCGACTCCTATTATTCTATTCAACGGAATCCTTCGGCAAGTGTGAAACTTTAATTAAATTGTCGTTGCCGTGACACCGAGCGGTCCTTAACTCGATGGCTCCAGATAACTTTACGATTCTACGTGTGCTGACAGTGTGAGTCCGTCACCACTGAGGAAGTCCGGAAAGAAATTCCATCGGTATATCCATAATCCCGGGGTCAAATGTTCAAGTTTTTAAAATTGCCTTTTAAGACTTTTCCCCCAACCGATGAAACAAAAAATTTGCGGTATTTCGCTTAAACAATAACCGTAGTTTTTAAGCTTATCAAAAGTTTCTTTTCCCTGTTTTTGGTTTTTTTTCCTTTTCTTTTTGAAAACCGGAAAATGGAAAATTCTCCCAGCTCGGCAATTTTTCCGCGGGCGCTAACGATAACCGACATATCCACTCGTCCCCGTCTGTCGAGGTGTATCCTCGTCTACTCCAAAAACTTTCCAACGACTTTCGACGAGCCCGACGAGGCACCTGATATTATTATTAAATATATAACGAAATAGTTGGGGAGCGAGTTTTGCCCGCACGCAAGAATCTTATCGACTGAATTCTCCGGTCTATCTCGAAAGCACGTATCCTCGCGTTCGGGGTATCATACTGGTATTTTAAAACCCCGTTAGATCGCGGTTTATCGGAATATTCCATGGCTGAAAATCTTTGCAGTGCGCGAGTGACTGATAAACCGAATAATTCGATCATTCGACCACTGCATTTGTAGGGGAAATGAGGATAGTCCGTGTACCCGGGAATATCAGAGCGCTGTTGAGATGATGTACTACTGCGGTTGAGTCGTGAAGAGTGCGAGTGAGGCAGCACCATCAGCGCTCGCTCTGGAGCGAGAGAGAAGAGCCGTCAGTTTGGTACACGACGTTGAGAAACCGAGAGCTATAGAGCTAGTGGGTAGGGATACAGGCAGAAGGGTGGGGGCAGAGGGTGAGTGAAAATCTCCTTCAACGAGGAATGGGTAACTTAATTAAATTTCTTCCCATCGTCGTTGCAGCTTAATATCACGGTGTAACTTGTGCGAGCCACGCGAGACACGGTTATCCGAGTTTTTACTAGCTCCACTTGGGAAGAGGCAACCGCGCGTTAGCCCAGATTCGGAATTCCAATTATACGAATAGAGTAATACGTGATGGTAGTCGGGGAAAGATTGATAGAGATAAATATTGTTTATCACTGCAACTAAAATAAAAAATGTTCGTGACAGTTAATAAAAATAAAAAAGAAGCAAATAAACGATATCAACATTAATAAGTTAGTGTCAATATATTTATTCATTTTTTTAGCATCTTATAATCTCTCAAGATACTAAATATGCTCCACGCCTCGAATATATAGTACAATCTTACAATCGGCGGTTAAACTCGTAGTGCTCGTAAACTATATTTACAGACGATCACCGCAAAGCACAACCAATTCTCGCAGTCAACATCACACTCACTTGATTTTTTTCTATTATTTTTTAAATATAATCTTTGTTCCTTCCAAGACACAGGATTAAATCACAATACTTAGATCCTTGCGGTGGTACAAGACTTTCATATCTTCACGTGCGTTCCTGAATTAATCTGAATGAAACTCAACATCAAATACTCAATTCAACTTTACTGGGAGATTAGACTCTCCGGTAGCTTACAAAAAAATTAACACAAATAAATTCTTTTTCAGGTTAATTCCAAATGAAAATTATCTATAATAATGAAGATAAACAATTTATTTTGGCTCAAGCATTAACATTGTCAATGCATTTTCACAGAAACGACACACATGATATTTTCCTCACGAATCTAATTTCGCTCGCTCGGCACGGCTTACAGTATTTTTCGTCTATTCCAATTGGGTAATCGTGCCGGCTATCCCAGCCCCTGCGAGCTCTGATCGGATCGATTTTTTTACTCCTTGGGTCTGTTTTGGTTCTCCAATTTACCGCATCCCCGCTCACGAAAATACCGTCCAGGATCCGCGGGAAACAATCCCATAGAAGCACTATTAATTGACTCAATCATACCCACACATACACCTGAACTTCACTTAACGATTATTAATGGCGTCGAGCATTGAGGAACAGCGTTTTAACAGCTAATTTGATAAAACGGCCTCGAGCCATTATTAATCGGGCATCGTCGAATGAAAAATCTCTTTGACCATCGTTATTCATAAATTCTCCTAGTGCAATTTCGCTTCGTCCGACTTGCATCACTACAAAGCAGTTTTTTTTCTAAATCTTCTCTTCATCCGTACTCTTAGATCTAGAGAACTTTGAACTTCCAAGAGAATAACCGATTGCTCGGATTATCTATTATTCTTCCATGAAAGTCTTCTTCATTGAATCTTCCAGCCCTCGTACCCTTGCTCTCAAACGTTAATGTTAGGCCCATTTTTATATCATCTTCAAAATTTTTCAGATATATTACACGTTGAAAGGCGCAAACAGTCCAGATTGTGTCACTGAAACGCCTACCAGTGGATATAGTGCTTGGAATGAAAATTAAAAAAAGAATTACACAGTTACGATTCGAGATTGATTCAGTGATCTTGAAAAACCAACACTACGACCTCTTGAGCTGCGCCGAGCAAGGACTGCTGGGTGAGTAGAGTCCCAACTTTAATCCCAGCTCTTTGGGTTTTCTCGACGCGTTTCTAACCGGAAATGGACTGAAAAGTGATCTTGGACTGGGCGTAGTGTCGATGCCCGAGGTAATGTGGCTTGCCATGCTCTCGTTCAATCCTAGAGTCATCGAAGCTTTACGGAAATTCATTGAATCCCTCGATGAAACTTCCGCGTACTTTGCAGCGCCAAGGTTCTCAACAAATTCCGGATGCGAAACAGGCCTTTTGGAAACTTCATCCAAACTCGTTGGAAGTTCCGAGGTGTAAGGATTCAACGACGTCGCGAGATCCCGATCGGCGTACTGATAATTCGGTGAGAGAGATTGCGAATTTTTTCGACGTAGGGGCAGATAAGATCCCATTTCGTCATCATTATCGAGCTTGTAAGACTTTTTTTCGTAGTCCGAGGTGGCAGTCTTCGCGTAGGAATAATTCTTCAGCGTGAGCACATCGTATTTTCGGGTGTAAAGATCCGTCGGATGGTAAGTGTAATCGAGAGGCGAGACAACCGATGGGTTTAGAGTTTTTCCGGTGTCGGTGGACAATCGTTTGAGAGATATGGGAGGCTCGTCCGAATAATAAGAGGCTCCACGGCCAAGATCAACCAAGTTAGATTGGTAAGGTTCCAGAGAGAGATCGTCGTTGGAAATTTGTTTAGAGGGGTCGTCGTCGTATCTTACCCGAAATTCCAACGTCTCTTTTGACAATACGGGTCTCGAAGTTACAACATCGTAGAGTCTTGAAGGTGTCGTGGGATTGTCGGGAAAATTAAATCCCGCGTCTATTCCCGCTTTCTCATAGGACCGAGCCGAGTAAGGATTGCTCGGTGTTTTCCGGGGCGAGATTCTCGTTTTAAAATCGTATGGCTTGTACGTATCGTAGGGACTCTTCATGGGCGAAGGGTCGAAAGACTTTTCCGGCTTGGTGCTGTATTCCAACGACGACGGCCGCACTTCTGCGTAGGAAGGACTCGCGTAGGACATCGGAGAAATTATTTTTTGTGGTATCGTCGATGAGGCCGAAGGGAGAATCTCGCCGGATGATATTTTGTCGAGTTTTTCGAGCTCGCGATAGATGTCGATATCGCTTTTGGGCGACAATCCTCTAATGCTATATTTTGGAGTTTGAGAAAAGTTCATGACATCTTCGCAGTACGGAGGATATTTTTCTGGTGGTATTCCGGAATCCTGGATGGAGCCGAACTCACTCTTTGTCTCGATCGAGTCGTTTGACGACTGATAAGCAAAAACATTGTTGGAAATGCTTGAAAGTTCGAGACCCTCGAGTTCACTTGGATTCTGACAGGATGAGCTTTCGTCTCGATTGGTGATGCAGACGGGCGAAGCCTCTTCGTAATTTGCCAAGAGCTTTGAGAGCTCTTCGTTAATTTGTCGATCGATCAGCGCCTCCCGAGTGTCCAAATAGTCCCGAGCAATGACTTCGTCCACGTCTAAATGATCGTCTATTTCGCTGTCGTCGATCAACGAAAGCTTGCACAATTCATCGTTGATCTTCGCATCGAATTCGGAGCCGCTGGTAGCTGTCATTTGATCGAAATCCTGGAAATTTATCCTCGCCAGTTCCTCGTTTATCTCGTGCTCGTTAAGACCCATCTTTTCCAGTATTGGACTGAATATTTTGGAAATTTCTTCGTTTATAGGGCTTATGGTGATTTCTTTTGATATTTCTTCAAGATCGGGCAGACGCTTTTTCGCTTGGCACGTAAGGATTTTATGGAGTATCGCTGAGTTCTCTTGGATTATCTTCAATGCTCGGTCACTGCTCCGTCTCCCATTATCGCGATTCGCACGTGGCTTAACCTTTGTCCACACGCCCAATTTCGAATCGCGATCATCGTCCGGCTCGCCGTTGCTCTTCTTCCTCGAATAACTTTTCAAAATGCTGTCAGTACCCTCTCCAAGATTGATCTTCGGTCCTACCACGTACGACTTTCGAGTCTCGCCAAATACGTTTATGCTCGGCACGTCCAAGCGTCCCCGTGAAAATCCACTTGCTGAGTCGCTGAAATTATCTTGACGTCGAGCTTCTAAGCTCTTAAGATCTTCCCAATCGTAGCCGGTTTTACGCGTCAGCATGCTTGTGTCAGCGGTTCCATCGGTCGAAGTTTTGGCCTCTAGGTGTCTCAGATCTTCCAGAATATCGCTCGATCTTTTTTTGTGGGTATTCGTCCCTGGCTTATCCGAGGACGGCGAAAGCTTCGTGTCGCCGAGTCTGTTTTCGAGACTGCTGCAACTTCTCTCAAACGGTTTCAACGATTCACGCGTTCCCAACAAGTGCTTGGGGTCTCGTCCGCTTATCCCAATTCCTTTGAAGCCTCCAGTTCTTTCAACAATGGCCGGATGGTTTTCGTATTTGTCCCTTGGCAGAGGCGAAATTGTATCAGTTTCCATATATCGTTCCTCGATCTCCTCCTTCACGTTTTCCGTCAACGCATTTTTTTTTCTATAACCCCCGGCATCCAAATCGAGTTTGTAGAGACTCGAAACTCTTTCATTCTTTGTTCTCGAGCTTTCGCTCGGCAGAGTGGACAACGTATCTGCCAACTCCTTCTCAAAGGGTCTCGCGGAATCGTAATCATCTTTGCTTCTCGAACTTTTCCCAACTTCACCCAATTTGTGAGCTCTGATATTTTCCGTCTCTGTTTGGCGCTTAGTGGATTTTCCTTCTTCGTTGGAATTCGTTGTCTTTTGCTCTGGCGAAGTTTCCGTACTATCTGCATTGTTCCTTTGCTTTCCAGCAGCCACATTGTATGGTGATGGTGTCTTTTGGTTGGGATTTACGATTGGATAGAACGGCGACGTAGCTGAACATATGTCCATCGGTGATTCCGACAAATTGCCCTGACCATCCGCATAGCTTGTTTTGTACTTAATGGAATTGGCACTAATCGGAGACTGCAGTTCCGAACTGAACGATCTCTCGGAAGACTTTGCTTTGCCCGGACTGCAGGATTCGCTGGAGCTGCTGATCACGAACTTTGGACTTATCTCCGACTTGTTCTTCAACGAGTCCGAACTTATCGGTGTCGATGGGCTCGATTTATCGAACGAAGGCTTCGTTTCGTCCGACTTTGTATCTAACTTCGTTCTGTTACTTCCCACATCCGAATCCAAAGAACGAAGAGTCAATGTCTTCGAATCTGAACTAACTGATGAACGTTCCGACTTGTCGAAAACGAGCATTCTCGAATCATTTCGATTTGGCGTCCTTGGGCTTGTTGTCAAGCTCGAGGTCTTGGAATCTGGACCCATCGTTTCGCCCGAACTAAATGATTTCCCGCTTTCTGGAGTCTTGGGGCTTTTTTTCTTCTCCTCGTGAATCGTCGTCGACAAGAAGTCGTGATGAGGGTAATCCAAACTCAACCGTGATGACGAATGTGTCGTGTTTATGTCAATGAGACTCAAACTAGTATTGTTTTTTCTTTCAGGAGTCAAAACTAAATCCTCGTTGTTCGATTGTAGCACCGGCTTCGTTACTAGGGCATCCTTTTTTTTTTTAGGATCGTGATCAACTTTTTGTGTTCCGTCAATCAGATTGTTTACAGTGCTATCGACAGGTGACAAGCCTCCGTTGCTACCTCGATGGAAAATTTTCTCATCATCTTCAAAATCCGTGGCTACATTCGTTTCGACCCTGTAATTCAAAACCCCAGAAACGTCACTAGGTTCCATTATTTTAGAGGTCGACTCGATGTCAGAAAGTTTATTCTCCATGCCCACTGTCATGCCTGTGGAAGTTAGCACAGACTGTACATTCTTACGGACGTCATAGTTAATGCTTACGGAGCTATCGTTCGACGACTCCCGGACAAAGGCACCTGACGAACGATTCACGGTCTTAGGTTTCAATGCAGTCGTAGCAAAGTCGAAAGTTTCTTCTATATTGTTCACAGCATCGCCACGGGGACTTCGAATATTCTCACTTGAAATCTTGACGTCGTTTTTCAACGGCGACAGTTCAACAGTTTTGTTCAGTTTTTCATTGACGGTAGCAGGTGCTATCGGCAAATGTCCAATTACGTAAGATCCCGGAGTAAATGTCCTTTCGGCAGTAACTGTCTCCGGCTGATCACTTATCGAGGAACCCGTTGCATCTCGTACATTTTGATACTTGTCGCATTCAGAAAATACCGAAACCTTTGATTCTAATCCGTTTATCGCAAAGCTATTTAGTCTTATCGAGTTACTCTCAAATTCCGAAAACGCTATATCGACATCCTTACGAGAAAAACTTTCAAACAGCGGAGTGTTGTCAACAACAGCAGCGCCCTCAGATTCAATCTTTTCAGGAAGGGTACCCGAAACCCCATTCGAGGCAACATCATTCAACCCGCAATTTGCCGACTCTTTCACAGCGACTTTATGATATCGGACATCAACCGAAACCGCAATGTTCATTAAATTGCTAATCTCTTCTGCAGCGTCACTCCGACAATTGTCCTCCAACGAGTTTTTAGGCTCGGTCGAAGTATCGGGAGAACCGCTGCCACTTGTAAAATCGTAACTATCTAATATTTGAAAAGACTGTCCAGAAACGGGACAATTCATTCGACTAGTTTCTTTCACCGTTTCGTCGCAAATTGGTGATATATTTTCCGGGACACGTTCGTGACCCATCAAAGCACCGTCACTAAATGCGTTCCTTACGGGAACCACTTCGGTGCTTTTTTTATGGGCGTTTACTTGAGAGGTGGTCTTCGAATCTTTCGTCGTTTCGGCCAGGTCTGAAGCTGGCGAACTGATAGTATCGCTGGCTGACAACCTTCTTATCTGATCGGTGATTTTGGCGATTGAACAAGACGCGCCCTCGATATCCAATAGATCCCGACAACGATTATCGGTCGAGCCTTCAGCATCCGGTGGCAATTGATCAATAGAAACAACAACCGTGTCCAGCTTATCCGTTACTCGCTGTTCGGATGACTGACGCGATGGCGTATTGCCAACGATCGGTGAAGAACCCAACCCCGAGCTTTTCTCCTCGTCCGTAGCCATGACGTAAAAATCGGACGTCGAAGTCGGTTCCTCGCTGTCAACATCGCTCAGACGATCGGGTTCGTCGCACAATTCTGTTGACGTACTATCGCTGTCACTGTCGGTGGCACTGCTGCGCTTACTTGAGATTGGGGTAGAGGTCATCCCCCCTTGCATATTTACCGCGCTAGTGGTCGACTCGCCCGCATCGCCGACTGAAAACAAAAGCGGATCGATAAGTTTCCGAGAGATTCATGAGTAACGTCGATTAATTTGGTCTTATTTTTATACCCGATTCGTGAAGGACAACGGAGTTTTCCGAGGGAGAAGGAAATAACGATGGTCATGATAGCTCTATGACTTAAAAAAGTTTGATGAATGGAAAAATTAGATAGAAACAGTGGGAGGCGCTTCGGAATGAGTGTTCTGAAGAGACTAAAAGAGCGAAACAGGTGGTGCTATCACCCCTTATCTGGGTCGAGACGGAGGGAAACGGATGTTGACGCTGCGTGCCACATCTCCGCCATTGCCTGTAACTGTTGGTACAAACAGGTGGTCGAACATCTGACCATGACTAGGTATAACGGACGGTCGATAAGTTTCTCGACGGTGAATTCTGCAGAGAGTATCTCATCGACCTTCTTTTACTTTACCGACTGCAGGGGCCCAATTTGGATGGCAGTTAAGAGGGCAAGAATTTTGCCGATGCATTGAGGCACCAACTGCTGATACATGACCCGATTTGCCAACTTTACAGCCATGAGCATTTACTGAATAAAAAGTGTGAGCAATAACTTTTCAAACAAATTATTACGATTAACCACCATTCAAGAATAGACATTTTTGGATCTCTGCAATAAATATGAAAAATGTGGATGAATTATTATTTCGCGGTGTATTCTAATTTACTATCGAAATTATAAATCACGAAAGTTGATTAATTTACGTATGTTTATCGATCTAATTGAATAAATGCCCATTCCTTCCTCGTGCACAAGGCCATATTAAGGATCTCACCAACTGTTTCGTCCTTTGTTTCTTTCGATTTCTTCGTGTCCTTCCAGTGAAGCGTTACCGCTTGTTTATGGTCCTTACGAACTTGGACCCGTGGACTGTTGAGCACAGAAGTCCGCGGTTTTGGTGGTATCGCCCCGGGTGGGGGACCAAGTTGACGAGTTTTCGCACTGACCAGAGCATTCTTGCCCACCAGCAAATGATTCATCGCTTGGGACGTCGAAGTCGAAACCAGAGATTGCCTCGCGCATGCAGCTGCAATACAATTTTATTTTTTTCATTTCACCTTATTAAAGAAATGGAAAAGAATAGTTAAAATATATTTTTTTACCAGAGAGTATTATGTGAGCTTGTCGTTGACGTTCCCGCAATTTCACATACTGCTGTTTCAATGTAGTGATATCCAGTGCGATGCGTTCTCTATCATTTGTCGGACCTACCGGCTGCAAAGCGTGTGATGACGTGTTCGAGCGATCTACGGGAAAAAAAGAATCGGTTTGAATGAGTAGCAAAATTTTTTTTCTGTGGCAAAGAAAATTTGACATAAAAATTGGAAAAATAAAACAACTCTTAACCTTTCTTGAAACGGTGAGATACCCCGAATATAGCCGCGGCCACTGCTAATTTTTCTTCATCCTCCGTATCGGTGTCCTCTTCGTCGCTCAATCTACGTGCCCATGGCGTTATGTTGTAACGATGTTTTTCTCGGAGATCGGTAACGCCGTGCAATGGTCCCATATTTACGATGGACTACGAGCGAGAACGAAAAAAAAATTGGTCACGTGGGTGGATTGAATTTTTAGACTCAATTACGAAGAAAGAAAATGCTGCATCGCGAATATGACACGTTAGCATATTAGCGAACCTTGATGAGATTATTGACATCCGTAAACTCGAGCATTTCACGCGTCAGCACCCCCATAATGCTGTAGAACTCGTCGGCTGATGTCACCGTCATGATACGACTGTGAAATAATCATTGATGTAAGTACAATCGCCTAAGACGAATTCACAATATCATCACTATATACTTGGTCTTAGAAAAATTTGTATCAGATATCACGAGTAATTTGAAGAAGATTTTGTGTATCCATGGAAGTAACTTAAGAAACGAAAATCAAAAAAATTAAGAAATGTAAAGTATTTGTATTTGTATGCATACTCGGATATGCCTTCCCAGATGGCGAGTGCTGTTCTGAGGAGAACCTCATCACCTTCGAGAAATATTAAATCCCATACGCGAAGAACCGCCTCTTGCGGCAAGCAGTGGCAGAAGAGAGTAAGAAACCATTGCATCGTGAAAACATTTGTAAGCGGTGGTTCGTAACTGCTACCTAAGAAAATGCAAGATATTCGATAATTAATTACACCTTAATGTGCGGCTACGCCCGAGCCACGACGCGAAAGCCCTCGAAGCAATTATTTTCGTTGTAGAGAAATCGGACCTGTAGCCTTGTCCTTGGCGTCGCTCTGCAATGCTTCGAGGTGCCTCGACAATTTAGGCAATCTCATTCTCAACAAGTCACGAAACACAGCCATGTCGATGGACAATCCACGAAGATTGTCGGCAAAGTAACCTTCCGGAAGTACTCCTTCGACGAGATATATCATGACCTTGACCGCGGAAGCCTCGGCACGATCCGTGACCTGGAGAACGAACGCGGCCAGTACATTCAGTCCTTGACAGTAACCCACGGATTTGTTCCAACGTGCGAAGCCGAGAAGCACTCGACGCAGCACTGCCTGATTGTCTCGACCGGCTGCGCCGCAAAAAAGGCTGCAACCCGTTCTGTGGAGATCCTGAAAAAAAAGAAAGAAGAATTAATAATAATACTCGAGTAGTTCCTCGTCCAAGACGACGAAGATCTTTTCTGCACGTGTCTGACCGTTAAATCCGTAACTACGTCATGGAGATAATCCCGACTCAGACGCTACTACCGACCGAAAGGGAAGGAAATTTATGCTGCAAAAAATAATGAAGAAGAAAACCCTTCGAGCGTGTAACATTTGCGCATGTTAAATGTGCACGGAACGAAGCTCAAATCTGATACTCTTTGCATAATGTATTTGTCATATAGGATGTCACATAACCGGAATAATAAAAGTTCACTTTTATCACAGCCCAGCGACTGGAGTTACCGGATAACGCGACACAGAACATAACGTGACAATCGCGAATTTCTAGCCAACCATGAGCAGACTACTCGGCTCTGTCGATTGACGATAGAAAAAACTTGTTTAACGAGGCGAACGGATACGCGTACCAATGATAAAGCCGAATGGTCGAGTACGGGAAGAAACTAATATCGATATCGTAGCTGCGCCGCGTATATTTTCTCTCTTCCGGTGTAATAAACTAGCGTAATTGAGCGATAGTACACGCTTCGAAGGGACGTACACGGGCGTGCGTAATTCGATTGCACGTCGGTGCTGGCTCACGAGAAATGGCGACGGAATAATATCTGTGACGCAACATAATGAAAACATAGAGTTGACGTGGATAAGATTAAAACATATATATGAGTGTTCCGAACGAGTGGACGTCACCGCGTCTCGACGAATTGAGAGCCAAACAACCGAATGACGACTATAGCTTCTCATTTACGAAATTTTTTTTCAACCAGCATGTTAATACATTAATGCATCGCTGGATGTCGCTGATAGGAAATTATAGTATTTCCGCTGGATTAAACGAAAATATTCGGCTTCGGGTGGCCCATATTGTCACCGTATAGCTTCGTATCTGTGAGGATTTTTGTTATAAATTATCTCGCTAGTACAGATGGCTTAACGTTAACTTCTATATACTATAGATTGTGCGGATTTATGTTATTATTTAAATATTATTTTTAATAACTTTATTTTCGTTTATATTTGATAATGTATCATGCCATATTTTTTATATTTTATTTCATTTTTATTCGCACTTATTCATATGTATATATTATTCTGCATGGTTCTTTGGAATATTCTGATCCGGATTTTTATAAAGACGAAAGATATTGAATTTTTTTTCGATAGCCACGATCTTCAGTTTCTTCAAATACTATGAGACTCACTCACTCAATATCG